>CM032638.1:20893293-21418186 GCA_019097785.1 Fraxinus excelsior
CATAATCTTTCTTCATGATAATCGACCCAAAACCATCTTCAAATTTTCAACCTAGGAGTTTCCAAGATCATGAAATTTACGTTGTAGGTTTAATGTCACAAACCCTCAAACTTGACAAAAGGAAATATAGATTAACAACAACTAAAGCTGTCTATAACATTCCCAAACTAGAAAGAAACAACTTTCCTTACGTAACAATTTTGCCTGCAAGAAGTTCTATTGATCATTTCATCATACCCATTTACGAAAATTCCATGTGTAGACCCCGGAAGATGAAATGAATTTGGGTTGCATGTGAGGATACGCATTCCCTTCTCTAATAGCTTAAGCTTTTAGATGAGCTGATTTAACATAGTCTTGGTTCAAGTTTGTATCTGAACCATCTGAAGCCCGACATGTCTACATATGACCTTGTTTGAGGGAAATGGAAACTGTTTCCTGCCTCCCATTTCTGTTGCGTGAGAGGACTGTGGTGGAAAGTAGTAAGGATGGTAAGAGGGACAATTCCCTTATAGTTGGATATGTAACAAGGAAGCCACCACACATTCACTAGAATGAATGTTTAGTTTGGGGGAAGGAAGTCACACGGAGCTGTGAAATTGTTGAACTCATTCCAAATGGTAAGTGGGAGGATCCCATTCTCTGAGGAATAAGAATAGGAAACCAAATCCAAGGAATTGAAGTAAGCCATTGCCTGTCCAATTATAATTCAAGACCTCTGTTATCCGAACCAAACATCACTAGTTAATACAGCTACTCAGCACCTATTATTGGCAAACTTGGTCGAAACGTATGAGCTTTAGGAATTATAAGGTGTATCCCATAGTTTAGAGAGATAAGTGAGATTATGCTAATTCAAATATCTATTCAAGGACTATGGCTGGTGTCAAGGACTTCTAAGAGTAACAACTTCCTACATAAATGGTAGTTTATTTGATAAAGGAAACTTCAACCATGTAATACGTTAGAATATTTTTTCTTTCTGTTGATTGCTAGTTTTAAAGAACTAGTTTAGGAATATCTATTTTTTTCAAACCTATCACGTGCATGAGTTGTATTATATATTCTTCATCCTCTAGTTACCTATGTACTGTGGTATTAATCAATAAAAAAACCATATTAAGAAAAACTTCTCCAATTCCGTTTTCTATCTTGGTATCAAAGCAGGAACGATCTCTTCTTCTTCACATCATGACTTCCCTATCCTTGAATGTTGGAAATTTTGTTGGGTTCCATTTTAAAAGGTCAACCTTGTTAAGAAAAGTAGTCCAAACCCTTTATAAATTGGTCTATATTTTCATCTTTATTCGATATGAGATTCTATTCCTTAACATGCCCCTCAAAATGGTGACTCGTTTGAACAGACCAATCTTGAAATCCGTGCTCAACATTTTTGAGTCTTAATCGAATAAAATCACTCGTTGGAGTTGAGATCTCCGTGAAGGACCTCGGCCTAGTTCATCATTTTCTTGGAGTTGAGATCTCTCCTACACCTGAAGGACTCGACCTTTCTCAGTCACACTATGCTCTTACCATTCTTGAGCGATCCAAAATGCTAGATTGCAAACCTGTGTCTACTCCGTTGGATGTCAAGCTCAGACCTCCTGGACCTGCAACTCCTCTTACGGATCCTAGTTTTTATCGTGGGATTGTTGGAGCTCTCCAGTACCTCACGCTTACGCGTCCAGATCTATCCTACAGTGTCAACTATGTTTCACAGTTCATGCATGCCCCTATAGTTGCTCACTTGAAATTAGTTCATCGCATCCTTCGGCACCTCAAAGGCACGCTCTCTACCAGTCTTCATCTCACTTCCAATACTACACTTACATTGTCTGCTTTTTCTGATGCGGATTGGGCGGGTTATCCTACAACAAGGCGATCAACTACCGGTTACTACACATTTCTTGGTTCCAATATGGCAATATCATTTCATGGTGTGCTAAGAAGCAACATACTAATTACTATCTCTCGTTCCAGTACTGAAGCATAGTACCGTGCTATGGCTAATACTGCTGCTGAGCTTACCTGGATAACTTATATTCTCAGATACCTGGATAACTTATATTCTCAGAGATCTTCGCATTTCACTTCCATCTTCGCCAACTCTTTATTATGATAATATCATTGCTTTATATATGACAATTAATCCAGTTTTGCATGCTCGAAGTAAACATATCGAATTGGACTACCATTTTGTACGTGAACGCATTGCTCTTGGGCTACTTGTCACTAAACATATTCCTTCGACTAAACAGGTTGCTGATCTCTTTACAAAATATGTTCCAAAAGCTGCACTAGCTTACTTTCGCAACAAACTGTGCCTTCAGCCTCGCTCAGTTTTGCGGGAGGGTATTGGCAAACCTGGTCCAAACGTATGAGCTTTAGGAGTTATAAGGTGTATCCCACAGTTTATGGAGAGATAAGGGAGATTATGCTCATTCAAATATCTATTCAAGGACTATGGCTGGTGTTAAGGACTTCTAAGAGTAACAATAAAGGAAACTTCAACCATGTAATACGTTAGAATATTTTTTCTTTCTGTTGATTGCTAGTTTTAAGGAACTAGTTTAGGAATATCTATTTTTTTCAAACCTATCATGTGCATGAGTTGTATTATATATTCTTCATCCTCTAGTTACCTATGTACTGTGGTATTAATCAATAAAAAAAAACATATTAAGAAAAACTTCTCCAATTCTGTTCTCTCTCCTACGAGGCTTCCACAGCTACTGCAACCCTATACTCACTCTTCAGCTTGGTGTGATTCCAAACTTGCCTATTTTTAATATGAGATCTCGAGTGTGTCTAATGGCCACTTAGGCGTTTGATGACCTCAATAATTTTAATGAAGCCCATGTGATCAACGCCTTATTATATAACTTCTTAGACATGATTTCACGCGAAACACCCTCATATTTTATGGGAGCAGATGGTAAGCAAATCAAGGTTAGGAAACTTAAGCAGGGGTTAGGTACAGGTGAAGTTAAACTTTTTCTTTAGATTTGAGTTTCAATTTTCGGTACAAGTGATAATATTATAAAATAAACCAATGCAGACAGCCCATTTGAAATATCAAATTCTGTGTAAGTTCTAATAATGACAACAAAACTGTTTGTCTAGGAATCAGAAAGCAATGAACTGTATATCCAAATATAAGACCCCTTCTAGACGAACAAAAATCAAGCACTACAGATCAACTGAGAAGAATTATCACAGTTCATCTCTTTAATATTTCCTTTTTCCATTGTCAGGATTTCCATCACAATTATTAGATCATTCTGGCCTTTTCACTTCTCATTTAGCCCATGTGGCCATTGTTTTGAATAATTAATTTTTGGAGAATGTGTGGTTAAAAAGTAGAGAAATATTTTTAATTTACATGTAAAATATTTTTATTGTATAAATGTGTGGCTGAAAATGAGTATAAAAAAATAGTTTTGAAAGAATGAGAGACAGACAAGGGCTTAACCTTTATCTACTCCTGTGTTCATTCCCTTTACCATTACATCTATTTCACCTAGTCAGGGGCGAAGCTAGCCCGTCGAACTAGGGGGGTGTAGAGGTGAAGGGGTGGGAGGCCACGGGGGTTCGGGGGCAGTGCCCCCGAATTTTTTTTTTTTAATACGTTATTAATTCATTATTTGTATACGTCATTTCCAACCTAAGAACGTATTTACGACATTCTTCACGGAAATATTCTATTATCAATGCATTTTAGCAAAATCCACTTTAGGTAAAGGAGAGAAACAAATTACTACATAGTTTTATGTTCATTTCGAGTGGTGATATAACTAAGAATAAATCAAATTGGAGTTGATTAAGGACAATTGAAGACCATCTTGTCTTCTTCAATTTTAGAAATGGAAAGCCTTTCTTCTCCTTTTAAAAATAAAAATAAAAAAGTTCAGTGTGGGCCTGTGCCCACACTGGGCTGAACGTGGCTCCGCCACTACACCTAGTCAATGAATTCACAACACTTTCCATTGGAGTTCTCCAAACTTCTTAAATCTCTGAATAATCATTCATATCATCAGAGATCAATTCTTTCATACCTCAATCAGATGTGGTCGTGAAGCCCACATCTCATATAAATCCAATATTGACTCATCAATAAGGTAGTCGCCCACCACCAGTAAAATCAAGATTGACAGGTGCTATTTACATACAAAGAACGATGGTCATCTATCTTGCATTTTATCAATTTAATACAACTATCTTGAGCCTGCTATCATCCTTCCATGCAAACAAATGATACTATGATCCTGTAATGCAAAGCACCAAAGTATGCCTACTTGAAAGGAAAAACAGGGGTTGGTTAAAAATTTCAAGGAGATTAAGCAGTGTCCAGAAAAAATCCATTACTTGAGGGGGAAAACAAGGTTGGCGTAAAATTTCAAGTAGATTAAGCAGTGTACAAGAAAAAAATCCATTACTCGAAAGGAAAAACAGAGTTGGCTTAAAATTTTGAGATTAAGCAACTTGTTGAATTGATTAAGGTATTCAGGCTTAAGGTTTACAGGGAGGACAATGAAAAGAGAAAAGAAATTGATTACAAAGTAATTGAATAGATGAAAAGGAGGAAATGATAAATAGAATGTCATAAAGAAAACAAAGCCTTCATACTGGGCTTGATCGAAAATTCGAGAGGCTAGAATATTCTATGAAGTGTGAGGGAATTCAATTAGAGGGGAAGGGAAAGAACTTGCAATATAGGGAAAAGATAGTCCTTCATAGATTATTATTACACAGTATAACTTCTGGTGTTAAAATTTTAAAGATCGACCTTTTGGTGGGATGCGGTCATTTTTCTAGGGGCTTTAAGTGAAAAAACACTTTCATCCTGTATAATGCTGGTATATCAGGGGCTTGCACAACCTTAAGTATGTTGTCACTCTAATTTTACTTTAAAAAAGCAGACGTGAAGACTTAAAAATAAATGCTTTAACTTAAACCAAAAATTAAAAAGAAGCCTTGGCCATAATAGCACAGAAAATACTCCTCTTCATAAACTTGCACTTAGTTTTGAGAAAGGAGGTCATGCAATACACTGCAAACACTACAGAACAATTAATATTTCTTCCAATATTAAGACACGGATAATTTACATGAAAGGAGCAATAAACCCAAAAGTAATGCATTTTCTCATGTGATAAATATGTACCTCTGCACCCCCACCCCCTCCAAAGAAAGAAATAAGGGAAAAAATGTATATATAAATGAAATGAAAAGTACCAACCAATCCATAGATATATTTTAAAAATGACGAAAAAATAATCAATCATGATGCTATTCATGAATTAGGAGTATCAAGTATGTAATCCAGCTCCAAGGCAAAATGTTATATTAGAACTTACCCGTGTTTTAAAAATGACGAAAAAAGAATCAATCATGATGCTATTCATGAATTAGGAGTATCAAGTATGTAATCCAGCTCAAAGGCAAAATGTTATATTAGAACTTACCCGTGCGGCTCCCTTTTTGTGCGCGTGGTAAGTGGGACCATCTTTATACTCTCCATACCAATAGTACGTCTTTGATCTCTCATCATATAGAATACCACCTCCATGGGCTTGAATGGGATTTCCATCAGTGTCCAGCCATATTCTCCCTGGGTAATAGCAGAAACTGTTGTTGCCAACATCCTTAGGATGTACCGCAGTTTTCATATCAGGAAAAAATATGTGCCTTATTTGGGAAGACTCATCAAGGAATTCATCAATCAAATTAGTTGGTCGTTTAGGTTTCCGTTTAACAGCACGTGGGGATCTCTTCCTTGGTGAGGGCATTTGTATATTTTCCTCCTCCACTTCTTCAAGCTCCCGTAATAGTGGGCGGCGACTCATACCCATATTCATCTCTTTATTTTGTACATCGGTGTGATGAACTAATGTGTAAAGATGCAGAAAAAGAAGGCATCCCACCAGGCTCCACACCACAACAGACAGTGAGCATCTGCTCCCTGCATTGCAACGTAAAGTGGTTGGTTTCCTGTATTTGTTCCTTCTCATTTTGTTCCCTTTCTAACTTCAAGATAATGCTGAAAATGAGTACGGAGATCCAAAACTAAAGTCAACAATCAAATTAATTTTATTTAAAACACGTAGGAATGCTTGCCTGCATATAAATACACACAAGCAACCATTTTAGTTTCTACCGCCGATCTGTACAGGGTTGAAATATTGCAGTGTGTACATAAAACTCTGAAGATATTGATAAATAAACAGATTATTGTGAGTATATTATGAATTTGGAAGGCAATTGTCATCTTGACAGATGAACAGAATCATATCCGTAAAACGATCACACTGCAACCACTGAATTTTTCATTTCGACCAAATTCAATCAATATATCAGTGTATTAGCGATCCAAAACAAATATAAATAATGGAACCGAACAGATTATTAACAAGGATTTCTGAGATATTTCTATTATTATAAATGAAGAATTAAAACACATTTGTTACACTTACAGAAGTCCAATCCATGTAGTGCCACAAAATTATTGTCCTCAAAACTGCTTAAACAAACAGCTAAAAAGGAAGTAATTAAGAAATCCAAACGACTCAACACTTGTAATTTTAAGAGGGAAAAATTGAAGAACCCAAAACTCTAGATATCCATTGCAAACAAGACATAAACTTTATAAAAAATATATATAAATTCATTGAGTTCAGACCCATAAACAGATCGAAATTAATCTATAAGTTATTTCAAATCTAATACACCCAAAAATTTTCTGATCACAAATCAAAGCAAGAACACATTCAAACAAAATAAAATAAAAATAAAATAAAAAATCTGAAGTCTACCTAGAGTCAAATAAACTTACCTGAAGACAACACTGATCTTGACATGGGTCTGCTGCTGCTGGCCCTCTTTACTCTTACCACCATATAAACTTCAATATCATGAGCTAAATCTTTTTTTATCAAGAGAATGATCTGGTGTTCATCCCTTCAACAAGGTCAAGGTTTCACAGTTCCGGGTCAAAAATTTGCTCTTACGCGACGTAGAGTGTAGCTAAAGAGAATATTTAAGGTAAGGAGTAAAAGAGAGGGAATTGATTGTCGTTGGATCTTGTGTTGCGATGATGACGACTTCAGACCAGGTCCTCTCCCTTTCTCTCTCTAAAACACTGTGCCCTCTCTCTCCAAAACATAGTGTATTCTGGAAGATTATGGAGTGACGACGTTTTACGGTTTTAGTGGTTACCATTACAAAGATCATTTCTGTAATTAAGGTAAATTATGATTAAGAGGATACTAGATTTTGTTCTCTGTTGGATGGAGGTGTTGACAATTAAAGGCAACTATGTTGGGCAATTCTTGAAAAAACTTAAATGTTAATGATTTGGCTTTAGATTGCCAGCAAGTAAGTATTGGGTGTGTGCGCAATTATAACTTCATACTTTTCTATAACTAGTCTATTGTTCCGTGCATTGTTATTTCGAAAGTAATATTAGCGTTTCAAAAAAAAATATTTATCTCATTTTTTGATGAATTCTTCTTAAGAATTTAATACATAATGTAGCATTTTTTCATGCACTCACTTTTTCAGAGTTAAGAATTATATATACTGAACTTTATTATCAAACGTTGTGAAAATAGGAATTAATAACGAAAGAACATAATATTAATTGAATGGCAAATGGAAACCAATAACATTGAAAAATTGCAAAAAAGTTGTAATCTTAGATAACAAAAATCATAAAGGTAATAAAAGCACATTTTTCTTCCCTTCCTCTCTTCGCATGGGACATGATGTAAAATTCATTTTATATCCTACCAGCAGGTACGAATGTGAGCTAAATATAAGAACTCTTGACAATTTTTCGTGCTAATTTGAGAAAATGTATTTACTAACGTAGTGATGAACTATACTAAATTGACCTTCAAATTATGTGAGCGGCTCTTATCACTTTCGTCAACATCTTCAACAATCCATTTGACAAGACAACCCGGTTGAGTGCTTTCTACATAGGCTTTACATGCTATCAGAATATCACGAAAATGCTTGTAGAAATATCATATCATAAAGTCCTCGAAATGCTATGAGAAACACAACACAAAACTAAAATCAGTATATAATGAAATTGTTACCCAAAAGGAAATAATAAATTAAAATTAATTACCAAAATATGTAAGGATTGAAATGTCTAATAATAACAGTAGTACATAAAAGGATCTCAATTTCATCTTACTTTCGGTGGCCGCCTCATACTGTACATCATTCGAATTATTATGTCCAGATGATAGAGGATTACATATTCTCCTAGACGATCATTGCAACCACTTCGAAGTCGTTTTCGTCGATACATATTCCTTTGATTTTCTTGTTGGCGATAAGACATTGATTCAAAACCACTCGAAGTATCCATATCAAATAGTTAGAATCCAAAGTAACCAACATGAACTAAAAGAATTAAAGAATGTTATTAACATTTTTATACTTTGAAATAAAATAAAGTTGTAGAATAGTTGAATCAATTTCTCCATCACCAGATGGTACAAAAATGTCTATTATAATATTAACAATTTTTGTAGAATAATTGAAGTCAAACCATAACTGTACAAAAAAATAATCTTACATATGTTAAAATATACATACATAGGGTAAAACTAAAATTTAAAATATCAAAATTTGTGAACAATGACTAAAAATATACTTTAAAAAGAGAAAAAATAGTATTCACAAAGGAAACTCGAGAACCAGCAATTTATTACAAATTTATAAGTTACTATAAATAAATAAATAACCACAATACTATATAAACCTAAAATATTATGAACAAAAATCTAAATAGTTCAGTTAGAGAAACTTACCTAAGATAGAGTAAACTACTGTAGTCAACTATAACCATCAGAAAAAATAATTGGACACTGCATAGAAGATAACAATAAATACAAATTAGAGTCCACAATTTGTTAATAATAGTTAAATGGTAAATACTATAATAAAAATTTTAGAGGAAAAAATACAAATGTTAACTGCAAATTGAAGTTTACAAAATCTATAAAAAAATAAAAATAAATATTGTACCTGAAGATAGCACGATTCAATTGATGTTAAAAATTATGATATTTTTACTTTGAGAATGATATCGTGCAACTGAAAAAAAGATTGAAAATAAATTTAATATAGAAAGAGTTAGGAATGACTAGAAATATAACAAGCATAAAAAATCATAATCATAATAAAAGTTAAAAATCGAAGTATATGAAATAAGTTCCAATTTTTTGATCGAATAGACGAGTTGCGCTCATCTAGAGGTTCGAGGACATTGCCCCCGACGGGAATCGACCTGCCCGGTAAGGTCGTAGGGGTCGAGGGGGCAGCGCCCTTTTTGGGGGTTCGAGGGCAACGCCCCCGACGGGAATCAACCTGCCCGGTTAGGTTGCGGGGGTCGAGGGGGCAGCGCCCCTCGTGGGGGTTCGAGGGCAACGCCCCTGACAGGGATCGACCTGACCGGACACGGAGAGTAATTTTTTTATTATTATTATTGTCTATCCTAGTCAATGTTTAAACGATTTTTTTATCTACATAAATCCAGGTATAATTTTATATAAGTATTATTAATCGTTGTAATTTAATTAGTAAAAATTTAATGTTTCCGCACAACTCTTTAACTGTAATGGAAGATACCCACCCCAGTAATAATATTAATAATACTAAAATGATATGTTGACAACTTTATTAAGTTAACCTAATATGCTTTAGAATTTATTGTGAAACATAGACAAATACTAAATCTACACAAACAAAATTAAATATGCCTAACTACTTACAAAAATCTTAAACATGGAACACAATTATATTTATTTAAAGAAATACTAAACATGCAAAAGTAATAATAATATAGACAAAAATAACTTTTACATATAAATACTTACAGTAAAAGTTTATGTTATGCTGCAATACCAAAACTTCAAAATTTAGTCGTACAAGCTGAAGAACATAATGGAGTAAAATAAATATTTTCAAGATTTATAGATCAACATAATGGTATTTACTTACTAAACATACAAAAAACAAAATTAACTATACCTAACTACTTACAAAAATCTTAAACATGGTACACAATTGTATTTATTTAATGAAATACTAAACATGCAAAATATATAATAATAGAAACTAAAATAAATTTTTACATATAAATACTTACAGTAAACAGCGATAAAGACTTACAGTAAACAGCAATAAAGGTTAAGAAATTTTCAATGATGGAATAAATTTTTCTTCATTAGTTCTCCCATATAAATAGACTAATGTCTTCAGCCAACTACAAAAATATCAAAATTTATTGAAACTATCATCCTGAACTAAATGTAATGTTATAGGCAAAAATACAAAAATATAGCACGGCGCCTACATTTTTTACTCCCAATTTCTTGAATAATATGAAATATCTGGGAAAATGATCTCCATATTTTTGTTTCCTATCTCATCGCATATGTTTAAATTTGTTTTTTTTTTTTTTTTTGTCATGTAAGCATCAAAGTCAACAATTGAGGCTTGACCTCCCTCCGCCTACTTTTTGACCAAAGATTTTTCTGCCATTTTCAGGGGATTTCTTATAAGAGGGAGGATAAATTAGGAAAAGAAAATACGTCAAGAATATAATGTATTGATTGATTCAAATTAAAATTGTCAAGTCATTCATAATTATAATTGTTTAGTCAAAACAATAATTTATTTTGATCAAACCATCTACTTCCTTTTTAACAATCACCAATTGATGATAATGTACCCCCTTAGGCCTTACCTTATGGAAGCGAGGTATTTGTCTATACTATTGTTCTAGTTAAGAGAATGTCGGTCGCATTCGCATGATTCGAGCTTCATCAACCTTCCTCTATATTGGTAGGAGGATAAAGGATTCCTCCAGCTTGACTCGCTTTTGGAGATGATGAGGTCAAAGCTCATCTTCTTCCATAGCCAGGTTAGCTTGCCCACAAAACACCTTAGTGACAACTTCCTCATTCGCGATGTGGTTATGTAGCTTCAAGGATTTATAAGAATGATTATGACGAGGTGTGTTGTCATTTGTAGGATCATTTGATTGTTCGTGATGAGATGATCTCTTAATTTTGTGAGTTCCATTATTAGCACCATGTAGGACGAAGCGATATCAAAAATAAGAAAGAATATTTATTTATATTTCGAAAAAAAGTCTATTTAAATGACTTTTAACCTTTTCCAAACAAATAATAAAGTTGTTGGTATATGATTCAAATATATAATGTTGTTATCAGTATACATGGATATTTATTAGAATATTAGTATATCATTATGACTCGTATAAGGAGTGCGAGATATATACACACGTGTATACATATGTGTGGACATTAGAAAAGTAACTATGCATAAATTTTGAGAAGAGATAATGAAAGTAACAAAAACGTTAGTAAATACTCAAATATGACATTTGGAATGAGAACATAACATGGAATATAGTAGAATTGCTCTACGGGTATAACGTACTCCACTTCGTGTTCAGATAGCTATATCGCTTGAAACTTTCAACGATCATTACGAGGCATTGTTGGGGGTCCCATAGTGTCCTTGGAACTACAGATCAACATGACAAGCGCTAGACATACACACATCCTGTTTGATTTTATATACATTGTAATTTTTCATGACCGTGTCGATGGGAAACAACGAATATAAATGTGATTTCTAAATCTCGGTTGGTGTTCTGCAAAAGTAAAGTATGGCAGGTGTGCATGCGAAGTTTTAATCTTTACGAGCTTAAGCCAACCTAGGTGATGCATAAGCGTTAAAAAGAGTTTTCTTGCTTTTAATATTATTTTTAATTTTTAATCATTTAATAATTAAAATAATACATATCAAATATCTAAAATTATAAAATACTATATTTACTTAAAAAATTTCACAATTAGTCAATTTTCAAATTTTTCGAAATGTAAAATTTAGAATAGTTTTCGTAGTTTCAATTTTCTACTAGACAAGTCTTACTTAGAGTGTGTTTGGTGCACATTAAAATGAGAGAATGCATTTTTTTGAAGTGATGTGATGAGGAATATGTGGTTGAAAAAGAAGGAAAAATTATTGATGTGACGGAAAATATTATTTTATTGAAGAATGTGTGGTCGAAAATGAGTAGAAGAATGAGAAAGAAAAAAATAATGTGGGACAAACAAGGGCTTAATAGATTTATAAGAACTTTATACATGCTTTTGGAGAGCGCAACAAAGTAACGAGTTTTAAGTTCATAATTACATAATATAGATAACATCATAGCTTAAATCTTATTTAATTATTTAGATAAAGACACTTTTAATTTTTGTACATATAATATATTTTAAAAATTTGGTGATAAGATTTTTAAAATATAAAAAAAAAAAATTAATAAGTTAGGCTCTATTTGATATCATTGATTTTCCATAAAAAATTTCTTTCCACCCATCTCACGCGCCCCTTTTCCTTCAAATGGTGGAATTGGTTTTCCTTGTATTTTTGTGGTAAAAGTTTTTCCAGGTCTTTTTTTTTCGCAATTGGAAATTTTTTTAGACACAATGGTAAAAAAACTCATTTTTATTGACAATATCCATGCAAAATAAAGTCAAACGAATGTTATTCGGTATGGTAATTTTTTTCAAATTTTTTTGGGCAATTGGAACAAATTCTAGACCCAGTAGTAGAAAAATTATCAATTTAATGGACAATATCCATAAAAAATGAAGTCAAACAGACATCAAATTTTCAACATTTTTCCGGTGAAAAATTATACAAATCAAACACAATTAATTACAATACCCAGTAAACCAATTTCTAGACAATTCAATTCCCTGTAAAATATTTTCTTTCCATACATTTTCCACATTTGCAATCAAACGAACCATTAAAGTCAAATAAAAGACTTTAAAAAAAACAGAAAAATAAATAAAAAAAACAAATAAAGCGTGTTTAAGAAGACGAAAGAGATGAAGGAAAAAATCCAACTGTTTAGGAATTGGAAAAAAAGCATCTAGGGGTGAAGCATAGTGTTTTGCCCAAATTTCGAGTCTAGAAAATGTTTATGTGTTGTCTAAACAAGCTTTTTAGAACACTGATCTCAATAGGCGTTTTGCTCAAATTTCAAGTCTAGACTGTGTCTAGACAAGTTTTTTAGAACACTGGTCTCGATAAGCAATGAAGAATTCACAAGCACGACGTGCACATTAATATTAAGCCCGTACCGTGCACCGTAGGGGGATTCAATGCCCTAAGGGATAAAAATATGAATTAGATGTGGATTTGAAAGTATTTGAGAATATTGAGAAATATGTAAACTTTGATAATAACAAAAATAATTAGAAATCATGCATGTGTTAATGTATATCATTACTTACTAAGTATACGTTCATATATCTTCATTGTATGTGTAGTAATGCATATAGTAAAGATTGGTATCAACTCTGAGATGATGAGATGATTTTGTACTGAGTGAGTCTTATCACCGGGAAAAACTAGAAAAATGTTACAACTAATTTTATTTAAACTATTTAGCTTTTGAAAATGATTTAGTATATTTTATAATGTTAATTCCTGAATGTCTCATATTCTGTATTTTAACTAAACATTATATATTATTATTCTACACTATATTGCTTTTATCAGTTAGAGAACTAAATGCTAATGAAATAATTTTAGATGGCTTATTTTTAAAATATAGGGTAAGATAAGAATATTAAAGTCAGATACATTTTTGGAAGAATAAATTTTATAATAGTGATTTTTTTAGAATATGTGGTTAAAAAGTAAATATTTTTGGATATACGTGTAAAACTATTTTGTTAAGAAATTTTATAATTGAAAATGAATTTGAGGAAAATGAGGTTTCAAAAAATAGCACTCAAGCACGCCTAATATACCATTGGAACTCGCTGTTGTATCACTGCATAACTTGTCTATCAATCTACGCTTACACAACTTGTTCTAAAGGATTTCGCGACACTTATTTACCTCAATTAACATCTCAATACAAACTTCAATTGTAAACCCTATTACAACACACTTTAGAATGACACACTTACAATCTTCCTCAAATGGTCGAACAATATTGTAATTGAGAAATAAGGCTTTATATGTAATAGCTTTTTGCGTCCTTAATAAGTAGCCATATATCATAACACAATTTAGTTGTACATGGATGATACGAGAGATTAAAGGGCTAGGATTTTCGGGACTGAAACTGGGGACAAACAATTAGGGGTTAAAGGAGTTTAAGTGACCGTGAAAGTCACATTTCACATATGGAGATATGGGTGAATTGGATAGTTTTTATAATGGTCATAAATTGCAACATACGACTTTCATGTGATACATCGCAACGAGTAGAACTAATAATGGATGAAGTGCAATATCTCAAAGACGAGTGACCATTGAGAAGCCGTTTTAAGTTTGATGAGTAAATGGTGATCAAAGTATAAGTTAGGTCTTAGATGGTTTGATTGAGTTACAATTTTTTAACAATTGTAACTTGCCACATAGGATTTTCATGTGACAAGTTAGAAACGAGGGGAATGAAATATGACAGTTAATGGATGGAGTACAATGTTTCAAAGATGAGTGAACATATAAAAACGATTTGAAATTTGACGAGTAAATCGTAACCACATTTAGTTGGATGAGTAACGAATATTTATTCAACAAAACATATACATATATGTAAGTTTTTTGAGATTTTGGATGAAACAGTTCTTCTGATTTGTAATTTGATGCAAATTACAGTTTGATCCTCAAAGATAGCCCCTGTATGATTTAGTTAAACAAAATAGTACATTTTGATAAAATTTGATAAAATATGTGATTAAAAAGTTGACGAAAGTCACGGATCTCATAAAATGTATGATTAAAAAAATTGAGAAAAAATGACTTTTAGAAAATAGGGACCAAACGACGATATAATATATTTTTGCATTTTCCCCCCTAGTTTATGCTTGTTACTAAAGTGCCAAGACTTGATCAATTTAATTCATAATCGGTCTAAGTTCAGTGTAGACTAAAAAGTCGACAAAAATTTGAATTCAAAATTAATAATTAATTTTAACCATATTTTCATAAGATTTATAACTTTTCAACTACACATTTCATAATTTTTTTTTTTATCAAAATTTACTAATTTAATCTACATAAAATAGGGGCTTAATCGATTTTTATGTAATTAAGTTATACCTGTTACTAAAGTGCTGAGACTTGATCAAATTAAATCATAATCTGTCTATTTTGGTGTAGATTAAAAATTGACAAAAATTTAAAGTTGAAATCAACAATTAATTTTAACCACATTTTTATAAGATTCATAACTTTTTAACTACACATTTCATCAATTTCTTTTATTAAAATGTACTAAAAATCTAATTTTAATCTACACAAAATAGGGGCTTAATCAATTTTTATGTGATTATGTTCTTGTTTTGTATTTAAAATCTTTTTACTGAGATGCGAGACTTTTAATGAAAACTGGATCAATCGAATGAAAACATACCAAGTGGTCCACTCCTAGTGCCAACTAGGGGTGGGCAAAAAAATCGAGAAATCGACCAAATCAATCAAATTGAATCGAGTCGATTTGGGTCAATTTAAACCAAAAATTGGTTTCGATTAATTTTAACTATTAAAAAGTCAGGTCAGATCAAATCGATGTTTCAAAATGGTGCTCGATTCTACCGAGCAACTAGTCGGTCAGCTCGAGCTTTTCCCGGGTTGTCCGAGCCGGCGAGCCACATTGACACCCCTAAACCAATGTTCAAAATTGACTAATCAAACCAAAACGAGTTAGTTTGGTTCGATTCAATTGGAATTTATCAAAATGGAAAAAGTCGGTTTTGGTTTCGGGTTAAATCCAAAGCCAACCTAACTTATCCCAATTTGAACCATGTTCAAGCCTAGTGCCAATTGTTTATAGGAGTGATGTGTAAATTAATTTTGAGTAATGCTAGGGGGTAGTACTAGTGACAGTGAATTATGGATTCAATTAAATACAAGAAATAATGACTCATGTAGTAGGACTATGATTTACTCACACTTAAATTAGTGTTCAGCACCTCTAAATAGTATTATTCTTTAATTTTTTGATGTCCAATTAAAAGAATTTTTTTTTTTTTTGGGAGAAAATGAGTTTCGAACTAAAATTTGAAAAGTTGTCCAACTAGTTTTTTTCAACCAATGGGAACGTGCCATCAGAACACGTAATACACGTGAAACTTCAGTAAACTGAGAAAGCGCGTGACCTCAACATCGAAATAATCATCGACAAAGTTGTACCATAACAGTGTCGCTCTCATTTCATTGGTCTCTTACTAACACGCTCCCTCTCGCGAGCCAGAGAAGAATTCTGCCTTTATAATTGGGCGAAATCTAGTTGGCCCAGCGGTGGCGTAATTTTAATCAAGTTTAGTGGCAAAAGCAGATCCAGGATTCTCGCCTGCTAATTGTTGAACATGAATTCAAATCAATCATCCTATTTGTACATGCTATTTGTACAAGTGATGATTGATCATTTTGGCGTTTCTGGCCATTAATTAAATTTTTTTTTTTTTTGAAATGGATGAATTGTTAACCGTCAAATTAAATTGTCCTTCTTTTGATCGTTTCGGAACGAAAGAAAATTTGATTATAATTTGTAGAAAGTTTACAACATAAAATTAAAATGCATTGAAAGTAATTTGATCATTGATTGCTTGAAAACTAAAAATTAAAATTGATGAAAACAGGAAATTACAATGGCTAGTGCATGGGGCAAATATTAGAAAGCTTAAAAAATGTTTAAAAGACAAATACCTCATATAATAGCATTCAAAACAAAAACCTAAGTGATATGAGTATATGTTTAAATGACGATGAATCATACTAAACGTTTATCAATATCAGAGTTATTTTACAATTGAAATTAACAATTATAAATGAAAGGAAATTACAACTCAAATTTGAACTAATATTTACAGTGTGCGGTCGAAGTTGGGCAAACTGCAGCTGCGATAGGGTCAATGGGCTTAATTAAAGTTGAGGTTCTTGACATTCTCTCACATTTGTTTTGGCGTGTCCATGGTTTCAACTCTTCCATTAAGGTGAATAGCTTATCATTTCCGACATATTTCAAATATTCAGTGTATGTCCTAAAAAGATTTCCACGTACTCCCTGATGGAGCTTGTATGTTTCAATTCTCGTAATGCCTAACGTGCCTCATATTTCACTTTTTCTTGGAAAAACTGAGGTCTGATTGCTTTCTTGAGGAGAGAATCTATTTAGATCCCGTTGGCCTGAATATTAGCATACTTCCTTCGCCACCTAGTTTTGCATCTCCACCAAGATACATGGTAGCTGTTGTAACCTTTCTTGCTTTGTCTTTGATCGAAGTCGCAAGAAAATATTGTTCCATATCAAACAAGTTCTCAACTTTTTTTTGCATCGCGTGACCCTCCGTAGGTACGCGGTCTGGAATTCTGAGCCTATGAACATGCTCTTGTGCGATGACTTGCCCATTGCCAACCTCGCGTTGAAACACTAGTAATTGAGCTCTCAACGCTTCCATTTCATCCTGCAAATCAAGTCTGATAGTAACAGTCTCAATCATTGCCGCGTTAGACTTTTACTTTTGACTTTCATCCAATCGGATGTGTAATTCTCGAATTTCCGCTTCTGCCACATTGACTTTTTCCTCAAGGCCCTTCCAACATAGCACAACCTAGTAGTTGTCTCATGAAACGTATCCATGCTCTTTCGTAGTCCTCTTTTGAACATCTAACACTTTTGTGGTGTTTGATGAAATTGGATCCATCGCTTTCTTATCGATGGTCGTGAGCCCCAGCTCTGTTACCAACTTTCATGGGTTGCCTTTCTTCTTGACACAGAAAAGGACACTGTACGGCAGTAGTCTACTTTACTAGATTACCTTTCGTCTTCTCTCGGTTGTTTCAGGACGAAAGAAAATTTGATTACAATTTATAGAAAGCTTGCAACATAAAATTGAAATGCATTGAAAGTAATTTGATCGTTGATTGTTTGAAAGCTATAAATTACAATTGATGAAAATAGGAAATTACAATGGCTATACAAGGGGCGAACACTAGAAAGTTTGAAAGATGTTTGAAAAACTAATACCTCATATAATAGTATTCGGAACAAAAACCTAAATGATATGAGTAGACGTTTAAATGACGAGAAATCATACTAAACGTTTATCAATATCAGAGCAACAATTGAAATAAATAATTACAATGAAAGGAAATACAACTCAAACTTGAACTAATATTTACAATGTGTAGTCGAAGTTGGACAAACTGCGACTGCGATAGCTTAAGTAAAACTGTGGTCATTGACGCCCTATTTGTTACACATTAAAATTTTCATTTCATTCTTCTACTCATTTTCAACCATACATTTTATAATAAAATAATATTTTCATGGCATCATAACTTTTCCTTCTTTTTTAACCGCACATCATCAATACATTTTTCCAAATAATGTTGGCTCAAACGCAGTCTTAAATCCAAATTTCAGTCTGTTATATAGTCATAAAGGATTCTGCAAATATCTTTTTGAAGAGAAGACGAATAAAGAGAGATCGATCTGTTTCTTTGACCTCAGAAATCATAAAACTCTTCTCTCTCTCTCTTCTTCAATTTTTCGTACTGACAAGCTATGGGTCTTTGGGAAGCATTTCTTAATTGGCTTCGAAGGTTTGATCCCACGATTCACTTAACAGACCTTAGCATTATTAAATATTTGAAGCATTGATTTTTTTTCCCTTATGGACTTGCGTCGTGAATCGTCGGTTATGAATTGTGTAATCTACTACAAAAAGTTCTGGCTTATTTTTAGCTGAGATCTACTTTTTGTTTTTTGTTTGAAGTTTTCTTCTTCTCATCTCCCCAGAATTTTAATTTTCGAATAGTGTTGTTCTTTGGGAGTTTTGATTTAGTAGCTTTCTGTTGTTTGCTTTTATCTTAAGTTAACTATTACGATTAATTTGCAAAAAACTTCTTGTTTTCTAATGGTCGATTATTGTAAACTTTTGAAAGATAAAAGATATCAAGGAATAAATTGGGATGAAGCTGAAAGCTCTGTATTGATTACTCAATCAAATTCAGTATTTTGTACAAAAGGGAATGTAATGAATATATACAGCAATAGATGGAATCTTTTCCTAACAA
Organism: Fraxinus excelsior; assembly: GCA_019097785.1. Lineage (NCBI taxonomy): Eukaryota > Viridiplantae > Streptophyta > Magnoliopsida > Lamiales > Oleaceae > Fraxinus > Fraxinus excelsior. The sequence continues at coordinate 20,912,458 of CM032638.1, forward strand.
ACTACCTAACTAATTTACACGTGAAAACAAAACAAACTGAAGCAATACAATTTGTACAAAGCAGCCTAACTAATCTCCTTCTAGAGAATTCTTCTGTTGTATCCTTGTCACCAATCCATCCTATCCTTTTTCTTGCTGACTGTACACATGCCGCGGCTGACTGGAATCTTGCAGCTTCAATAGCCTCCCGCAAGATGGAGAGTAGATGTTCATTACTCCCATCTTGGATAGACACGAATAAAAACTCTATGAGCTTAAAGACTTGGTTAAAACTTCAGCAATCTGTGAACTACTGGAAACACGTTGAGTCACAATGCTCTCATCCTGTATCTTGTCTCGAACAAAATGACAATCGAGTTCAATGTGTTTTGTTCTTTCGTGAAACACGGGATTTGTACCTATATAAATAGCTGCCTTATTGTCGCAATTTAGGATAGCTGCTTCGGGATGCTCGATTTTTAAGTCCTTAAGTAAATATTCGACCCAAGTAAGTTCACAACAGAGATTCGACATTGCCCTGTACTCTGCCTCTGCAAAAGATTGAGACACCACATGTTATTTCTTTGATTTCCATGATATTAAGGCTTCGCCAATGAACGTACAGTAACCAGTCGCGTGTCTACACATGCCCCCCAATCTGAATCACAATATCCCTCTAACTGTATTCTTGATTTTGTAGAATAAATTAGCCCTTGACCTGGTGCTCTCTTGATGTACCGTAACGCCTTATGAGCAGCATGTAAGTGTGGAATTCTAGGACTTCCCATAAATTGACTTCATAATTGAACTGAATACGCAAGATCGGGTCATGGTTAAATATAGTAATCTTCCTACCAATCTTCTGTAAAGTGATGGTTCAGGTAGTAGCGCTCCCCTTCCTCTTACCATTAGAATGAAGTGGAATTTCCACTGCTCTAGTTTTTCCAATTCTGATATAGTCACAGCCAACCAGTAAGTTAACTAGGCCATACATGGTTGTGGAAGGTTCAAAAGTTCAATTAAAATTACTAAAAAACAAGAAGCGAACTAGTGAACCAGTTGACTATACCGGTATACCAATTAGCAGATTGGTCGATACGGTAATATGCTTGAACCCTGTAACCCTGTAGTAATGTTTCTTAGTATTCTCAATTATGAGGTTATGCATAGTTGTTCTTATTGATGAAAGTAATCCTTGACCTGCCATTTTTCTAATTAGGAGCCTGGATTAAAAAATAATTGACCTTTTCAAATCTTGATTTAAAACTGTGATAGTGAATTTCTCTAAATATATTGCCCCCGTTTGACACCCATTTTTTTATCTCATTCTCATTCTCATTTTTCTACGGTACTTATTTCTAACCACACATTCTCCAAATAAAATAATATTACATAAACCCAAAAATTCTTTTTACTTTTTTACCACACATTCTTTACATCAATCACTATTCAAAAACTCATTCTTCAAAAGAATGGGTGTCAAACACACACATTATTTTCTCAGTCTTTGAGTGCTTCATTTTTATGCTATTCTTATAACTTTCCGGATGGACATCTAAGTTTCTACAAACAAAAATGTCCCATGGTGTTATCACATTTCACAATTAATGTAAACTATTTCTGGGACTATAGTTATTAATTAGCCAGTTAACATATTATAGCAACCTCATGATGTTCAACTATTGAGTTGAAAGCATTGAAAGTAAGAAAAACTGATCAAGCATCATTTTATTACCAACCAATCATCTTTTAAATGCAATTACATTATAAAAAATTGCAAATTATTACATGGTGCGGAAGTGAGTATTGTTGTTCATATTGATGGCTTTTCCAGCTTATTGCTTCAGGGTTATCAGCATCCCCTGAAATACAATTTCATTCACGACTAATAAGGTTTTACTTATTTTGGTGAAAGTTGGATGACCACATTTTGTCTGCCTGCCTTTTGATTTTTTTAACACTGTGAACATGTTATGAAGCCCCCTCTCCACTTGGAATTCTCTGTCAAAATGTGTTATGGTCCAAACTCATTAGACGACGAGCTATGCTAGCTTAAAGAAAATTGTTTTAGAGTTTGAACATGTAATGTTTGAAGATTGGCTGAAGTGATACTGATTTGTCTTGCCTAATTATGATTGTATATAAATCTAAGATAAAATATCAGTTCAATATTTTTGCTCTGCTATGAGATAGCTGACTATTAATTTCAGTTTCACATATTTCTGGGAATTGAGTTTTATCAAGTGTTTTGAGGGGAATGTGTTTTTGACGATGAATTTTATCTGACAGGAGCATAGTACAAAATTCTAGGAAATTGTCTTTCAGATAAATTCAAATAACTCTACAGTTATGTTTTTACTGCATGTCTTTTCCTCCCTTGGTATATGACATTACTTTCAATGTGACTTGACTTACAATATTGTTTATGTGGTTACAGCCTTTTTTTCAAGCAGGAAATGGAGCTTTCCTTGATAGGTCTTCAAAATGCTGGAAAAACTTCACTTGTAAATGTTGTCGCTGTAAGTAAACAGATAATAGTCATCTTGTCATGCATATCTGCAGAGATATCTACTTATTTTTATTAGTTGATTGGTCAAAGCATTGAGTGTTTCCTTTCTTGCTCTACTTCCCAGACTGGTGGATATAGTGAAGACATGATCCCTACGGTTAGTTGTCTCCTCAAAATGCTCATGTCAGCTTTGATATGCTGATCATTGCTTACTTTCACGACTGCGGTGATATGATGATATTGTATTGTTTTTCAGGTAGGATTTAATATGCGGAAAGTGACTAAAGGAAATGTAACAATAAAGTTGTGGGATCTTGGTGGTCAACCCAGATTTCGGAGTATGTGGGAGCGATACTGTCGTGCTGTTTCTGCTATTGTGTCTGTAACTTCTCTCCACCTCATCTGTTATATATTTTGTTACAAATGCTTGTTGGTTCCATGGCACTAAAAAAAGTTAAATCTTAAATCAGGATCTGTATAAATTTTGCCAGATGTATATACTGTCATTCAAGGCCTTCTGCAGTGCAAATCTCTTTGATATGAAAAGTAACATTTTATCACTATAAGGTGACATTGTGTTGTACTTTAGTATGGGTTTTACGAAAAGATTCAGAAAAAGTACACATTTACATCCTAATTCGGGAAAAAATTACATGCAGTATGCCGGAATCCCATTCATTGAACTTCATCTCTGGCCGTAGGTTAGGGCCAAGCTTGGTGTTTTCGTTAAAAATATGATTCCACTTGATGTTTTAAGATTTTAATATCTTGATAATATTATTTTTCATTTCTAACTTGATTTGTCTGCAGTTATGTTGTTGATGCTGCTGATCATGATAATGTCAGTATCTCAAAAAGTGAATTGCATGACCTGCTGAGCAAACCGGCACTCAGTGGTATTCCTTTGCTGGTTCTGGGAAACAAGATTGACAAGCCTCAAGCCCTGTCCAAGCAGGGTTTGACTGATCAAATGTAAGTATAGACAACTACATTTGTGTCACATCAATAACCAACTTATCCTTTGTTTTTCATACAATTGTTAGTCAATGACTTGATTTTGACTGTAGTTTCCAGAATGGACCCCATTCATGCGTGTTTTCTTGTGTCTCTGTGGGTTTGGGGGTGGCGGACATTCTTGTTTGTTTTTCAAGACTGTGCAGGTTTATTTTTGCTTTTCTGGATTTCGTAACTTAAAATGACATGTTCTGCAGGGATTTAAAATCTATCTCAGATAGAGAGGTTTGCTGCTATATGATTTCATGCAAAAACTCAACCAACATCGACCAGGTCATTGATTGGCTAATTAAGCATTCTAAATCGAAGAGTTGAGCACGAGGACATGTAATTTTGTTCAAATTCTCAAGAAATGGATTTCATGTTGTTGTTGATAACAATGCACATTTATCTTTTTGGTTGATTGTCTTAATGCCTCCTTTAATCTGTTGTGATTTGACTCTCTTCATTTTTTTTAGCTTGCGAGAATTTCGATGGCTTTCATTGCAGGTGATTCGATGTGCATATGGTAGATGGGCTGGATAAATATTTCACGGATTAAAGTCATCGATGGTCACCAACTTTATACTTAGCATGATCATTCAATTTGATTTTGTTTCACCTTGGCCACCCAATTTTATATTTAGTGTCACCATAACTACCAAATTTTATATTTAGTTTTAGCATGGTCATCAAATTTCATAAAACGTTTTCATATAATATTTCACCATTGCCATCAAATTTCTTTTTACTATTTTCACTAACGACGTTAAAACGGAAATTTTGTATTTTATATATATATATATATATATATATATATATATATATATATATATATATATATATATATATAATAAATTAAAAATAATAATAAATAAAAGTTTTTTTAATTTTAAAAACGTTTATTTTAAATTAATTTTTTATTTTATTTTTTTTAAGGAACTTTTTTTAAAAATAACTTTTATTTTATTTTATTTTTCAAAGTAATTTTTTTAGAAATAAGTCTTTATTTTATTTTCAAAACGTTTTTTAAAATAATTTTTTATTTTATTTTATTTTTTAAGTAACTTTTTTTTAAAAAGATTTTTACTTTATTTTATTGTTTTAAGTATCATTTAAAAAATAAGTATTTATTTGATTTAATTTTTTTAAAAAATCATTGTATATATATAATGCCATGTAGCAACCCTGAGGGGTAGCTCAATTGGTCAGGCATTGGGTTTGCTCCCCAATGATTATCAGTTCGAGTCCCCTCAGGGCCACTGAAGTGAGAAACGGCTGTAAACTTCAGGGTCCCGTGAGATTAGTCAAGGTGCGCGCAAGCTGATCCGGACATCCACGGTTATCAAAAATAATATAGTGCAATGTAGCAGTTTTATCCCTTTTAAAATTAATGAAAATTGTGAAAATAAGTTGGGTGAGAAATATTATATGATATTAGGTAGTCATGGTAAAACTTATATGAAATTGAATGGTCATGATGAAATAAAATCAAATTGAATGATTATGGTAATATTAAATATAAAATTAGGCGACCATGGTGGTACTAAATATAAAGTTGGGCGATCGTCGGTAAATTTAACCCAATATTTCACATGGGCTGTTAAATAACTTTTTCCTTTGACTAAGATAACAAATCATATCCCCTATATTACATTAAAGTATTCTTTCCAAGAGGATTTTTTTAATAAGATTTATATATTTTATTATCTCTTTTTCTAAATTCTAACATCAAATAGATAAAATCTTAGTAAATTAATAAAATTTTGAATAATCAGAAAACATTTTGTCCCTATTTGGGCCACATTTTCTAAAAATTATTTTTAAAAATACATTTCATGGAATAATCTCATGTTTGAACCACATTATTTTTTTTATTCTCATTCTTCTACTCATTTTCAATCTCACATTTTTCAATAATTTTTTTTTTTTTTTTTAATCATAACAATAACTTTTCCTTCATTTTCAACTACATATTCCTCATCACATCAACAAAAAAAAAATGCATTCTTGGAGCAAGAATGTGCACCAAATAGGGGCTAAATAACTTTTATGAACTTTTTAACTAGAGATTTTGAACTTTTTAGCATCATTATGTATCAGGGGTATAACGTAGGCGCAGTTGGCGCTACATTTTAGTATCGATAAATCACGTTAAGAGATTTAGCGGTTAAGACGTGTAAGATTTGAATTTTTTTTTTTTTTAAATGTTCAATGACTTGAACCAACTATATAAAATTTAAAATGGTGAATAGTGTGAGATCATAAAAATTGTTTTAAGGCCAAATTAGGGTCAATATGCAATAAAAGTAGGCCAGTGGAAAGAATTGAGATCTGTTGTCCAAAATTGATTGTACAACTTACTATTCACTCGATGATTCATCGATACATCATTTTACACATTTTTAAGTACAAGTGACGATAAGAAAAAAGTTGAATGTGATAAAAGATAGCTCAAGAATTGGGTTCAAGTAGGACATGTTTGCAAACTTCTGATCCTCAGTCGATGGAAAACCAGCTTCCATCATCACTGACACTGTTACATAGCTTTAAGCAAAGACAAACGTGCTACTTATCTAGTTTGTAAGTCGAAAAGTTAGAACTCGTGCGAACAAGGCAAGAATCTATCATTCTTTTAATTTTATTTATTTATTTTTATTACTATCGACTTAGCCTTGAATCTATTGATCTAGGTTTGACCCTGACCCTTCACTTTTTCTTGATCAATGTCAAAAGAGTACAAAAAAATTCGATTAGTATAGGCACGTATTGTGTTTTTGACCCCAATTGTATAATTTGGTGCAAGTTATTTGTGATTACACGTTTAATTGATATTAATAGATGAACAAGGGGAGAAAAAAAAATTACTCGTAAGATCAGATTTGATGCGTAAATTAAAGAGATACTTCTATCATAGTGTATGTCTTAGGTAAACTTAAAGAAGCTAAACGCTGTAATTTAAAAAGATCTAAATTAATGTAACATAATCACGAGTAATGTCGTTCTTAGGTTGTATTCATGTCTTGTCGATAGTTATTGCATAAACCAACAATAGTAAACTGAGTAGGTTCGAATGCTTCTCTCAGAAGCAATAGTCTGCCTCCTCACAAAGGGGGTTGCAGTGACTAGGCCCGGGTGATTATTTACGAAAAACACCAAGTTTCTGCAAAGTCGTAAGACCACGCATGGGGGTTGACACCTGTCCAGTGCCAGAAGGTCAAGGAAGTTGGTGACCTGATGACAGGGAGCCGTAGCTTTCAAGTTGCAATCACTCAAGGTAGTAAGAATTATGATGACTCCAAATAATGGCGCAAGAATCCTTTGCATAATGATTTCAGTCAAGTGCATTTGCAAAATATCAAAAGACTTTAATATTACACTATGAAAATGTACTAGGAGGAGAAAGATGAGGTTGCCACGTAATTTTTTATTGTGGAGACTTGAAAGTGGAGGAAATGCGTTTTTAAGTTCCAAATTCAGCAATACTCTGTAAGGACGGTCTCCATTGCGCTCCAACACGATGCCTTCCCACACCTCTACCGCAGTTAGTGCTGCTTCCTAGACCTAAAAGCTCCTGCCTCATCTGAAAATGGTGCCAAGACGACAAAACACACTGAGCGTTAAGTAAAACACGCTTGAGAACAACAATCGCAAACCATTCTTGGTGTTATTGGCTCGATCGCCAAATTGACATTCAAAACTGAAATTTCTATCAAGTATGATGAAATGGGATTTTGCAGTTTAGTTTAGTTGAAACAATTTTGTATGATTTGGAAAGAAACTATTAAACCGAAATGATGACATTTTTCTTTCTACGATACTGTCATCTGTTGCATTCACCACTCTCTTGTAATACAAGTGACCAATGCCTAAGTCGCTCATGCCTGTTTAATGGAACTTTAAGTCTATGAAGTGAACTCCTTCGACCAAAAGATTGTTCTTTACCCAGACCTACTACTTTTCTTTTGGAGTCTCTTGGTTGTTCTCCAATCTTAGCTATATATGAACCTTTTAGTTTTATTGGTACTTCCAAGTTTAACAACCAATATCATATCTTAGTCCACGGTCAATTTTTTTGAAGTCGTAAGCTCCTGTTTGATGGTCATTATTTGTTCAAAATAATATTTTGAAATGTGAGTTTTAGGAGAACATGTGGATAAAATTAGGAAAAAATATTTGAGTTAAGTACAGAATATTTTATTGTGTGAATGTGTGGTTGAAAAAGAGTACGTAAAAAAAAAAAAAAGAAGTTGAAAATAATAGTTGTCAAATAAAGTCTAAATTAGTGTGTAAGTTGTAATGCCCATGTGACCTCTTTATGATTGACATTTAACCCTTACATATATAGCCTCCCTTTGAGCCTTATTTTTGGGCCAAAATGCATTTTGAAATTGCATTCTGTTGAAGAATGTATGATTAAAAAATAAGATTATTATTTTATTTTATTTTTGGTTTAAGCACTTGTTTGAGTCACATTATTTTTTCATTCTCATTCTTCTACTCATTTTCAACCACATTTTTCAATAAAATAATATTTTTCATCATATCAATAACTTTTCTTTCTTTTTCAACCACATATTCCCAATCACAGCAAAAAAAAAAAAAAAAAAAAAAAAAACATTATTGGGGAAAAAAATGTGCACCAAATAAGGCCCAAATGTAAAGTTATTTTATGAGAGAATGCATGCTTGAAAATAAGTTTTGAAAAAATGAGTTTTTATAAGAATGTGGGCTAAACGATGTTACATTGGATCAACTTCCTCTAAAAGCTCATTTAAATAGAAAATTCACTTTTATAAAATTAGCCAAATGGATTCAAATGCTCGTTTTGACTTTTCGAAAGTCATGCCAAAAGAATCTTAACTCAACACGATGTTATGTATACTAAAATCCATTGCAGTCACCATACATGAGTGTAAGAAAGTTGCCATGTGAAGACGTCATTTTACGTTTATAAAGACACGTGCAAGGGCAGAGTCAGGGAAGGACAATTTTTTTTTTTTTTTTTTCTTTCAAATATGGAACAAACAAATGAAAATAAATAAATAACAGGGCTTGGACAGCCACAGTTGCCCCCATCTCCATGCCCCTACTTTTCTTTTGGAGTTTGTTTTCCAATCTTATCCTATATAAAGTACGATATGAAATTTGCATGAAAAAAAAAATAAAAAAAAAGTTACTCGTTTCTCCCTGAACTTTCTTACAAGTTACTATTTGCTCACTGATATTTAAAATGTTACTCGTTACTCACCTAAATTTAAACAAAATAATTAGTTGTTCACTAAACTTTGCTATAGATAACACTAATGGAATTGATATGAGTGATTGATGGTTAATTTTGTTTAAATTTGGATGAGCAACGAATAACTTTTAAAATTTCAACGAGTAATTTTTTAGATTTCCAAAGTTGAGCGACCATTAATTAAATTAACTCATCTGTCCAAAGAATCCCACTAATTAAAAATTCAACAAAATCAACAATTGATTGATGAATAACATAATTATTCTTGTTCTTGTTGAAGAATACCTCGGTGGAGCTGCCATTTGATAATCTGGAGTTGGAGTTGGGATTGGTACGAGGCCGTGTCTTGTTTCGATCTAAATGCAGTGCTCCACTTTCCTTGAGTAACTTGCCTAGCTTTTCACTTTTCTTGGCGGCAAACTCTTTCAATACATCTATGCCACCATGAAACAAATTAAACCACTATTTTCAACAACTGTCTTAATTGGATTATCATGGCATTGTAGAGTACCAACCTTCAAAGGTGATGAGTCGATAAACTTGTCCAATAAGCAAAGTATCATCCGGGCGTAGAAGTTTGAGCTGATTCGCTGGTGAGGTGATTACTAGAGCAACATAATGGCCAGGATTGGAAGTCATGACCTCAAGTGCACTCACCGCCCAGTAAAATCTCTCCACCTTTTTACCACCCGGATGTTGAACCACCACCGTCGCTGCCTCCGCCGCCTGGCAATTTCCCATTCTTCTTTTGCTTATGAAAATGGAAGAGATACAGTGACACGACCCACAAATCAGTTACCAATGGTGTCTAACTTTTCTGAAGAAGAAAAGAAAAGAGAAGAAAATCTTACACCATACGCATTAATTACTGTATGTAACTGGAATCTGTTAGGAGATATGAGAAGAAATTCTGTAAATGAGAGGGCGTGTAAAGAAAGCATAAATAAATAGGGGGATTGATCTGATCTGCCAAACCACCTGAAAAATTGCAGGCTTTAGTTCTTCCTTTATGATTTGGGTTTTGCGTTTGCTGTTGGGTGGGTGGGCAGTGAACGTGGGTCCACATATTAAACTGGAATTCAATGATAGTCAAGCATGTACTATTTGGAGAACCAATCCTGTCATTTTAATCATTATTAATGGGAATATTTCACCATTGATCTTCGTATTATTGACCCAATAGTAAGTTTAAACCCAACTTTTGAAAATGAGTAATGACTCGTTTAGAGTGTTTGGTGTTGATTAAAATTAGATTTTTAGTGAATTATGATGGAAGGTTTTGAAATGTATAGTTGAAAAGATGTAGGACTTATGAAAGATGTGGTTGATATTAATTGTTTGATTTTGACATAAATTAAAATCAGATTTTAATCCGGTCCAATCATGTCCTTAGCATTGTTTTTAAAAAGTCAAAAATGGATTCTAAAATTAAGAAATTGCTTTTATTATATTTGGATAATCTTTTGAAAATATTTGTCTGATTAGGAAAATTTAGGTTATCTTTTCCATAAAACTTTCCTAAAAGAAGTGTAAACAAAAGCAAAAATTATGTGAAACGGATGTACTTTAAATTGATCTTCTACCTTCCACAATAGTTACACAATTAATTCTCCGTGACAAAAGATTATTCGAATATACAATAAATTTGTAACATGACCATGAAAATGTGGTTAATTTCGAGAAACATAATCTAACTTTACAAAGTTGTACATGACTACCTAATGATTAACAAATATTTTTAATAAAGAAAGGCACCTACTTGTTAATCAAGTAATAGGTTGAGGACTAGTAGTGAAACTTTCCCTTGTCTAATATTCATCTCAATTGCCCACTTGAAAAGATGAAAAGTAAAATTATGTGACCTTGGACTTGCACGTATGTTAAAACTCTTTTTGCTTTGTCTGTCATCATTTTTGCCCAGTAGTAAAAAAACACTCTTTTTGAGAATTGTACCAAAAAGAAGAAACTTTTTGATCGACACTTAAGCGTGCATTAGTTCTTGTTTTAGTCGGTAATTCACCACCACCACCACTATCACTGTTCTACATTACTCATTTGACCACATTATTTCAAGAGGGATAGTAATTTTTTTGAAGAATGTGTGGTCGAAAGAAAAAGATTTTTTTTTTTAAAATTTATGTGTAATAATATTTTATTAAGGAATGTGTGAATGATAAAAAAAAAAAAAGAGAAAAAATGATAATAAAGAATATTAAGGTCAAACATGTTGTATTTAATTGAATTTATCATTTAATGTCATGTAATTCCCACATAAACTGACCCAGTGGGAATGAATAGTATTATTCTTCAAAATAAGATTATGTTATGGGTATATAGTCCATAATATAATGATATCTATAATTGACACATGGAGGCACCCTACAGGTGCCCCAATAGGGAGCCTCCATGTGTTGCCTTCAAAATAAATAATTTGGGACAGGTTTTAGTCATGAGTTTGATTCTTCCATTAATGCGAGTTTTAAATTATAACAATATTGCAAGCAAACGTGGCGGTACATACGCATATTTAATAAATGCTAAGGTTGTGTTAGACATCCATTCTCGAGAAGAATTTGATTTGGAACGGTGATTGATTGAAGAATGTGTGGTTAAAAGGTAAAGAGAATTTTTGAGTTTGTGTAATATTATTTTATTGATAGAATGTGGTTGAAATGAAAAAAAAAATGAGAATGAGAATGAGAAAAAAATTGATGTCAAATAAGGGCTAAATTTAGCATATGTTTGGTCCGGATTAAAATCTGATTTTAATCCGAGTCAAGGTCAAACAATTAATATTAACCACATCTTTCATGAGCCTCACAACTTTTCGACCACACATTTCAAAATTTTTTATTACAATTTATTAAAAATCTAATTTTAATCTCCACCAAACACCCTCTTAAGTTGATATTCTCAGTATTATGCCGACATGCCGTTTTTGTTCTAGCTTATTATTTATTTGTTATTACACTCATATTTCTAACAATTTAAAATTAGGGTACATGTGATTTTAACTAACATAAAATCTTTATTTGAACATTAAATGACTGTATAATGCTCATGTGTCAAAGCAAGAAGATAGGTTGCATAAAAGAATAAGGGTCCGTTTGATAGAAATGAGAAAAAAGTGTGGAAAGAAAATGTTTATAAGGAAAAGATTTTCCTAAAAATTATATTGGGAATTGTAATTAATTGTATTTGATTGGTATAATTTTTCATGGAAAATGTTGAAAGTTTGGTATCTGCTTGACTTCGTTTTTATGAAAATTGTCCATTAAAGTGATAATATTTTCTATCATTGGGTCTAGAATTTATTTCAATTGCCAAAAAAAAAAAAAAAATTGAAAAAAATAATCATACCGAATATCATTCGTTTGGCTTTATTTTGCATGAAAATTGTCATTAAAAGTGAAAATCTTTTTTTACCAATGTGTCTAGAATTTCTTCCAATTGCAAAAAAAAAAAAAAAAATCTGGAAAATATTTACCCATCAAAATATCAAGAATTTATTTTCCTCAAAAAAGTGGAAATTTGGAAAGTTGAAAAATATTTTTCCGGGAAATATTTGTCTATCAAACACTACAAAAGTTGGAAAATGAATTTTTTTTTCCATTTTCCATGGAAAATCTACCCTATTAAACGGACCCTAAAGGTTTTTAACTGTTTATTCTCTTGATAAAATAATTTGTATATGAGCCGACATTTTTTACTTACTTTTTAGCCATGTGTTCTTCAAAAAATTTAACTTTCATAAAATTTATTTTCAAAAGAGCTCTAGCTGCTCTACCAAACAGGAGAGATTTTTTTTTATAAGACATCACATGAGTGTTATGTGTTAATTTAATGTTTAATCAAATATTTTCTTTTGACTAGGAATGTGTATGTCACTTTTTTAAAAGGCCAAAGATATGAATACAAAAATGATACATTGGAGGCAAGGATGATACATTTGTGAAAAACTGGAAACGGGTGATGCCTGTAACAAGTACTGAAATAAAATAACGAAGTTTTGATTATATGTAGGGGAAATTATTTAAATGGTATAAAAAAAGTTTCTGATAGGTGTATATTGTACACTTATTTGAAGCATTAAACTTGAGTATTTGTGATTGATTGGATGAATTATAGTCTAATTTTTTATTAAATTTATTTTTTAGGTAAAACTCGAGGCAAATTTGGTGAGTTGGAATAAATGAGCGAAAAAGGGACAAAAATGGAGGAAATCCAAAGTACAAGGACCAAATGCAAACTTTCAAAAGTTGATTCGAGATGCAAACGATGATTGAAGATCACATAGGATCAAATGGATGCAATTAAAGGTCAAATGAGTGAAATATAGTTAAAATATTTTCACAAATTGGTTTCCCGTCGAAAAAATTATGTCCTAGATTTTCAGATTGAAACTCATTTTTAGCCTAGTAAACATTCAAAATTGAAAATGGTATTTGTAGAAGAATTGTAACCATTTGAATTAACTTTTTAATGTACTTTGAATAGTGTAAATCGAATATTGAGAGAAAGTGTTATAATAAAAATACTAACGATTGCTTGGGGCGAAAAATGTGCAGATTGGCGTAGGCGCGAGAGGGAAAGTCGGCTCGCCTGTGCCGCTCTCACAAAAATTAGCAGGGAGCTAATCAGTTGGCCAGCGCGCATGGGTTGTAGAAGGCGGCGCCCTGTGCACGCCAAATTTCATCTAATAGGCCAATTTTCCTTTTTTGTTTTTTTTTTAATTAAAACTATTCTGGAATCCAAATTGGACGTGATTTTTGACAGATTTTTGAGGTCAAATTGCTATATATATATATCTTGAAAATTAGCATCTTTTACATTATTTCATAATCCGTGTGATATTTTTTTTCATTATTTTTCTTGTAATTTATACAAAATCATACTCGGCTGGATATTTTTTTATATTGAATAAAGATGAACCATATTATTTATTTTAATTCAAGATTAACAATTTAATATTTCTTGCGTTTCTTGATTAATTTTGCATTCCCATTACATTATTTAATTACTTGATCACCAATTACATAATTAGTTATTTTTGTAGTGTTGGAAGACTCGTAATAAGTTTAGAACGCGGTAAGATTAACACCCGAGCAATAGATATTAGGAACAATAATATTGCGTGCGCAATCATATAAATAATCGAAAAATTAATAAGTCATAATCATTCAAATTCGTACAAGAAATAGACCTGAGTTGTGATTAGAATATAATTATTTTATATTAGAAAAGAAAGTTAAATACATTAGCTTTATCGATTGTCATAATGCATGAACGTAACTAGATTACATAATTGAGAATTAAAATAGATAATAATAGACGGACTCTAAATCCAATACAATCATCCATAATTTGATACAAATCCTATTTTTACGACATTCTTAGATTAATTTAGAATAAATGACAAAATCAACTTTTTTGTATTACTTAATTCGAATTTCATACATAGCTAGTAAACTTGAATTAAATTTTATTCTCTATGTGACGATATTTTTAACTTATCAAATCTATTACTTGTCAACGATTTCATAAGCTTGCGAAAATCGCTATGTGTAAGTTCCGTAAGCTTGCGAAAATCGCTCTATCATCTACACTTAACACTTCTACGGTCTGTCCATCTTCTCCTTTATCTTTGTTTTACATAATATTCAGATTGTTAATTTTATATTTCTCTTATTTATTTTGTTTTATTATTATACTCTTGTGTATTGATTTTATAATTGGAATTGGAATTGGATATTGAAGATTTATTAAAGGAATATTCTTTTAAGATTTTAATGGTAAGACTTGTGCATTGTAATAACTACTGTATTTTTTAAAATATGAAATACAGTTACTAGTGAAAAGTATTATTTGTTCTCTAATAATTTCTTAACCTAGTTTATCAGTGGGGTGGGGTGGGTGGGGTATATGAACTTTTTATATTTTTGTTTTTAAATAATTTTTTTTTAGCTTTTTAGTTAGGAAAGTCATTTATCGAAATTGCCCCTCAAAATAAAAACAATTAAGGGCAATTGCTTTGCAGTTTGCACCCATAAAACTAATAGCCTTTTGGACCATTTGCTCCACATTTGAAGAGTTTGAAACAATAACGCAACTTGAGCAAAGCTTTGGGACCATTTACGTCAATTTTCATATTCTTGTCAAACATTCGGTCATCTAAAGTTATCTCACTCTATTACTAATCTCTTTTTAGATGTACATTATCCCTATATAAAAAAAGAAAAAGAAATATAAGAATAATGTTATTTTGAATCTATTTGTTTGAGTTAGAATTCTAAGTTACATTAATATGATAGTTTTTAGGATC
The DNA here is from genome assembly GCA_019097785.1 of Fraxinus excelsior. Lineage (NCBI taxonomy): Eukaryota > Viridiplantae > Streptophyta > Magnoliopsida > Lamiales > Oleaceae > Fraxinus > Fraxinus excelsior. Next base: position 20,927,503 of record CM032638.1, read on the forward strand.
AAAGGTGATTCTAGATTATAGAATTGTGTGTAAGGGCATTTTAGACAATCGATTGTGCTACATGTACATAATAGTTTACATATACATGATGTAATGATATATGATTTGGTCAGAATTTTTTCAAACCAAATAAGAATAATAATAATAATAAAATTATCTACACTCTTTTTGACACGTTATCTGTATGTAAACAATTATATAACTCTATTATGAACAAGTAACATTATTCTTAGATAGTTCCATCTAAAATGACCTATTTTTGACAATATAAAGATCATTTGTAAAACAGTAATTATGCCTCCGTTGACAACCATTTTTGTGGAAAATGGAGTTTAGTAATTTTTAGAAAAATGTGTGGTTAAAAAGTAGAAAAAAAAATTTAAATTTACGTGGAGAATATCTTATTGTGTGAATGTGTGGTTGAAAATGAGTATATAAAAAAAGAGTTAAAAAAATGGTTGTCAAGCATGTGCTATATCTTTTTGTTACTTGCACCAAAATGTAAGTTCCTAGTTATTTTTACACTTGTGTCATCAACATTTATCCTTGTATTCTTATCATTAACCTTCAATTAATTGACGCATTGTTTCTCGTTCTGTTAAAATATTTTATCGATGTACTTTGAAATGATGGTAAATATTTTGTCGAACTATTCTATTTGTTATTTAATTTGCATATCTAAAATACAAAAGGCATATAGGTCTTTTTACATCATTCTAATGGACTTTTTGGACCGGAATTATCATTATAGACAAGGTGTATATTAATAGAAGGATGATGATAAGAACGTGACTAAAAAAAGTTGAACCCATTACTTTCCAGCTGAAGCAAGCTCTCAAACATAAATACTGGAGACAAGATATGTGTGAAGAGCTTTATGCTCAATATCAAAATGAAACATTCAAGTAATTAGAACCGCACGAAGATCACAAAAATGTTGTGGTTTTGTTATTGGGATTTTCGCTTAAAAATAATTCGGACTTAAGATTGAATGATATAAAGCTCGTCTTATTCCTAACATGAATTATTACGAGTCATTGAGTCCAATAATGAACCCAACTACTTTATGGGTGGATCTTTCCATCACTACATCTAAGTCAACTACTTGATGTGAACAACACATTTCACCATGGGCATCTTGATGAAGAAGTTCTTATGACTCAGACTTACACTTCTCTATTCGGTATTCAACAAAGGATCTGGGTTTTCTTCATTTCATTATTGGTGATAGAGGCGATTCCAATGTCTTTGTTTCCCAACAGAAATATGTATGGTATCTTCTTGAGTGGCTTTCGTTAGAGGCTATCAAACAATTAGTGACACATATCAATCTCTACTCGATTCTTCATCAATGATGCGCTCCAGAAGATTGGTATTCAATATTGAAGTCCTACTAGAGACATGCAAAATCTCTCTCTCTTTCCCGACCTGATGTTGCCTGTATTTTCTTCGAGTTGAACACTTTGGACTGCTGCTAAACGTCGTATTCGGTACCAAAAGCATACTTGATGCGAACCCGGGAGCGGAATCAGCGTGGAAATCGCGGAATTAATTGAAAACGTCGGGAAAGCCTAAATTCAGATTGTAAACGATAGAATCCTGACCCGAACCAAGCTTCACGAACCAGGAATCTAAGGTATATTAAACTCTAGACCTGTTGATGTGCGGAAACAAGAACCATAATTTTACGAACGTCACAAATGGTGCCTCATCCTTTGATAAGTTTTAAGGGTTGAACTCCACAAATATAAAAATATATTTGATAAGTTCGATAGTTCATTCAAGAACTAAGGGAGAGAAAAATCTCGTTAATTTATTATCAAAAGTCTTGATTTTTAGTGAATAATAATAGATCATATTGTACTCATGAGCGAAAATCCGACACCCGAGCTGAGAGTTATGCTCATTTTAATCCACGCTACTCGTTTTCTTTTCAAATATCTTCCGAACCTTGAATCCAACTAGTTTCGGCTCCCGAGCCCTTCACGAAACTTGAACATTGGCTTGTCAACTTCACCCATCTGAACTCCATTGCTTGAGCAATTGACTCGTGTGACCTGATCAAGTGATTGCCTGTCCCGGATCATATAAATACTCTTACCTACGACCTTTTTATCAGACATTATTAATATTTGACTTGGATTAGCTCACTTGCATGCTAATTAGGCTAGCAATCTACATTTTTTTTTGTGACAATCAGCTCTCTTGGTGTTGCCTAATCTCCTATTGAAGCTGCATATCATTCCGGTTTATCGGCCGTTGCAAAAACTACATGGTAACTAACCTTCTTAGTAAGCTGCAGGTTTCCATTAACAAGCAACCGTGCCTACTTTCTAATAATATGCTACTACCTATATATTTATGAACTAACATGGTCTTTCATTCTTGTATGAAGCATCTTGCACTTGATTTTCACTTTGTGCGCGAAATTTTTTTTTCGCTATCTCTTTCCATTGTGTGTCTCCATGCACAACCAACTTGCCAATTTGCTCAGGAAACCTTTGTCATGTCCCTATTTTGCATTTCTTTCATCCAAGATTGATAGTGTCAGAAAACAGGTTTGTGAGACAAATTTATAAAATTCTATCTTTTAGGAATACATGATTTGGCTAGATATTTAGAGCTTGTCCGTGTCACATTTTAGCCAGATTTTAATACATTTTTTTACCATTTGCAAGGATAGCGGGATCCGGTCATAAAGTAATTACTGACTACTCAGGAAGCAAGTTATCAGAATTGCTATTTTGTAAAGAAGAATGAATTTTATGTGAAGGGGCGAATTGGTAATTTTAATTAATTCGTTAAAAATAACGACGGTCATCATTGACACATTGTTTAACTGTTGGGTTTTGATACCTAATAAATTCGGGAGATGATTTAAAACAGTTGACGAAAATTTATCGACACCATAAACTTGGTTTGACTCAAATACTACCGACACTTTTGGAATGCCCAAGTTGGAGATGGATTGGTGGTTTTGATTAGTATGGGGTTTTGGTTTATTGTTGGGGTTTTGGTTTATCGTTAGGCCCATTTACCTATTATTAAGTTGTCTCATTTCTTTTGGCCCAATTTATGTGACCTAATCAATTAGTATATATATTCATCCCTTATGAAAGCAAGCGTGGTGCAAATTGAGTGAAGAAAAAGAAGGGAGCCGTTTTTCTTGTTTACTTTGGAGCCATTGTTTTCTTCTTGTTTCTTCCTTCCTTAGTGGTCATTTGCATTCACCCATTACTGATCTTTTGTGGGTTAATTAGAAGAGAGAAACTTGTAGCAACCGGTGGAGGGAAGTGTTGGGTCAAGCTTGAGTTGTGTGGTATCGATTTGGTTGTTTTCTGAGCCCAGAAATTGGTGTTTTGGAGCCCAAAATCTAACATTTGGTATCAGAGCAAGATCGGGGTGGGTTTCCATCCAAAAAACTCCCAGAATTGTAGCTGAAAACCAGCAGGAAAAAAGCATAAACGAATCTGCCCATTTTTTCCCTTTTGGACTAGACCTGCAATCTTGATTTCCGACCAAACCAGTGGCCGGTTGGACGAATGGACACCACAGAGGCTTCTGCATATGGAGGCACTCCTAGGTCACCGGCGCGTGGGGGTGACAGTCATCGGCGGCGGCGATGCGTGGGCAAACCAGCTAGGCACGGGCGGGTGTGAAGCATATTCCGACGACGATTTCTTCAAGCAGTTTGCTTATTTTGATTTCCTGAACGTACGCATATTATTGGTTTAGTGTTTCAGATTACGCAGGAAAAGTTGAACGATTTGCCCTTGGTGGGTACAACGGCCGAAACTTCAAAACATTTACTAAAGTACTTTAGGCCAAAATTGTTGCCCTAAAGCAGTAAATTCGTATCTCTCGTAATTTACGAAATCAGATAGGTCCGCTCTGGTAAATCGGCTTATCCCATTTAAATTTCAACATTAGCGCGTCATCGTGTTGGGTAACATTAGGATTGAGGTTACCGTGAAGGGGTGACCATTGCTTGTACTAGAATTTTAGGAATTAATTGCTCTATTTGAAGTGTTGATTTTGAATGCAAGTTGGTAATTGCGTTTGTGCTATAACTATTGTTTAGTCACTGTGTAAGAATGCATTGAGTGAAAATTTGAATTTTTGTTTAGTATATCTTCGTGTTGCATTGAGTATCCTGTTAGAACATCTAAACTTGACCCGTTTGAAAATTCCATTGATATGAGATTTTGTGTCTCACAAAATCCTGAGAATCTAGAACAGCGTATATTGTTGCCTTAAGATTACTTTGTGTGACTTATTTGTGCATTTTTTGTTGACAAAAATGAAGGGTATTTTGGTTTAACAAAAAATTTCAAATGTCATTGATGGAAAATTTCCTAAAAAATTAACAGAAGCACAAAAAAAAAATGATGAACTTGCATACACTTTAATTATTTTATACATGTCTGACACCGTTTTGAAAAAAGTCGAAAAACTTGATTCTACTAAAGAACTTTAAAAAAGGTTGGAAGATTTATATTTGTTTAAATCTACTCTTAATAAGTTGTACTTGCTTGAAAGATTTTTTAGCTTTAAAATGAATCCTTCAAAGAATCTTGATGACAATTTGGATGTTTTTAACAAGTTAGTTCAAGATATCGTTAATTGTGATGAGAATGTGTCTAAAACCTATAAGGCTATTATTTTGTTTAATTCTATGCCTGACTCATATAGAGAGGTTAAGAATGCGATGAAGTATGGTAGGAACACATTAATCCCAGAGTTTGTCATCGATTCCCTTAGGAATAAGGAAATGGAGATTAAGGCTGAAAAGGAAGACAAGAGAAATTGTGAGTTGCATATGATGAGGAGTAGAATAAAGTTTAAGCAGATAAGTTTGGATAGAGCTCAAGACAATAGTGATTCGAGTAGTGACTCGAGTGATGAGGGTTATAAGAAGAAGAGCAAGAGAATCTAGTAGTGGACGGTATTACTGTTGTGGTAAGTTTGAACACTTCATTAGGGATTGTCCCAAGAAGAAGAATAAACAAAATGGTAAGGTGGAAGGTGAGGCAAATGTGGTTATAGGGTCGAGTGATGATCCTAGTGAGGTTTATTGAGTGTAAGCATAGTTACTGCATTTGCATCCATGTGTAATCTTTGCTACATGTGTGCGATTGCTTAATTCAGTTGCGTGATTATATGTACATTTTCAATGTGTTTGATATGTGCATTGACATGAATTGGAGTGATCTTATTACTTTGTGTAATTGTTTGCATGCATAGTGGATGGTGATGCATTAGTAATGTGTAGTATGTCTTTTAATAAGGTGGAGTATAGATGCATTGGGGTTCATTGGTGGTTTATACCATGGGATGTGGAGTGTGACTTTGGATCATGTGGAGATGTGATCAAATGTTAGAATCCTTTATCTGTGAAGAGACCCTGATCAGGTAGAGTGCAAGAAGGATACTCTTATCACTTCTGTTAGGTAGAGGCCCATTATCCACGTATGTTGGGAGAAGTGATGTGGTAATAAAGGATTATCACGAGAACTTATGATCTATAGAGATTTACCAATTAGATATGTGTTGATTGATTAGTCTAGTGAGCATGGTGGACAATGAGGTGAGATATGTGCTCTCGAGGTGTGAGCAACACTGAATGAGATATGATAAGTATGTTGAAATATTCTTTGTGGGGTCATTTATGAATTTGTTGCATGTGTGTTGGTCTGTTGATTAACTTGGTGTTAATCTGTTGCTCTATGTGAACGTGTTTGAAAAGATCTATGTGTTATCCTAAATAATTGATTAACTTGGTGTTAATCTGTCGCATGTTTATTTACTCTTGATTGATTGCTGTGATTATCTGCTTCTACTTGGGTGTTCTTGATTTTAGCCCTGGTAAGTACATGGAGCATGTATGGTATGTGTTTCGAGTCCGAAACACGAGTTAAGATCTGTGGTACCAATTTTATTAGTTACCTTGATTATGCAAGTATAAACTTTGTGTTTTGATTGCTTGGAAATTTATTGGGAATCAATGTGGAGATTTGTTGGATTTTGATACCCAATAAATTTGGGTGATGATTTAAAACAGTTGACAGAAATTTATCGACACCATAAACTTGGCTCAACTCGAATACTATCGACACTTTTGGAAGCCCAAGTTGGAGATGGATTGGTAGTTTTGATTAGTATGAGGTTTTGGTTTATTGTTAGACCCATTTACCTATTATTAAGTTGGCCCAATTTATGTGACCTAATCCATTAGAGTGTGCGCGCGCGCGTATATATATACACAAACGTGGTGCAAATTGAGTGAAGAGAAAGAATGAAGACAAACGTGGTGCAATTGAGTGAAGAGAAAGAAGGGAGCCGTTTTCTTGGTTACTTTAGAGCCATTGTTTTCTTCTTGTTTCTTCCTTCCTTAGTGGTCATTTTCATCCACCCATTACCGATCCTTTGTAGGATAATTAGAAGAGAGAAACTTGTGGCAACCGGTGGAGGGAAGTGTTAGGTCGAACTTGAGTCGAGTGGTGTCCATTTGGTTGTTTTCCGAGCCCGAAATTGATAGTTTGGAGCCCAAAATCTAACAATAACGACATGAATTTGGCTAAAAATTTCATTCAAAATGTGCCCCCAACAAAAGCTTAGTACACTTTATAAACGTTATAATTAGCCCTTATTGGGTAGTAATTAAAATTTTAATTTTAATTTAAGTTGAGTTAATAAACGATTTTAACCACATATTTCATTGGTCACAAAACTTGTCAACAATACATTTCATTAACTTTTATCAAAATCTATTGAAAATCTTATTTTAATCCTTACCAAATAAGGCATAATCACATGAGGTCAAATCAGACTATGTTTATCGTGTAATTAATTATAAATCTAATTCTTTAATTGTTTGGGCACACGATCACCATCCGTTTGTGATTTATGAGCACTCTTTAATTCCACATGCTTCTAATATTCAAGTCTTCTACTCTTATTTGGGGCATTACAATCTTGTGACAAATATCCATTGTTCTGTTTAATTGGTGTTTACTTCTCTTGTTTTTAGGATTGACTAATGAGGGAGTGTTTCAGTCAAATGGAGCGTAGTCAGAAGTATTGGGCTCACTTTGGAGCTGAAGAAAGTTCTAGGACTAAATCAAAAGAAGTAAAGGAGGTCAGGGACTGATGCTGCGAGTTTTCTGGGTTTTTGCCGAAGCCCGCCCAGGTCCCGAATTACAGCAACAAAGTTCATGTTTCTCACGGCATGCAGTCCACTTTTTGGGAAAGCTACCCACCATGGTGATACTGTGTTGTTCAAATTGGACTGCATATGATCTAAAGTAGGGAAATTTTTATAATTTTAACGTAAATTTCAATAGGATTGGATTCCTATAAATACAAGTAAATTAGAAAAACTCAACCACACAATTTTCTTATGACAAAATGAGATTGTTGAATGCACATAGATGGATTTTGAAGATTGCATAGGGGAAGAAATTGAAGCTTAGTGCAAGTTGAATTTTGAATTTTCATTTGTCTTCTTTGAACTCATGGAGTGTTTAACTTCTTGTTTCTGTTCAATTATGATTTTTTTAGCTAAAATCGTGGTCGGATGTACGATTGTTGGTCCCAAATAACACGATTTAAACTGTGATTCAAACAAATAAACCAAAATAAACTAAGTAATTGCAGAAAAATAAGAACACGAGGATTTTTCAGCCCCAAGGTACCTGAAGTTCGGTGACCACTTCTAATGCCCAATCCCCCATTGAACATTTGTTAAGATATTACTCGAATCCACTATAATAGTCCATATTCAGACAAGAAACAATTACAGAACAACGCAGAATATTCAGCCTCAACACACAGACAACCCTTTTCAAAATACAGTATGATCTCACTAAAAGATCATTCTAATATCTCTATTACTCATAAAAATATTTCACTAAAAAATTTATAGAACATCTAGATAAAAGAATATTGCAGCCGAGAGAGAAGAAGAAAACTAGGGTTCAAAAATGTTGATCTATCTGCCCAGACGTCAACACTCCATTTTATATGAGACAGTCAATATGTGTAGATCCAACGATAGTCAATCCACCAGGTGTCACCATCCAACCAAACCGTGTTTTAATAAAATCAACAATTCTGACTCTTTCCATCAATTGGGTCGGGTTGTGAGCTGGGCTTCAATTATTAATATTGGACTCTCAATTCAACAAACCAAAGTTCAAAATCTCCACCTTGCTAAATTTGAGGCCATTCTAAATGGATTCAAACAAATATTAACTTCAGCTACTCTTGTTATCTGTTAAACACAAAGTATTAGAAAACTTCAAGATTTAACAATCTTAAAGAATCAAGAAATTTACTAATAGGGATTACCTTTGTACCTGCATCAACAGCATTTATTTTGGTAGGAATTTTTACCAGTTTTATATCACATTTTTCAATTATATCTCTAATAAAATGAAATTTAACATATATATGTTTAGTTCTATCATGAAAAACTGGATTTCTACTCAAGAAAATAGCACTTTGGTTATCACTTATCAGAACATAGCTCCACCTAGTTTTCTATAAGTTCTAATTCATTTAACAAACCTATCGGCCAAAAACCTTCTTTCACTGCCTCAGTAGCAGCAATATATTCAGCCTCAGTTGAGGATAAGGCAACCAGTTTCTGAAGTTGTAACTTCCAACTAATGCAAGTGTTATTCATGACATAAAAATATGCAGTTGTGGACTTTCTATTATTAATATTCCCAACAAAATCCGAATCTACATAACCTCTCAATTTAAGGCCAATTTTATTAGTTTTAAACATCAGTCCTAATTTTTGAGTCCTTTTCAAATATCGGATTAGGTTTTTCATAGCTTCCCAATGAAGCTCACATATATTGCTCATAAATCTACTTAGGACACTTACAGCAAAAATAATATCAAGCCTAGAACAAACTATAACATACACAGATCTAACAACATTTGCATATGGTACATGTAACATTCTTTTTCGTTCATCTTCATTTTTAGGTGAATGATCAACAAATAATTTCACACTTCCAGATAAAGGTAAACTAACAGGTTTAGCATCATGTAAAGAAAATCTTTTAACCACTTTTTCAATATAAGCATCACGAGTCAAAAATAATTTTTCACTAAGTCTGTCCCTTTTTATTTCCATACCTAATATCTTTCTAGCAGGTCCTACGTCTTTCATATCAAACTCATATTTCAATTTATCTTTTATAGCACTTACAACCACAGAATTATAACCAGCTAGAAGCATATCATCAACATATAAAAGCAAATATAATGATTCAAATTTGTCATCATTTTTGAATTAAAAACAGGGATTATAATCAGATTTTTCGAACTTTAAACCTTGTATAAAAGAATCAAACATTTTGTACCATTGCCTTGGAGCCTGTTTTAGGTCATACAAGGACTTGTTAAAGAGACACACCAAGTGTTCCTTACCTTTAACTCGAAAACCTTTTGGTTATGCCATATATATAGTTTCATCTAAAGAACCATATAAGAAAGTTGTTTTCACATCAAGTTGTTCTAATTCTAAATCAAATTAAGCTACAAGAGCAAGTAGAACTCTAATGGAGGTGTACTTAAGGTGAAAATATTTCAGTGTAATCAATACCCTCCATCTGAGTAAATCTCTTAGCAACAAGTCTTGCCTTATATCTCATATCATTTGATTCATACTCTCCCTCTTTAATTTTGTAAACCCATTTACACTCAATTAGTTTGCAGTCTTTAGGTTTTTCAACTAAATTCCAGGTTTTGTTTTTGTATAGAGATCTCATCTCTTCCTTCATGACTTCAAGCCACTTGATAGAATCCTTGATGCAACAACCTCTTCATAGGATTTAGCATCTGAATCAAAGGAGTCAGTCTCCATTTGAGCACAAACATAGTCAGCAGATTTATACCTAGAGAGAGGTCTAATATGTCTTCTTTCTGTCTCTGGTTAGTTGATAGTCATGCAGATCATATGCAGGCTCAAAATCTTGATTATTATCAAAACTTTCATCATATGTGATTAACTGAGGCTCACCACCTCATTTTGAGTCTGCAAAGTAACATCCTGATTACTAAAATAAATTTTAGTATAGATAAAATCATTTTCAGAGATTCTTTCTACAAATCTGTCACTAAGACAAGAAAAAACTTCTTCATTAAAGACAATTGATCTTCTTATAATCACCTTATATCCTCTAAGTTCTTTTACCCAAAGTCTGTAACCTTTTATTCCTTCCCCATAACCTAAGAAAACACATTTCTTACCTGTTTGATTTTCTATCAAAGTCTTTCAATCCTTAAAGGTCATGAAAGTATTAGACTTTGACGATTTCAATAAGAAAATTCAAACCTTCCTAGAGTAGTCATCAATAGTAAGAAGATAATACATAAAACCAGAGGCAATAGACACAGGGACAGGACCCCACGGGTCACTATGTATGTATTCAAGTATATTTTGTGACTTATGTAAGCCAATTTTAAAAGGTAATCTATTCTGTTTTCCCATAATGCAATATTCACATAAAGTCAATTTTTTTAACATTGTCACTTCCAAAGACACCAGCCTTTGAAAGATGTTTTAAACCCTTCTCACTAAGGTGACCTAATCTTTTATGCCACAATTCTGATTTATCAATCCGTGTCACTAAGTTCATAGATGTATTCATGAAAACATATTCAGGTTTTATGGTATAAATTCCATTTATCTTTGGTGAACTGACAATGAGCTTATGATTTTTTATTATGTTGGTAAATCCATTTTTTTTATCTCAATATGATATTTTTCATCATCTAAAACCCCTAATGAGATGAGATTCCTTCTAAGGGCTGGAACATACCTTATATGATTCAGCCTTAGAACTTGACAATTCTCCATTTTTAGAACAATGTTGCCAATTCCATTTATTTGACAATACCCATTGTTCCCAAGTTTTACAAAACCATCATTAAGATTGGAGAAATCAGAAAACCAGCAGATATTAGGCTCGTGTGAAAGGAGCAGCCTGAGTCCAAAACCCAGTTCTCATCAGTTTTCCCCACAGAGGAGACATAAGCCACTTCAATATCAGCATTTGATTCCTTATAGGAAACAGCAATGGCTGAAGTCCCATTATCATGATTTGATCCATTTCCTAAGTCATTAGCTTTTTTGAAACAATCTTTTATTAGATGTCCAACTTTCCCACAATAGTAACATTTTCTGTTCTTAGTCTTTCTTTTATACATTTTCTTATCCTTTCCTTTATTATCCCCTCATTTCTTCTTTGAAAACTTTTTATCTTGTTCAAGCCTTTTGTAGAGGATTTGGGATTGTATAAGACTTTCTCTATATGAAGAGCTTCCTTATGTTTTGATTTGAATTATAAGTCTCTGTTTCTCAAAGAATTGTGGATTATATCAACAGTTAAGTCACTTCTACCATATTCTAGGGCATTTTTGACATCATTATACTTATCACCAAGAGCATTAAGTAGACCAACTACTTTTTGATCATCAGAGATCTTTTTCCCACAACTAATAAGATCTTGAGTTATCTTATTAAACATATCCATGTTCTCTTCTAAGTCAGCATTAGGATCAAACTTATGACTGAAGAATTGTTTCCAGAGAAAACACTTATTAGATAAAGACTTAGAGACATATAGTTTCTGTAGGGCTGCCCATAACTCAGCATCAGTTTCAGTCTCTCTTATTTTTCTAATAACATAATCAGATAAATGAAGAAACAAAGTACTCGTGGCCAATTCATCTTGTTCAATCTTCCTAGCTTCAGATAAGGTTTCAGGCCAAGATTCATCAATAGCTTTAGCACCTTTTAGTGTCATCAAAAGGACTTTCATTTTCTGGCTCCAGACACTAAAGTCTCATTTTTCATCCCAATTTTGAGCATCAATTTTAGTGGTCATACTGTGCAAACGTGTAACAATTTTGTTCAACAAAGAAGACAGATAAGAAACAACAGAATGTCTCAATTTAAACAGATCACTAATTGTAGAATATATCCAATGAAGGTACAAAGTCAGAGTGTTTACACACAGTAAACAAAATTAGGATATACATGCAGATGTATACACAAAGTATATACACATCATGATAATTATATCACATATCGAGAATTCACAACAGTTCAATATCAATATATGATTTTCAATTCAAGAAATCGCACACACATCATACACCAAGTAAATGATATCAGGTTTAAGATTAAAAACCTTAAATGGATTTCTTAAACTGTAACCCTGATTCCCTCAGATTCTAAGGGTCTCTCAGGGAACCCTAAACAAAGGTAAATCAATGGAGTTTTCAGAAAATCCCTAAATTAATAGCTTGAGAAACTAGATATTATCAAGAAGACAACATAGGTTTTAGAAATCGTTACCAGAACTACAAGTTATGCACAAGGTAGTCAAGAAATACCAAGAATCGAAAAAAAAAATTCAATCGAAGAATCTTTCTCACTGTAGAACAACAAAAACTGTTAGATCTAATATGTTTACAACTCGAAGAGTCACATGAATAAATCGCGAGTAAAGAAATTTTTTCAAGAAAGCTCCGATACCACTGTTAGTCCCAGATAACAGTAAACTCTGATTCAAACAAATAAACCAAAATAAACTAAGTAATTGCAGAAAAATAAGAACACAAGGATTTTTCGACCCAAGGTCCTGGAGGTTCAACGACCACTTCTAACGCCTAATCCCCCGTTGAGCATTCGTTAGAATATTGCTCGAATCCACTATAATAGCCCATAATCAGGCAAGAAACAAAGTTACAGAAAAACGCAGAATGTTCAGCCTCAACACACAAACAACCCTTTTCAAAATACAATACAATCTCACTAAGAGATCAATCTAATCTCTCTCTTACTTACAAAAAGATTTCACTCAGAAATTTACAGAATATCTACACAAAAGAATATCGCAGTCTAGAGAGAAGAAGAGAACTAGGATTCAAAAATGTCGATCTATATGCCTAGAAATCAACAATCCATTTTACATGAGATACCCAGTCCGTGTAGATCCAACAGTAGTCAATCCACCAAGTGTCACCATCCAACCAAACTGTGTTTTAATAAAAGCAACAATTTTGGATCTTTCCATTAATTGGGCCGGGTTGTGAGCTGGGCTTATAATTCAGCATACCAAACTTCACAACGATATCTTTGTCTCGAAACCTTGCTTTCGATTATTAAAGATTTATTTACTATGATGTATCATTATTATTATTGTGCTTCATAACTCAATTAATTTTTTGATAATTTTTAATTAATTTGTGAATGGAAACGAGTTGAAATGTGAGTTATTCATTTAGATCAAATATTAATAGTTGATAATTTAACTAGAAGAAATTAAAAATACAATCTTAGAATTTGAGTAATGTTATTCATCCCCAGTGGGGTTACAAATACAGTTTAGGTGGTTCTAAATGATATGTTAATGTGGCATTAAATGATAGGTGAAATTAAATAAGTCATTTAATTTCACTTTTCATTTAGAGCCACATAGACTGTGTTTGTAATCCCAATGAAGATGAATAGCATTACTCTAGAATTTAGCTCAATTGGTACCGACATTCCCCTCTTAAGAGGGAGGTCAAAGGTTCACATCAGTAGGAGCGGCAACTTAATTTCACATTGAGAAGCAACATAAGCTAACGGATGCATATGAATAGCCCCTAAGAAACGTGTAAAATGTAGAAAGTCTATGGACGTTACAATTGTTGGGATAATACACTGATATTGTGCATAATTCATAAAACGTACCGTGAAGTCGAGACGTAATTTCGACTTATCAAAACTGAATCCACACTCATGAATATAGATTCATCCATTTGTATTCTTGAGTGAAAACTTTCTTCCTTCAAAATTTTTTCTTGCAATATAAATAAATAAATTAGATCAGATTTTGAAATCAAGCGTGAACTAGAAAGATAAACGAAGAAATGATGAAAGTAATGCGATTTGGCCGAGGCAAGTGTTGGACACTTTCTCCTTAAGATAAATTTGTCCCGCATTGGTGCTAACGATTTCTTAACAATTATTTCCCAAGATACAACGACCACGTCTAGCTATAGGATCACTCCAAATGGCTTAGACCAACGAACTTGAACGAAATTCTCTTTCTACCATAACCATGACTTTTTGTACAAATGATTACGTCTACAAAGCATTTTATGCAACATGATTTGAAAAGAATGATATGGATTTATGATCTGAATCAATTAAAAAATAATCTAAACATATGGGTTCTTATATAATAGTTGGAACAGCCATACCAAGAGACAACTTTTGGAACTTATATCTCTTCATAAAGAGTCACAATTACATCTCTATATAAAGAGACGATTATTGAAAAATAATATTAAAAGTCAAGATCTCCAAGATTCATGATCCATATGAAAAGACACATCTTTTCATCATATTTCTAGAATATTCTATATGATTTTCCAACAATTCAAGTTTTTTAAGCAGCTCAAATTTGGCTTAATTTCTCATTCGCCAAATAACGAATTTTCGATACACATTTTCAACAATCCCCCACATAAATGAAAATTAATGCAAATGACTATGCAGACACTAGTAGAGAGAGATAGCGGAAAACACTGCATCCGAGAAGGTAGCTTTTGGCCTTGAACCTCCATTAGTGAAATACTATCGGACGTACTGGTTAATTGGTGAACGTGATGTCTTGAACCACTCAGCCGTTAGTATAAGTCAAGACAATAGTACTCACACAATATATTTCCTAAACCGTTCATGGTTCTCATGATTGTGTCCATTTTGGCCCTGGACCACTCTTGAATTTCGTAAGTGTTTTAGTGAATTTTAGCATCAACCAATTCTCATAGAAGCGGCTACACTTCATACTTACATATGTGACTTCCCATTAAGAGTGTTCTGTCATACTCCACTTGACTGAATCAAGTTATAGGAATCATTAAAAGTGTATTTTAACCTTTTAATCATTTTACAGAAAGTACTTTAATATCATAGGAATGAGTTAAGAATAAATTTCCTAAGTGCTCTATGAAATCTTCACAACTTAGTTGTCACTCTGAACCAAGATCTTGGGATCTCCAGTCAACAAGGTAAGGTTACCATTATAAAGACTCTTATGCAATAGGCTAATCTCATTTCCTTCGATATGCAGTATACTTGATCTTTTGGTAAATCTCTTAAAGGTACCACAAGTTTATATCATTGAGATCAACTGCTTAACAATATTATGTCTATAACTTACACGTCTAGTTACATGTGACTTAGTATCTTATCAAATATAGCTAGCGAACAATCGATTCATTTGATAAATATAATTGGTCACCACCAAGAAATCTTCTCATGAAGCTACATGATTTTCATTAGCTTTATCTAAAGCTTTATCATATCCAAACAATATTTTTAGATGATTTCTATAAACACTAGACTAGTCAATCATTTTTATTAGTAGATTTCAGAATCATGGGTACTCAATATCATCATTGAAACACTACAGTGCATTTGAGTTTTATGAATATTCTTCAAATATTTCAGTTGTTCTTGCACGTCCAAACAAATGTTATAATCGACTATAAACCCATTTTATCCACTGCATATCATCCTTACAACTAGTATAAAGGTTTTCTTCCTTTCCACCTTCATAGGTATCTTTCTATGATTATAAGGTATATGCAACTTTTAAACTAAGTTACCCCCACAATTTCTCGATTAGAAATTAATGTACAACTAGTAATGTTGCAAATAAAGATTGGTTAAATTGACAAACTGTGTGCAAAAAGCGAGCATAACTTGGATACTATGGTGAAAGTATACTGTGAAATTGAACGTTAAAATGCTGAAAACTGGCTTAAGGGTGAGTGTGAGGGTGGGGGTGGTCAGGTCTAGAGCCAAATGGTTGACAGGGATGGAGTGAAAGAAGGTTGGTGGCGGCGGCGACGACAAGTGGAGAAGATTAATCAATTTCTTTTTTTTTTTGTTCATCATTTATGGAAAGTTCCTTTAGACCCCTTTAAATTAGTCAATTTTTTTTTGAAATAAGTAATTTTTTTGGGATCAACTCGTGGGTTATTTGGACAAAACCATCCAAGGGATATCGCATTATAGATTAATTTAAAGGTTTGGAATTGCTATTTCACTCATGAAAGGTTTAACTTGATAAAAAATCAAGTCAAAACTAACAATTAATTTTAGAAAAATGTTATATAGCACTGCTAATGTTTCAACACCATTCTGTATGGCATAAATGTGGTATTTATTATTCTAATTAAATGTGGTGTTATGAAACTAATTTAATTGGATCAATTACGTGTTGTCACATAAAGTGGTTGCAGTGTTATATATCATTACTGTTAATTTTAATCATATACATAATGGGGTTTGTAATTTTTATCAATTCTTCAATAACATATTTCATCAACTTTTATTAAAATAATGGGCGATGATCATCAATACATTACACGACTTTTTCATACAATGTTCTTGGTGCTTAAATAAATAATTAGCACGAAGGAAAATTAGATATGCCAAATACCTACATTAAAACGACAAGTTTTCCAATAAAGAAATTTACACTAATCATGTGTTAACACGCATCAGTATAATTATTGTAGTGGGGTCTTATCCTAGACTTTTGATATAGTATATTCCCAATTAATAGTACGCACACTTGCATGCGTAGCAATGAATATTGTCTAATTTAAATTATTTTGTTAGCATGACCAATATAATACTGAAAAACAACGTACATTTAAATTGAAAAACAGTACTTCATATTCTCTACTTTTGCTTTTACTTCTAGCTTTCTACTTTTGCTACTAATATTGAGGATGTGGGCTTTGATAAGATCTATAATAATGAATACATTAATTTCGTACTGTTAAAGACCTTGAAACTTTAAGAATGCAACATGATCAACTTCAATGTGTGTGGTCGAAATTTTTGTTTAGTTCAACAAATAAGTTTAATTAACCAAAATACGAGGGACATTCGATAGAATTGGAACAATTTCCTGCACAAGGATGAGACGAACAAATGGAAAAATGGTTAATTAGCAAAACATGATTTCAACAAAATAAAATTACATTTCATTATAATGAACCTATTGAGGTCAAAATCACATATTCATTTCAACTATACATTAGAAATTATTTCTTATTCATACATTTCATGAGACTCGTTATTTATTTCCATTACAATCTCATTATAAGTTTTCCTAGCGAGCATTTCATGTTGATGTTGTCAAAATCAGACTTCTTGAAACTGAATAGCTTTTGAATTTCGGATAAGAGTCAGTCTTCACAGCGATATGTTCTCCGAATTCACAGGGCTTGTCTTCATCAATCCTTCCAACGGTAACAATCTGACTCCGGCCCACTACATTTGGTTCCGACTGGTGTCTCCTCCTGAGAGAGTCATCCCCTTTGATACTGCCGGCGAGGCGGAGGCTCCTAATATTCGTGGCATAGAGTACTTCGTCATTGTTTGAGGATGATGAGTTGATACTGAAGCTTTCTGGTATATTTGAGAATTGTAGTGCTGCAGGCCACCCCACTGATGAATGAACTTCTCCGGCGCAACCTGAAAGGCTTTGGACGTACAAATCCCTCGCTTTCGACAGAACCCTAACCAGGGCTTTAATCAACCGTCTCACTTTGCTCTCTTTCCGACTCCTGCTGTTGCTGTTCGTCCTCTGCATATCTCTACTTCTGCTTAGCTTATATATGCATAAATCGATTTATAGTACCTGAATAGATCATATACATATATATAATGTTGGTTTTTTTATTTACATATATTATCCGAAAACGATGGGCAGAAAGTAGGGTGACCATGAAATGCAATGTTCAATGAGCAACGTACGTCTGGACTTTGTCAAAAATGGTAATATAACCAAGTTTGATAGATTGGTAAGTGCCAAACTGTCGTTCGACAATTTCAAAAAAAATAAAATAAAAATGGATTAATTGATTCAAATACATGACCTAAATTATATGTTCATTCAAATACTCAATTGACCTTCATTTTCCTACTTTCTTTTTATTGAAATTATGAATGCCCAATTAAAAAATTCTTAAAACATAAAATGGATTAATTGATTCACTTATGTCGCATACTAAAGGTGAATATCATGCATTTTATTCGTTGTACCATATTTTAATTGCATTTAAATTTTTATTATTATTATTATCGCACTTATGTTCTCAACTTTTTATCGCATTTATGTCCTTAACATTTCATTAAGTAGCTGATTCACGTCTTTGATAACAATTTTCGCCTAAAAAATTCATTGAGAGGACATAAAATCACTTATTTGCACATCATATTCTAGATGAGAAATAAATAAAAAGTGACAAAATACTTTTCCTCATTTAAAGCACAATAAGGGAATATTTTAATATAAATAATAATCAACGACGAGATGTGCTGAGTAATAAAAAGTTGAAAAAATAATTTGACGAAAGAAATTTATGAACTATAAATACAAAATTGAGCAAAGATTGAGAACTTTAAGTACAATTAAAAATTTCGGTGAGACAATGGAAAATACTGGTGCCAAGCATCTTCAAAAAAATCTCTAAACACAATATGTTCTCTATTCTAGAGAGTCAATACTTAAAAATAAGTTCTAAGAGACTCTAATCTACCTTTTTGAAATGGAGAGTGAACCAAAGCCAGTCTTTTTCTTACTTTATAAGATGTATTTAATGAGCTACATATTTCAATACTCCATTTTTTTATTTATTCAAATCATATTTGAGTTAAATGATCATTGACATATAAAAAATGATAAAAAAAAAATAGAAGGAAAAATCAAGAAATATTTCTTTAAAAAATAATAATAAAGAGCCAAAATAGAGAAAATTGTTGTAGTGATTAAACTATTTTACTCTCTCAATTTAAAGATATTCTCGATTATACTTAGGCCCCGTTTGGTAGGGATTAAAATCCAGTTAAAATTGAAAATATGGTCATTATTGGATCTCACTCGTCTAATAAAAGTCTACAATAACGACTAATTTTTCAATTTTAATCTAATTTTACCCTATCCTAAACTGTGAGAATAATGATATTTCCCTCTATGTAGCAACAAAGACATCATCACATTGTCAAGTGAAACCCAAAATCATCTCAACTTTATTGACTATATGATAATGATCATAATATTACATAAATCAACGTGGAATATCAAATAGCATTACTTTTCTGGAATTGAGTGGGAAATGTACAAATATTTAAACTTGTGCCAACCTCATTGATCAAAATGAAAGTGCTCCAACCTTTGATAATCGATCATTATTTGATTACCACTTCCACTTTTATTCGGGAAAATCATTTACCAAAATTGTAAGTGCTCCACCTCGTGTCAATTACTCTACCTCAAATGAGATCAATAATTGTTTATTGTCTATCGTCATTTTTTTTATTGTGCGCAACGGCGCCGCAAATCTATGTGTCAGTTTGGCGTGGTAATATAGATCGAATCTACAAACACACTAACATACAGATTGCACTTTAAGAAAACAACACACTTTTCTTATTTCATGAACAACCAAAAATCATACAAGAAGAACAGATAATCTACTGGACCAACAATCCTAAGATGAGCTAGGCCACAAAGCAAAATAAATAAATACTAAAAAATAATGAATCAAGAAATATTAAGTGTCGTTTTGACTTAACAAATGAATTCAAACGACCAAAATCCCTCATACGTCATTGCAAAGCAATGAATTCAATGGGAATTGTCGCGAGATTTTCGGAATGGGGTCATAAGCCCAAAACGGGCACTTTATGCAAAAGTCACGTTATTTTCTTCGAACGCCGACTACCCAAACGTTCCAAAAACACAAGTGAATATTCTTCCACACTAACCTCATCACGTGACTTTTAAAAAGCCAATATGAGATTTTGAGACTTAAAAGTTGTTTTTGAATTCGTTTGACTAATTTTATAAAATTGTTTTTTCCGATTAAAAGAGATTTTAGAGGAAGTTGATTCAATATAATTTCGTCTAAAAACACTTTTGAAATAGAAAACTCTTTTAAAAATTTATTTTAAAACATAAATTAAGATAATTTTGTTTTTCTAAAAACTAAAATCATGTGATCTAGGAGAATAAATTTTGGTACACCGCAAAATCTGCGAAAGGCCACGTACACCATCGATGACACTACATGTCGAAATTCCGAGTGTATTGCAAGTCCAAATAAAAAACAGGTGGCTTGAATTCTACCAAATAAAAAGAATCAATGGCTTGCAAGTCCAAACAGTGAAAGGCCATTAACGCATATTGCTCCACCATTAATTTACACCCTACTTTTTTAAGTGTGTGTTTGTGTGTACAAATGCGAATGTGCGATGTCCTAATCTCACTTTCTTTTATACAGTGTTCTAAAATGCGTAATGCGTTGCGATGCGTCGAGGTCGAGAATCAAGAATCATAAGTTTAAGCGTGTCAATGCGGAGAATAGGCGTCATAATGCGTTTCGTACTTTTAATATTATTTTAAGTATAATAAATAGATTTTTATATTAAAAAAACAATTTTTTTATATAAAAATAAACATACACATTTACTATTAAATATTACTTATATTGTTAATGGATTGGACACTAAGTAGAGGATTTTCTTGAGACCTTGCACAATTAAACTCATTGAGGAACCGATTCTAGACAAGCAAACTTTGATAATATATTATATATCATAGATTGGACGTTTCTTGAAATTTGTAGGTGATGGACTGGGTCTTTAAGTGTGGGATGTTGGGTTTGCTAAGGTTGGACTTCTTAGAAATTAGAATGTTATTGTTAGCAATCCATTAACTCTAAGACGCGCCTAATCCAGTTTGAACGCGCCTAATCACGCCTAATCGCGCATTGTGTCGCCTATTCGCGCCTAATTGCGCATTGTGCCGCCTATTCTCGCCTAGGCGGTCAACAAAAAAGTTTGACCGCATTTTTACACGCATACCCCCAATTCGACGCGTTTTCTCCGCGCATCGCGCCTAGGCGGCGCATTTTCCCGCATTTTAGAACACTGCTTTTATATATTTTATTGTTTAAAGGTTTACGATGGGTAGTTGTTTAAAGGAATATTGTGAAACCATTTTTCTTTTTCTTTTTTTTTTTATCTTTTTTTTTTTTTAAATGTAGGAACTCGCAGCCGCTATCCGTGAGTGCACACTGGGTAAATCTCGCTCTATGTGCAGTAGTACGCAAACCACACAAGAGAGATAAACCGCACTAGGCAAGTCCGGTGCGACGGACTCGACCAAAGAAGTGTTGGCAGGTGATTCAAATCTTTTTTTTTTTTTTTTTAAGTTGGATTACTTACAGATTTCTTGAAAAATAGATGTGTGCTATAAGAAAAAGGAGAAATAATTGCTTCTTAATTAGCGTAAAAAATATTGTTTTATCAGATATAAATATTAATATTATTACATTCAAAAAATGTAACATCCATTGTAATTAATCACTAAAACAAATAAAAGGTAAGAGCTGAAATCAACATAATCTTGTGTACCAAAGATTGAATCTGATTCATATTTCTGTTGTTATATGTATTCTCTCTTGATTTTGTCTCTCTCTCTCTCTTGACTGAAGGTCTTTCTCCATGTCTTAGTTTTAATCATTTGTTAATTTCAGTCTTTATAAGGTCTATTTGATTGCAATTGTGGAAAATTGGTGGGAAAAAATGAATTTTAGAGAAAATAATTGTCTTGAACTTGTTTTTCAAGGAATTGTTAATTAAGTGTATTTGATTGATATAATTTTCCACCTGAATATTTTTAAATTTTTGGATCTTTTTGTTCACGCTTAGTTTTATTTTACATGAAAATTGTCCATTAAAGTTTTTTTTTTTTACGATTGGTTATGAGATTTGTTAAAAAGTAAAAAAAAAAAATTGCTAAAAAACTATTTTTTTAATCAAAATTTAATGTTCGTTTGGATTCGTTTTACATGAAAATTGTCTATTAAAGTGATTTTTTTTTACAATTGGTTATGAAATTTATTTCCATTGCCAAAAAGCATTTAAAAAAAAAAAAAGACTAGAATTGCTTTTCCCACCAAAATGGTGTGAAAGGCAATTCCCCAAAACCAAGGAAAATAGGCGCTTGGAGGGCCTGTTTGGAAAAACTTTTCCCTAGAAAATTTGGTTGTTCAAACATGTCAAAACCAAAAACTTGGATCCATGAAAAATAGTCATAATCAAACAGGGCCTAAGATTAAATTGCTACTTTCGTATTCACTTTATTTTTTTTTAGATTAATGATTTATTCCTCGAAAGAAGAAACCTCACATTTTCGTCGGAGTAATAACCCGCAGAACCCTCAAAGCCACCTATAAATGTGATATCTTGCACAAAAAGTATTTCTTTTATTCCTTATCCCTAAGTATATAAGAAAATTAAATCGTCGTTTAGAGAAGGGGGCGATGAGCTTAGACACTCAAGTTGGTTGAAGGCATATTGGGTTCAATTGATCGATCCGCCATGTTTAGAGTTTATTAAGATTTTTGTTAGAGAGCTAGCTATGTTTTCAGGTTCTGTCCTTGAGGGGCGTATTCAATTGAAACTTTTAATCATTTTTTGAGATTTAAAAAGTTTAGGGAGTATATAATGCATACTTTTGAAGACTATGTAAAAGTATTGGTGTATTCAATTGAGACTTTTATAAATTTTTTAAAAAATCTTTAAAAATCCCAGTGTATTCAGTTAAAACTTTTTAAAAGTCTCAATAACTCTTGGGGTATTCAAACTTTTTATGACTTTTAGAGACTTTTATAAAAGTTTTCATAGTACTAACTTTTAAGCATACAGTATTCAAATAAAATCTCAAAATTGTTTCTCAATCACAAGATTTTGGGAGATTTAAAAAAAAAAAAGAAATTAATATGTTTTTTTTTTTCAATATTTCTCTTTCATTTTCCCTTCTACAAATATTAGAGTTATAATTAAAATTATTTTTTTTCTATTCATTGTATTATTTTCTATTTTTCTTTGTCTCTCTTATTGTTTATTTCTATTTTCTATGAAAAATTTAAATTGTGTTTTTATAACTTTTTTTTTTTTTTGGAAAAATATCTATTTTAATTAAATTATAAAAATTTATATAGCCCCTGTTTGAAACCCATTTTGAGTAGAAAATAATTTTTGGAATAGTAATTGATGTAAGAATGTGTGGTGAAAAAGTGATGAAATTTTTTTGATTTGTGTGTAATATTATTTTATTAGGAGAATGTGTGGTTGAAATGAAAAATGAGAAAGAGAATGAGAAAGAGAAAGAGAAATTAATGGATGTCAAACGGGGCAATAGATTAATTTATAATTAAATTTACATATATATATTTTATATATTCTTTAAAAGTATATTATATTAATAATACTGAATATTAAAATTATTTATTATTTATTTAATTAAGATCTTAAATTTTTATTTATTTTAAAATATTTTTTTAATTATATAGGGGGAAAATGAAGGAGATGGGGAATTGTGAGAACCATCACCTCGTATGTGATAATTTCACAATATTGCATTAAATTCACATAAATTCTATCTCAAATTAAAATTTTCAAAAATCTTTTGAATTCTACAAAAGTCTCTAAAAGTTTTAAAATAAAAGTTTATAAGTTTAAAAAAGACTTCCACTAATTCCATACAAATCTCTAAAAAATTTCACGAAATCTACAAAAGTCGTCATTTAAAAAAAAAAAAAAAAAAAAAAAAGTCTATGAAAGTCTTCAAAATTCCTAATTGAATACATTGGCGGACCTGCAGTGGGACTTAGTGGGGCACGTGCCCCACTAGGTTTTGAAGTTTTTTTTTTTTTTTTTAAGTTAATAATAAATTTTAATAATATATTTCATAGAATTCATAATTGTTTTAACTTTTATCAAAATTTACTACAAATTTGATTTTAATTTCTACCAAACAGGGGCAAAATCACAATATATTTGAATTTCGATAACATGTTAATTTTAAAAATTCACTAACGATTGTACGCTAATCAAATCTACAAATTGTTTATGTAATCTCAAATCTTATTTCGATAACTACATTATGGGTATATCGAATAGTTCAAATAGATATCGAAAATAGTTAAAAATACGTTAAACGTGAGTTTTAAAGAAAAACGTCCAACTCGCATTTTTTTCAAAAAAAAAAAATCAATTATTTCATTAACATTTACTATTTTTGTGATACACCTCAATGTAATTTTCATCATTTTATTAGGAAACTTTATATGAAATATGATATAAAAAATTTTCGGAATTTTACATCCAAAAAACTTATATCCCATGTAAATTTTCGAATGCAAAATTACATGGGATATGATTTTTTTTTACGTAAATTTTCGAGTGTAAAATTGATCCCAACTTCTTTGCAAGTTCGAGTGTGCCCTCCTAACTTTTATTTTCTGCGTCCGCCCCTGATTGAATACAGCCCCTTTATTTAAATAATTCTTTTTAAAACCGGCTAGAGACTATCATTGGTGGATTTATTTTATTTTTTGAATTTGCAAGTGGTGAGGATGTGAAGTTATTTGTAGTGGAAGAATTTGAGTGGCTTCTTCCTTCAAGATTCTTGGTTTCAACGGGGATTGATTTTGGTTCAAGCCTTGGATTGGGCTTGGATGGTGGCATATTTGGGTTGTGAATTATTTTCTGGTGGAATTAAGTTAAGTGACAATATTGACCCTTATCATACATTTTTTTTTTATTTAAATCTTTTAAAAGATGTTAGTTATATTGTCATCACAATTTTTATTATTGTACCACATTTAAATTTCACTTAAGATCCCAGATTTTACTCATTGTGGCAATTATGTTCGTAACTTTTCCATCGGATCTTATTTTAAACTTTTCATTAATAAGCCCACATTTTTTACGATGATTCTGACATATTATTTTGTTTACTTGCTTTGGAATGAAAGAAAAATATTTTATCAAACTTTTGTTCTCAATTGATTTTATGGAAAGAAACCATTATCTAGACAAAATGCGTTAATCAATGGAATGTTGAAAATAAGCGTGCGACGATAAAATTTTGAAAACATAAGTGCTAAAATGCACAATGATTAAAGAGTTATTAAATAAAAAAGAAGTGCGAATATAATTACCCTTTAAAAAATACATTATCTTTATTGAAAAGCAATACTTTACCATTTACCCCATTAATAATATTTTATTAAAAATACTTCCTTTTTGAAAACTAATATTTTAATATGTGAAAACAATAAGTCAGACGAGTTACACATTTGCACCAATGTTACTTTTTATTAAAAAACTATGTCTTATAGGAGTAATATGTCGTGTTATAACATTAAAAATAATAATAATAACACCTTAAACAAGTAGCATATTGTGTTACTCTGTGTTACCTATATTCCTCTTACTTTCGATTACTCTTTTGCTGAAAAAATTTCGATCGAGGCTCTATTGAGAGAATAATGTGAAGGAGCTTAATAATTCATGATCGATACTCAATCAATTGCGAATTTGGGAGGACGAGCTTGAACTTCAGCACATTTCGATTTTTGCTGTATAATTTTTTTCCACATATATGAAATTTTTTATGTGCATTTTTTTTTTTTTTTTACTTCATCATGAATACATATTATCCCTTGTCGATACATATGAAAACATATAAATGTTGTCACATATTATTGCACGTTCAATAATTTAGATCATCAAAATTCAATTGCAGATAGCTCCATCCGTTGACAAATTTTTCATAATTGTAGAGTTAATAATTACAAATGTATTGTCTTGATACTACATTCAAACGCGATGTCTAGCGGTTTTGGTTTTGAATATTGGTGATATTTACTACTTTTTATAGTGTTGTGTCTTGCGTTATAACTATCGACCGACGGAGGATTAGTGATCCAACAACCTACTTCTTTGTTCAAGTCGAATTTAATAACTATGTCTAAAACTGTACAAAAGAGTACGTCTAAATTAAGATGAAAAGAACTAAGCCCTAATTAGAACATAAAATGATTTGTTACGTCTCAAGAGTATCAAGGAACGATAGCATCACAATCTCACCTACTAATGCCTCGAAGAGCCTAAATCATGAAAAAGTGTTTATTATCTACTAAAAACAGTAATACATGCCCAGTTGATACACTAAAATTTAATTAAATATTCAGCTGCCATAGATACAATATTCAGGTTATGATTCTTATACAATGTCTCCTGTACATGAATCCATAAATCTCTTAATTAGGGATGACAAAAAAATCCGTTCAATCCGATACTCGTAGGGCCCCCCCCCCCCTCCCCAAATGGGACGGGAATTATCCGCCTAACATATTAAACGGGGCGGGGACGGGAAACACAGTCCCCGCCCCATTTAGAGTTAATTTCAAATTTAAGTTTTTTATCGAACAAAAATAATAAATTTATAATCATTTTTAAAGAGAACAAAAGTTATTTTTAACAAATTAGTAAAAATGTAATAATATTCACTAACTAAAGACATAAAAAATTAAAAGCAAAAAATAAAATAAAAATAAAAATAAATGGGGAGATAAATGGGGCAGGGGACATGCCCCGATCCCGCTTTAACCGGATATAGGGATGAGGTAAAGTAACAAAAATACACGACTGGACGGAGGTGAGAATGGCCGACCCATCTCATAGCCGCCTCGTTGTCATCCCTACCCTTAATGCATATATGGGATAGTTTCTACTTTTCTTTCTCCTAGAAGATCTTAAAGAAATAACATGGGACCAACTTCTTTAAAAAATATTTCTGAGCAGACAAAGCGCACTAAAAGAGTTATCCAAACCGGCAAAAAAACAGCTTATTTAGCCTCAAAAGCCACTTTTGACTTTTGAAAAACTAAGATTAAAAATTGTAACGTGTTGATTACGTCCAAAGAATAATGCGATAGTTGTAGTGCAGCTTTGATGTGTCGTATTCACAGGGAGATGGAAAAATGCTCAAAGTGTTCCAAAAAGTGATGAGTTATCGTCTTAAATTTGTAGTAAATTTAATGTTGAAGTAGCAAAGTTAAAATCAATGATTTGAGGTAGTGAAGCGTCAGAATTCCCTCAATCGAATTGGATCAATCACATCAATTATTCCAATTTTATAACACAATTAGAGGCTTTCATCCCGACAATCTAATCGAAAGATATATCGTTTAAACTCAATTTTAATTTACAAATGTAATCCTAAAATCTAGACTTATGACATATTCACACAATTTTATTGGAACAAGATCAAAGATCGACCATATACATCAAGCATATAGCAGTAATTAATCCGCTAATAAAGTAATATTAAGATTAAAATTCAGCAATTAGTTCAATCTAACGATAGAAGGAGCATGACTGGATCTATGAAGGATTTGATAAAAGTTAAATTAATCTCGACAATAAGTAATTGAAATTGAAATTGAAACTTAATAAATAGTTTAATTAAAAAATGAAAAAAACATGACCGAATCCATGACAAATCTAGTAATTATTAAACCGATTTCAATGTAAATTAATGAAAAGAAAAGTCTAAATACTAAGATTATTCAGCAAGAAAAAACCAATTACATGAAATAATAGATGTGAAATCACCATATCCAATTGAGTTCCTCCCTTGCTTCACCAAGATTGTTAGTTCCTCATGTGTTTTTTGAGCAAAAATCAGAGTAAAATCATGTATGGAGGCGCTCTGGGGTGTTCTGGGTTGTATTTAGGGTTGAAAAGTCGTGCAAGATATGTTATCAAAGGAATTTGAGTCGTAGAAGGAAACTTGAGATTTTTTTTCCCGATTTGGCCTGGACGGGCGCCCAGTAGGAAATGGGCCGGCCGCCCAGGCAAAATATTTACTTTCTGTATTGAAATTCATGGTCGGGCGAGTGCCTGTGCGGCCGCCCAATACACAGCTAGACAAATATCAGTACTTTGGTCATAACTTCCAATATAGATATCCGATTGAGATGATTCAAGATACGTTGAAAAGCTAACTCATAGGGGTACAACTTTTATTCAGAGACCATCTTCAAATTCGATCATTTTCTATGCCAAAAATAGGTCTCAATATGAGGCTGAAAATCGGTGCAACCTTTTCAACTTGAAAGTTGATATGTGATAATGTTTTACCCATATTTCATCAATTTGACTCATTTCTTCATCCAATTGACATCTAACATTCTTGAATCTACATCACAAGGTTAGAAACAAGTTTAAAATATTTGCACTTTAGTCCCTGAACTTTCGCTTATTCTATTTTGATTATTTTCACTTGTTTATTCAATTTTCCACTGTTTTCACCCATTTGCAACCTAAACCAAGATATTGAAGTACTTAGTGCATTTAGGCGTCAAATAATCATAGAAACATAAATATTAATGGGTGAAAAATGTAACAAATGTGCTATTATCACACCCCTCAACTTGCTTATTGCTAGTCCCTAGCAATTGAATGCAGAGCAAGATGATTGAATGACTGGTCTATATCACACGTGAAATTGTTAAGTTCTAATTTAACCACATGCCATGCACTCTTCAAACTCAATACCACGCGAAATTAACAATGTCACGATTATCAAGACGTCAAAGACTCATGCCAAATGTGTGAATGTGTGTCAAGCTATAGTCATCTTACCGCTAACCCTAACACATGCAACATCAAGTATATCTCAAGCTAAAGTTTCAACTCCATAACTTACGGGTATCAAAGTGTTTAGTGCTTGGTTTCTCTCTATGGAGCTGAGAAAGATGAACGCTCGAATTTGGAGGCTTAAACAATAGTGCACAAGCAATAATCAAATATTGATTATGTGATAGGCATACTACCAAATGAGAATTCATCAACTTCTTACCACAGCCTACTTGGGATCAAAACGGTCAATACAAAGGGTTGTAGTGAAATTCATGTTGGATCGTATGAGAAGAATGGATATAAAAATTTAAATACTTCCAAACACATAGTTATGTATCTTATCAAATATCTCCATACATCACATCTTTCAATCAACACATTTCTCAATATTTCAAACCCCAAAATAAATATATGTTTTTTTTCTCAATTTTTTTCTCTTTTTTTTCTCTTTTTTTGTGAGCCGCCTTACTTGAGCACATATCAACTTTTGTCGATTTGTTTGCTTCAATTCTTCACAAATAACATTTATACCTACGACACACTTAGAAGTAAAAAGATGGAAAAACATGCGCAAAAATTGTACTCCAATGTGGAGAAGTATGAATAACATAGGTGCATGAAGAAAATGATATATATGTATATGGCTTAAAGTGGCTACTAGGGGTATTGAAAAGAAAGGTTGAAAGCTCAAATGTCAGTCCTAAATTGACCTTTATCATTTCCCAAGTAATCCACCATCTTACCACAAACTATGTGGTGTTATTCCCAAATGAGTTTCCAAATTACAAGATCAATAAATGCTTAATGTCATATTTTAATATATTGTGGTTCTCAATACTCACCAAGTACCTCACAAGAAAAACTTCAGCAAGAGACTCATCTAACTACATGTGTTAAATCACCATCTTACCACACGGCTTGTGTGCACAAAAAATTTAGTAAGTGTCATGACATCTAGATTTTCGTAACAGAATTAACTCCTAATGGCACATTTTATCATTCAAAAGCATAAATATGTAGCAAATTAGAGGCTCAAACCATAAAAATTTTGAAAATTCATATGCAATTCACAATAAAATCCAATAGATCATTCCCCCAACTAAAATCTTGCATTGTCCTCAATGCATAAACATGAAAGCCAAATGAAGAAATATCACAAAAATGATGCATTGAATCAACATAAACTTGAATGATAGGAAGCTTGAAAGTACTCAATGGATTGGTAATGCAAAGAAAATAACATAAATTAACTAAAATATAAATGCAAAAGTAAACAGCAAAAGAAAGGAACGAACTCTCATTGGGTTGCCTCCGAAGCAGCGCTTTTGTTTATTGTCGTTGGTTCGACCCAATGTTTCCTCCTTTAGCCCCGCATCCAGTAAGCGTGGTTTCAATTTTCTTTGCAGTACACTAAGCTCCTTGGACATAATCACCGATGATGTTTCTCCTCCTCCATCAAATACATGCGTGAGGTGACTAGATGGAAGCTTAAAATTAGGAATGGGGACCTGCAACACAAAAGGTAAAGTTCTCTCGTTAAAAACTGGTAATGTAAAATAAGAACTATTTTAAATTGGGTTTTTTTTTTTTTTTTTTTTTTTTTTTTTTTTTTTTTTTTTTTTATATATATATTTTATTTTATGCATGAAAACTCTTCCATGAAGTTTGAGCTTACCAAGAATGTATAACAAGTTTCTTAGTTTCATGATGCTTTATCTTGTAACTTAACTATGATGGTGTTGTGATGCTTTTGAAATGTATAAATCATCCTTTGTTTGCTCCTAAAAATGTTATTTTGTAGTTTGTCTTAGTCTATTAATTAACATTCCTTAGGGGAAGCATTAACACAATTTTTTCTGAAATTGATTCCTTGATCACGACTCTCTTTTTGAAATTGTCGATAAAAAATTATTGTATCTTATATGTCGTGCTTATGAATGACACTCTTTCTTATCATTTAGCAATTTTTGTATCTATTGGTTCCCAAAAAATTGGTCAGGTTATTACATAAATAGAATCATGTACTACAACACTCCATTATAGTTTTGCTAGCGTATAAACTTCATCCGTGAGTTCTTGTAGATAGTGTTCCATTTCTACTTCGCCAATGCAACACATTTTTACCGAAAGCAATAAATTTGTTAGTATATCAATTATTTACTGCAAATGCTCAAGGCATTGCAATTTTTAGTGAATTGTCTCTTTTTACAACTATTTTGCTACACGAATTATTGTGTTTTTTACAAAGGCACTCCAATGTGTAAATAGATATATTGAACCTAGAAAGTGTAAAATATGAACAACCCTATTTTCATTGGACACTTTCATCTCATTCTTTGTTTGCATCTATAATTCTGGATAATCATATATATATATATATATATATATATATATATATACTCACACACACACTGGTAACAATGTTATTATCCAACATTTCTTTCAAGAGAAATAGTTCGGATCATTATAAATGTTACTTCAATATGAGTTCTAATTTATTTACCTTAAATAAATTACGAAGCTCAACACTTATCTTTCACGTTTCAAATATCAGTATTACTAAATAAAATTTACATAGTGATATCTCAAAAATGACCAAAAATCACTCAAAGCTATTACGTAGCCAACTATTCTCACTAGTAGGCTGTAAAAGAGCTAACAAGATTACACGAGAAGATATCACACTAGCAACAACGGCCTAGATCCAATGCTGAGGTTTAAGTTGTGGGCATAGCTACGCCCCGGTTTGGCCCCGTTATAATTTTAATACATTTTTCTTACTCTTCTTTTCTACAACACATTATTCAATAAAATAACATTACACGTAAATCGAAAACTTTTCCTTCTTTTTCAACTACTCATTCTCCAAAAAAACACTTCCAAAAATTAAAATCTCAAATAATGGGGACCAAATGGGGTAGTAGTTGGTCAACAAAATCTGATACAAAAACTTATCATACACCAAGAAGCAGCTTTGTGGAACATTCTGTAATCTACTTTCTACAGGCTCAGGACATCTTGGACGTGCCAAAAGATTAAAATTCATGGCAACTATAGCTTACCTTCATTGCTACATCCAGCTGACATTCTAAGTAGTCTCTTCATTATCCCAATAATTTCTAAGCTGTGACATGTGCAAAAGAAGTTCATCTCTGCCCAACCCTGTAATGCTGCTAGTCATGATCCATGGAGGATGTTGCCGATAGTTCTCTTTCATCAACTCTAGAAAATTTCTGATGTTCTCATCAGGCCGCCTTCCTTTGCCTACTTTCATTTTGTCACACTTTGTAAAAACAAAAGTCATGGATATCTGAAAATTCATTGTGAAGAAGCAGGAAAATCATAAGACATAACAGCAATTTGATTTGTAACAATGATCAAAATACAGGTAAGTTATTTGAGAATAGAAGCTGCATACATTGTTCCGACCAAGCCAATTAGCACAATCAAGGTCAATCTTCTGAGGTGGAACACTTGCATCTATTAAAAGCAGGACGGAGACAAGAGTTTCTCGATTCAAGAAGTAGCCTTTTGTGAATGAGGACCAATCCATTCTAGCAGATTCTGGGGCATTAGCAAAACTGTACAAAAGTTGGCATTATCAGAGAGACCGCTTGTTTGTACCAAGACCAATATTCATAAATGATAAATTACTCAAATGTACTTTAACATTTGCTATCAGCCTATCACAAAGGTACAGATGTAAAATAACAGTCAAAGTACAAAAAAAAAATAAAAAATTAAATTAATTACCCAAGAACAAAAAAGAACAGGTAAGAGTACAAGCTAAATCTCTTGCCAACAGTCAACACTTAGAAAAAGAAAGTATAGAAAAGAACAGCTAAACTTAGAATCTCTCTCTAAAACTAGAGTGTAACTTTTGGGGATGTAACCTGCAAAATAAAGGGAATGGATTAATATACTCAAAAAATCACAACTCCAAGTAACCAGTATGGGTTTGATTGGTTTATCTCTGTATTTCATAATTACACCATTACATAAGAGTCAACTACTTAACCTTTACCATCTTCATCCAACCTGAACTTAACCAGATTATTTTCTTCAGATTTTTATATTCTTCACTTATGTTCTGGACTCTATATTCTTCGATTAAGAGGGGGCAAGAACCAGCTTAACATAACTCAAAAACTCTACCACGATAAGTGTTGATGTTCGCCAAACCAAATTATTGTTTCCTATTCTCTCTCTTTTTTAAGGGAACTTTATTGTCGACAACAATTATGTTCTGTGTACATCATAGTTGACAACAAGTTTGACACTCTTCCACGTGGTAGCAATCTACATCATTGATTTTGAATACTTCCATCCATCCCATCATTGCACATATTCCTTCCACCGAGGCTAATGTCAACCAAGGATGTACATCTAGCTTAATTGTGTTGACAAAATAGTTTACATGTTACGTGCTCAGACCCATCATATCAAACATATGACAAGCTTTGGGCTCAGGTCAAATTGACTTTAGGATGTAAACACTTTACTTTGATTGATGCATTTTATTTATTGCATATCTACTATTTTAATTGGATTACTATTAACAGATAATGTCCGACGAAACATTTGATCATGCCTCTTGAAAGCTTTCACACAATGTCCTATTGTCAAGCTACACATATTAGATGGAGCTGTATGTTTTTTCCACACTACCTCCCTCTTCATAGCATTAATATTATTTTACTTCTGGTATGAATTAGGTGAACAGGAAATGCCCTTCGAAACTTTCAGAAACTAGTTTTGAATATTAGTTAGCTCCATTGTACAGCTCCCCCACCAGAATTTACCAATCTCTTCTACCATGCATTTTGATGCTAAAAGCATTTTTGGAACTTAAATGGTCTACTAATTACCGATACAGTGTAATACCATATGAATTATGAAGTCAAACACATGTAATGCAAACAAAATACTATCAAAAGAAACTATTGCACGACATATTACATTGTGTGTTTTCCAACAGAATCATAAACCTATAAAATGAATACATCAAACCTCCGCGTTTCAACAAGTAAAATCTCATGGATAGCAAAAAAACTGAATTGCCACACAGCTAAGCCATTTAAGTCAAAGAAAATCATAAAGCACAAAAAAGTACAAAAAGGAGTGAAAAAAGAGGGGGGAACTCAATGCTTACCCATAACCAGGCAAATCCACAATGTACCAACTTTTGTTCACCAAGAAATGATTGATCAACTGAGTCTTCCCTACATAATTCAATCAAACATATGAAAACTTTAAACTGCAAAACAACAAATTCCAACCAGAACAGTTAGATTGAACCGATACCTGGTTTTTTAGAAGTGAGAGCAACCTCCTTTTTACGGACCAAAAAGTTAATAAGTGAAGACTTGCCAACATTGGACCGACCCAACATGGCAAACTCGGGTCGGTCATCTTTGGGACAATCCTTTGGCCGGTTACTACTCTTCACAAAGTCAACATCTTTAATTTTAGCGTCGCCAGCATAGGGTCCAAGAACAATATTCGAACCAGGTAGGATCATATCATCAGTAACGTCATCTGGGTTGACACCGGGAGGCACAAAAAGGACAGTCCGCACAAACTTGGCAGCCTCAGATAGCGCCGCCGGTCTTTGGCCTTTTGCAGCGGAGGCATAGGGACGATTCGGTTGTTGAAAAATGGAGGCCCCAAATGCGAGCAAAGATGGATGGGATTTGTGAGAATGAGGAAGGGACCGGAACAGTGACGAGAGTTGGGGATTGAGTAGGCGACACCTCAAAGTCAATACCATCGTTTATCTATTGAGCCAGAGATTATGTCCGACTAAGCTTTTTAAAAAAAAAAAAAAAGTTATCCTGAAAAACAGGAATATCAATAATTAGAAAAAAAAATTAATTAATAATAAAACCAAGGATAGAACCTTCAAACTGTTAATGAACTCGAGCAGATAAAGAAAAGCACTAAGCTAGCGTCTTCTGTCATATCAGTGATGCATAAGAATTCCAGCATTCTCACATATAAAGTCATAAGGAAATAAACCCCATATAAAAATCCAAAGTTCTTAGGCAATTTCCATTCAATTCACTGTTTAAACTTGCATTTGAAGCATAAAAATGTCAGAGATGGTGGAAGTATTACCGGTTTTGAGTCAAATCAAAACACGCTCTCTCTCTCTCTCTTTGCCCTAATCCAACGGAAACTACCACGACTAGTTCGTCCGAGAAAATACAAAGAAAGCAAGAAATTGAGACGGAAGAGCAGACGGCGGCCCAGCGAGACGGAACGAGTGGGCAGTGGTGCACAGGCAGAGCTAGGGACAAGTTGAGGATTGAGGATATTTGAGCAGCTGAGCTGATTGAGGGAGCGGAGTCGGGGAAGAAATGAGTTTGGGCCCAAGCTTACTGCTTATGGCCCAAAGGCTGCCCTGCCTCTAGCCCATTAAAGGATCGCCTCTGCTAGACGGGTTTAATTTGAATTTTGAACCTATATTTAGCCTATGCTAAACAATCATTAAAAAGAGTTTTTTTTTTTTTTAATTAGAAAAAATGAATTTTAAAATGGTAATTTTCTAAAAATATGTGTTGAAAAAAGTTAAAAGAAATTAGAGTTACGTGTAAAATATTTTATTATGAGAATGTGTGATTGAAAATAAATTTTTTTTTAATTGTTTTAATAATTGTCAAGGAGGACAAATTTATTCCTATATTTATGTAGATGCTATTACTGTAGCTATTTGATAGTATATTGTTTATCAATCATGCTTGGCATACATCAAGTTTTACACTCTCCAATGTGGCAATTCGTCATTGGACGGTTTTTTTTTTTTTTAAAGAATAAATTTTTTTTTTCAACCAATCATTGTTTAACAACATTGGTAATGTCATGCATGATGTAGACAAAATGGTGTACAAGTGGTTATTACCAAAAGTATAACGTACTAAATTTCAAGATAAGGACAAAAATTTCTTGGATTTTGCTATATGTACAACTAACACTCCGGTATATAAGGGGGTCCAAGAATTTTTTATTGGATGTGGCTCTTTTGTGAATGGCGTGCGTGTACACCGTCAACCCTAACAATTTTTTGTATTATTATTTTTTGAAGAACTAATCAATGTAGAGCGTGCATTGCACATTATTATGAAATGTTTTATAAATACTGTAAAAGTACTATTTGAATTTGTGTGAATGTTACTTAATTTATAATTAATATCAAGGAATATATACGTAATAATGAATATTAAATCATTTATTTTAATTTTTAATTAAGTAAAATTGAATGTTAATTAGCATACATAAACGTGAATAATGAAATGTATTCTTGAATTTGAAATTATGCTTAACTTATAATTTAGAATTAATAATATTGAAATGCATAAATGAAGATGAATTAATGTGAATATTAATTAATTGTAAATTAATAATAGTGAATTCATGCATTAATGAAAGTACATGTTGCGAGATTTATCTGTCAAATGTGCACATATATCGATTGTAACTAAATGGCTAAATAAATTAAATACATAATAAAAAAAAAGTAATGTATTATTAAAATAATTGAATTATACTGGGTATAAAATCATTCAAAAAATTATTCTCATTTGATGTGATAATTAATATATTATAAATGTATAATTAAAAAGTAGAAAAAAAAAAAATTCCGCGCAGATCATTTTATTGAAAAAATATATTAAAGATGTGTTCGAAGAAAAAAAATGATTTTTTAGAGAATGAAATTAGGGTTCCATTGGCCCCCATTATTTGAAATTTTTATGATTTGAATAATATTTTTTTTTTAAAAAAATGTTTGATTAAAAAAGAAGAAAAAAACTTAGAATTACGTTTAGTATTATTTTAAAATAAATGTATGACAAAAAGAGAGAAAAATTAATTATTATTTTACTGTGAGCAAACATGGGCTTAAGCTTAGACTAGGGATGACAAAAAAACTCGCCGGTTTGGACGGCTCGGAAAAAGCAGAAGCCTGATCCGGCTCGATTACAATGAGTCAAGGCTCGGGCCGAGCCTCATTTTTTTGGTCAGACTTTACTCGGCTCGGCTCGGGCCCAAAAAAGCTCGAGTTGAGCCCAAGTTTTTTTCTTTAATTTATAATCTGTATAAACCGTACAAATTTTAAATTTGACATTAAAAAAAAATAAAAAAATCGAGCCGACCCGAGCTCGGCTCGACTCGGCCCGCTAAGGCTCGAAACAAAAAAGCTCAAGCCAAGCCTTATTTTTTTCGGCTCTGGCTCGGCTCGACTCAGCTCGTTGACATCCCTAGCTTAGACTGGCCTTTCAATAAATAAGCGCTCAATCACTTGTTAGCAGCACATCTTCCACGCACCTTCCATTCCCATTCAAACACCGATTATTCTCTTCACAATATCATGAACCCTAAACTGCAAAGGATGAATTTTTTATCCCAAGAAGGGTGTTGACTGTAAATTATAATGAGGTTATAAATTTTTTACAAGCAGCAAACTAATATTAGTCATTAACTGTACATTCATTCATGCCTACAGAACTGTCTGGCAGCCATGGACCCATATTCATGGAGATAAAATAAAATAAACTATACAGAAAATAAGTGCACGGAATATTTCCATAGCCTTGTCAATATGTACACATTTCACCAAAACCCTCCACCAAAAAAAAAAAAACATTTACAGATTCAAGATCTCCAGTGCACATTAGATTTTGTTAGTCAAAACTCTTACAAACAGAATCCACCATCTCATCCTTGAGATGCCCACTTATTTTTACGCCGCCTCTACATCGGTTACAAAAGAACTTGGTTGGAACAGCTTCAGAGTCCGGAATGCCACAACATCTAGTGTGCTGCCACACACCACATACATCACAGGCCAGCATTCTCTCCCCATCATCATCCTTAGCTCCACAACAGCAATCCACGGTCCATCTCTCCAACCCCCTCTCCGTTTTAAACCTACACAGACTGTTTTTCCCCAGAAACCTTCCTCGAATTCGGACAAATTCAGTTGAACCTAATAAGAGCTTGACTTGGGTGGATTCATCAACACCTCCATAGCCAATCAACTCTTCAGCCTGAAATCTCCTGAACAACACGTATACCTCCTGAAAAGCTTTCATTGCTTCCATCTTCAGATCAGCAATAGTGGCATCAAGAGGCAGTGAGAGTATCTCGGGAGGTGGATTTGGGCTGTGTTCTTCAAATTGTTCTGTGAGATCCACCTCACACAGTAGCTGTA
This sequence comes from Fraxinus excelsior, assembly GCA_019097785.1. Taxonomy (NCBI): domain Eukaryota; kingdom Viridiplantae; phylum Streptophyta; class Magnoliopsida; order Lamiales; family Oleaceae; genus Fraxinus; species Fraxinus excelsior. The sequence continues at coordinate 20,965,317 of CM032638.1, forward strand.
TCACATTTGGTCTAGAGCATAATAACAATTTCTCTGGGTTATAATCTTTCACAAACTGTTTACAATCCAGAATAGCCGTAGCAGAGCTGACTGCGAGATCTCTTTTTGGCGGAGGAAAGTGGCTCTTCATTGACTCGGGGTAAAGCATTCCTGCATACAAGTATTTCAGATCCCTCAGAAGATGCTCCTTAGAAGGATAGTTTCTCATAGAGGGGCTGTTGGAGGTGGAATTTATATACATGGGCACACTTCTAGGCTCAAGTCTGCACCAAAATAGCGTAACTTTTATTTAAATAAAAAAATTAGTAATTATGGCAGCAATAAAAGATTACCGGTAAATGAACCAATGTCAAAGATATATACACGGGTAAAATACACAATAAAAGTCACAAGTAATAAAAAACTTGAACGTCAAGTTCCAGCAAACAATATAATACTAGCACTGTATCCAACAAACCATCATCGAAGGGAAAAAACTGAAGCATAGATGGACTGTTAACCTGTATTCCATTGCACCAGAATCAGATGCGCAACGGGCATTGACAAACATTCCCTCAGCTGTCTGCTTACCCTTGAGTTCTCTGAGACAGTAATCCAGAAGCTCAGGGGTGCCCAATTTGCAAACTGCCCCTCTAAGAGCACGCCAACTCACCCAGGTGGACCCAGTAACAGCACGCAACACCTTGATCATAGCTTCTTCAATACGTGCTATATCTTTAATAGTCCACGCGCACAATACTCTAGAGTCACCGGAGCGACGTTTCTTGCAAGGAGGATCATCAACTTTCAAAGGAGAATTTTGGACTTCATGGATCAAATTCATCAAAAAACAGAAAAGATCTCTACTATTCACAAGCTCACGTTCTGATAAGGACTGATAAAATGATATCAAATCCTGCAGGATTGTTCGAGGTTTCCGTCCTTGGGATTGAAAGATGGACAAGGGCAGAGAGGAAAGGTTTTTGATTGCCATCTTGTAGGCATCATGTGACAAAGAGAAACTACCAGCACCAAATTCATAACCCCAATCACCATACCATGGGTGCCCTCTGGTGATGGCATGAAGTAGTCGCAACTCCAACCCATGCTTCTTTGACACATCCATCACACTGATCTTCCTGTTCATTCATAAAAGCAAAGACAGAAAAATTAAATCACTCTTTCAACCATTGATAAGAAAATGTTGGATTCAAACAAAACTAATGGTAACCATCCTAACCTGACTCCAAGTGTTGTGCATAGCCGATCCCAAAAGCTCATTATATGACGTCCAGAAAGCACTTTAGAGCCACCTTCCCTGCCATTGACTCTTAGAAGATGACCATAACCATTGGCATGAACCACACCATGTAATAGATGGGTAGTGTCCTCTAACTGGTGATACATCCAGTCTTCAACATCTTCTGTAGTCATCACATGATTGCATGTCTTGCACCTGGGGATAAACGATTCAAATATTTGACTGATTGACATGTATTATGAAAATTAACATCATGGTAGATGTACTATATCCATGGGTGATCCTAAACGCAAAAATGCATTTTCTGTTCAACTTCTAAGAACACAATGCATTGCATAAGAACCAATGTTACTTTTCAATGCCAAATATTCACGATCGTTGGGGTTTTATTGCTTCTCATCAATAAATTCACTAGACATCCTTGAAACAATTGGCAGAATATGTGAGGATATGGTACATTCAAGAATAGATATTCCAGTGAGTTAGAACAAAGAAGAATCTCAACTCAATCGTTGTTTCTTAGAGAATTGCTACTCCATGAGTAAATTGTATTGAACCAATATTTTACTAACTGAAATAGTTACGATCACGATCAAAAAGAAATTATGAAGAAAAAAATGCTGACCTGGAATCAGCCATATGGAGCGAATCGCCACAGCCTGCACATGTCTTGTTGTAGCCGCCAATTGAATTGCCATCGGCCTTTATTATGAAATGGTAACGCTTTGCACTGACTGGATTACCACTCCACCCTATAAACATCAAAGTCATTCTCAACAAAATCCTTTTGTTCCATAGCATACGGAATTAACTAAAAAATTGAAAGATGAAAGTAAAATGGATAAATTTTAAATATTTTTTTATTTCCAATACTGTTTTTAAGTACTATCAAAAAACATACAATCATCCATAATATCCCAATTAATAAAAATAAAAACTATGCTGCACTGGCAAGATAATTTAAAGAGTAATGATATCTAGCACAAGTATAGCACCTCTTTTAAGTGACAAGTCCAAATCCAATTGTTAAAACACCCATTGTATAGTAGTAGCATCGTCCGGTTGCATCAAGTAAAACTAAATAATAAGCCTGATTAAATTAGTTTCTAAAGATTATAAAACGTCATAATTTTGAAGAACGTTTAAAAGTTACAGGTCATTAAATGAATTAAGAAAAATATATTTTAAACGATCTGTTAGCGCTTAAAACGTCATAATTAAGAATGATGTTATAGAACCTGTTTGGTACCAATTAAAATCCAATTAAAATTGAAAATATAGCCGTTTTTTAATTTTATTCGTCTAATAAAAGTCAACAATAACGACTAATTTTTCCATTTTCATCCAATTTTAATCTCTACCAAACGGGCTCATAGGCTTAACGGGTCGTGTCGTATGTAGCATTGTTCTTATTCCAATATTATTTTCAGGATGTTAACAAACTGGACAGCGTGCTCAACAAGTAAATGTGCGCGTGGGACATCCCAAACCAGGTCATTACCCTCCTCAAGTCCTCAACAGTCAACATCGAGGATGCAGGGTTAGTTTAGTCAAATTACAAAAAAAGAATCCATAGGCCCCAGCGTGCTTGCTTGCCAAGTGTCCTCAAGTCCACATTCTGTCTTTATCCTTCCACCAACCCAGCTAACTCGGGGCCCACTATAATATCTTCATTAGTTCAACCTCAGTGCTTTAATCCCTAGATTTATAATATTTAATTAATTTCGTTTTTCCTTGATGCATAACTTCATCACTTAAATTAAACAAACGGCTGAGATCAGTCGAGTCCATGGAGCACAATATACCTTTGCACGTACACCTATTGATTTAAATATATCTTCAAGAAAAGAAAACAAGCGAGGGAACATGGAGCTAAAACTAATGAACCAATTACTTTTTTTAATTATAATAATGTAATTTATGTTGTTTAGGACGAGAAAAACAACAAGAGAAAATGGGATTCTGAGTTAGTGTAAGTCAATGGGTTGAATCGGGGTGGAGAACTTACCAACGACTCTACACTGGTCACAGTACACGGATCTAGATCTGGCTACGTCCTCTTCCACAACGTCGAGGCACACGACTGACGGGGCACCGTCGTCGTCGACGATGTTGCCGACGCGGAAGAGTGCCTGCCACGTAAGCAGGTGAGGGAAGAGCGATGAAGGGGGCGGGAGGAGCGCGTTCTTTTGCAGGAACTCCTTCACTCTGGTTCTGAAGGGACCACCGGGTGTCACTTCACCGCCGATAGGGAACGTGAAGAAGTCGCTGAGATCTGCCGTAACTCGTCTCTTCACCCGCTTCATCGGCCTCCCGTTCACCACCATACTTGTTTCCTTGCTAGATCTGAGCGCGTGAATCTTAAATATAGGCGCGTGATCTCAGATCTCGGCGACTGCCAATAACAACGGTACGGAGAGATCCAACCACTTACAAGAACCACCACACAAAAATATAAATAAAGCTATAATTTACGAGAGAATGGAAAATGATGATGTTTCGAGAGGAGAGAGGAAGTAGAGGGAAAAAGGAACGTTTGTTACGGAGGACTCGTTTTACAATGAGGGCTCTTTTGGTCTTTTATATTATTCTCATTTCTATTGTATTTATCTCGGTTCTTGGGAAAATCGGTAAGTCGGTTTATTTATAATTTTATAGAGAGATAATGTCGTATGAGCTGTTAATAGAAAATATTAATATATGACTTGATTTTACGTAAATAACCTTGATGGAAAGTGGAGGGACTTTCGCGGAAGGTTCTAGGTTTTGAAAGGAGGAGTGGTTGAGTTGTAATTATGTCCTGATAAAAGGGCCGTTTCGGTTTTCTAATCGGCGCTAGACTAGCAGCAATAGGCGGGAGGTGGATTTTTTCATTTATTTCCCAGGTTTTATTTTTCATTCATGTCCTCATCAGTACGAATTAAGATTCAGATATTCTTTATTTAATTATTTTTGAGGTTTTATTTTTCATTCATATCCTATTTAAGTACGAATTAAAATTCAAATTTTAATCTAACCTAATTTAACAATTAATTTTAATCATATTTTTCATGAAATTCTCAACTTTCTAATAGCATATTTTATTAATTTAATCCAAAAAATATTTTTAAAAAATCTGACTTTAATATTCTTTATGAGTTTTGCTAGGGTGTCAGGGTTGGTGACCAGATTTGGTGACAAGTATCCACGTGTCGCCCCCTTATTGGAGGGGCATTATTTATCATTTCCCGTTCTTTATATGAGGCTCAATGTTTAGTTCAAATGTTACTTGAATTCAAGTCTCATGGGAGATGAATGGTAATAAAAAAAAATGGAAAATTTGAAATTGTTTTTTATAAATAATAAACACGCGTTTTGTGTAGATTAAAATCTGATTAATAGATGTTAATAAAAATTGATAAAGAATATTGTTGAAAAGTTATGAATTTCGTAGAATGTATGATTAAAATAAATATTGACTACCCATTCGGAGTGGTGGAGCAGGTGAACGCAGAGTCCGAGGGTCACGAGTTCGAATCTCCTACACACTTCTTTAGTCGAACTCGTCGCACCGGGCTTGCATAGTGTAGTTTATCTCTCCTGTGTGGTTTGCCGTTTGCGACTACTGCACATGAAGCGAGATTTATCCAATGCGTACTCACGAATAGCAGTTGCTGGTTCCTATGTCAACAAAAAATAAATAAATAAATATTGACTTTTGACTTAAATATTTTATTAGATTTTAATCTATCTACACCAAACAAACAAGGGTTGAAATTTTGTGACTTAAATTAGATCTTATTAATTAAGATATTTTAGTGTTTAATTACATTGATAACTTCGTGCTAAGGATAAAATTCTCGTTAACGTGGGACCTAGCCATGATTTTATTTATAGAAAAACCAACAACTTTTGACCATAATAGAAAGTAATTTGGCACGAAGCGAGACAGTCCCGTACAACGACAACGGAATTGGGTACATGAGGCAACTGCTAGTCATTTCAAAAATTTAAACATCGTGTTGTATTGATATGGAGGACTATCAAGTCGATGGAGATAGTTCGATAAAGACGGAATAGTGTAATTACATGATTGCGCATGGTTGAGGATCATCATTTTTAGCATGTTGGTGTTTATTTAGAGCATGTTTGGTAACAATTAAAATTCAATTTAAATTAAAAATATGATCGATATTAGGTCTCATTCATCTAATAAAAGTCAATAATAACGACTAATTTTTCAATTTTAATTTAATTTTAATCTCTACCAAACATGCTCTTAATATTTAAGAACTATCTAATCATGTATGAAAAACTATTAGATCGTGTTTTGAAAATGTGGGCACTAGGGGTGGGCAAAACCCGATCGAACCCGATAAAACCGTCCAAACCGAACCAACTCGATCGGTTTGGGTCGATTTTTTTTGTTGTCTTTATACGAGTTGGATGGGTTGTTTGTGTAGGCGGACTGGATGGGGTCGGGTTATGGGTTAACTCATGAAAATCGAATAAACCCGCCCAGCACAACCTAACCCGCCTACTCTGAAAAAATGAAAAATAAAAATAAAATCTCTAAAAAATAAACATTGGTGTATTTTAGATGAGAAACTTACTGTCATTCACACACTAAATATAATATAAGTTTTTCATATTATGTTAAATGCATTTTTTTCTTTGTAAGTTCGGCTAATGAGGATTGAATAAGATAATAGATAATTTTATTTATTTATTTATTTAATTACTATTTATCTTGTATATCCGAATTTAGTGTAATAGAAAATTAGATGACTTTAATTTTTGTTGACAAGTCGTCCCAAACCGACCAACCAAACTCAACCCGATCGATACTTAATTGGGTTGAGTTGGGCTGGATTGAGTTTCAACCTTTACACGGGTTTGATTGTGTTAAATTTTGATCAAACCGATCATGTTGGGTTGGATTTGAGTTGAAACAAAAATTGACTCAACTCAACTTATGCACACCCTTAGTTGGAACATCTTATGTTGATTAACATTTTTAATTTTAGCTAGAAATTCTTCTGTACAATGCTTTTTATTTTGACTATTTAATTTTTTTTTATGTAATGCTCTATATTTTGAGTATTAATCAGTGGTCAATTAATTCAAACTCATCTCTATTTTAAAAGATTAAATTAAATAACTTTGAATCTTATTTTTAACACATTAATTCTTTAAGATAAAGAACGTTCTGTATTTAAACGATCTTATGAATATGCTCTAAACAAACTGACAAAAAGCTACAGGATCATTGTAATGACTATGGTAAATTATAAATATTCTTGTCCTTTTATCAATGTCGGCAGATCTGTTTTTAGCAATTTATTGAGATTAATTGAAGTCAAGTAAATTAACCCATGCAATTCAAGTTGTTCGACGACTTTCTTCAAGTATCAGATACGCTAAATTATTGGAGTATTGAACAATTTGTTATATCTATAAACTCCGTGATGCCCACGACGGAGGGGGTCCCACATGCTGATTCGACATCGATTGTTCAATTGAATCAGACTTTTTTTTTTATTTTTTTTATTTTGATACCCAGGTTCCAGGCTTGCGCCTAACTAGTCCTGGACCTCCAACCTCCGACCCCTCATTGGTTGGTGGAAAGTAAACCGCGAGACATGCCCAAAAATGGATCACAGGTTCCTGCATTGCTTTTAACTCCTGGCCTCAAGAAAGCCCTCCTCACTGCTGGAAGCAGGATTCGAACCCTCCACGCTAAGGTTGCAAGCCCACAGATGCAATTGATCCACCAACTCAGCTGTGCCCCGGGGGGCTAATCGGACTTATTTAATCAAGAAACTTCGTCTTGGGCTTGAAGCTCGATATACTTGCCATGACCCATCTCCATTTTTCTATATACTAGTCGTTGTCACGTGTGTTACACGAGTTTTATATTTATTGTGTTTTTATTAGCGTAGAAATTGTAGATTTTCGGGACAAATTTTTGATCAACTTTGGTTCTTTGTTTGATTGCATTATTGAAGAGTCTAGAGAGCATATTACTACTGATGTAGGGAAGTTGACCTTTAAATGTGTTTGAAGGACTTGTCTATCAAATATTTCACGAGTATCGTAAAGAAGGGACAATTGTTCTTCTGATAAACTTAGTGGTTGATAGCGATAGTAAAATTACTCTTCAAAGGTGAGTAATCAATGTCTGGATCTTTCACATGTATTGACATGAAATCTGAAGTATGATGTTTAAAACTTAGTCGTGTATTTTTTTTGTAACTATTATATTTGTGAAATTTCTTGATTTTTCTTATTCTGTTTTTCGTAACTAATATGATTCCTGCCCAAATAAAGATCACTCTCGTCTGAATCAAATTCTTCTTCTTTGCTAGATAATGAGCATATTGTAGCCTGCCAATGCTGAATCTTAGGGATGTCAACGAGCCGAGCCCGAGCCGAAAAAAAAGCTCGAGCCGAGCCCGAGCTTTTTTGGACCAAGTTTTTTTGGGCCCGAGCCTAGCCGAGCCCGGCCAAAAAAAATGAGGCTTGACCCGAGCTTTTGACCTTGAGCCTTAGCGAGCCGAGCCCGAGCCGGCTCGATTTTTTTTTTTTTTTTGTGGCACCTTATAGGCTTATGTCGGATAACATGTTAGATTTATAAATGAGTAACTATCCATTATAACAAAGTAAGAAATCTTTTTAATGGTCGATTTAAATTTTCTTACAAATATTAGTAACCATTGATGAAATTATCTCAATTTTTAAATGTAATTAAGCAATATATATCACTAATAATTTCACTTAATATAGAATAATAAACATTTGTGTAAATGAGAAAATGCTTACTTTAAATATTTAGATACTTAGAGTTTTAGAGAAATGAAAACAGTAATAAACTAATAATACAATAAATATTAAACAAACAAATATCACCTATTTTTCAAAATAATCTATGTGATACATTATGAGATAAATTTGTCACTTATAATTAGTTTATTAGTTTCATGATAAGTGAAATAAGTTGGCAAATTTTGGTTTTTTTTTTGGCGGGCCGGCCCAGCTCGGGCCGAGTCTTCAAAATGAGGCTCGGCCCGAGCCTTGACTCGGTGGAACCGAGCCCGAGCTGTGCGAGTCGCCGAGCTTTTTTGCCATCCCTATTGAATCTGCAATAGCCATTGATTTAGCTTATATAAGTTTGCTCACATTCTCAGCTTGGGAGAGATCTAAACAACCATTTAGAAAAGCACAGTGTGAAAAACCATTATGCTCAATGCATAATATTCCGAATTCATTGCATCATAGGGGTGCTTGAAAGGGGATAAATTAAACCCAATTTTACATCTAGTGAATTTCCTTTCTACAGGACCCAAACTTCAAGAAACTATATTTGTTTCAAGTCATTCCTTTGGGCCAGTACCATGATCCAAATGACATTCATGGATTAAATAGAAAAAAATCATGCGTACAGCCCCATTTGAAGTAAGACGAAATAAAGAAAAATATAATATTTTAAATCCAATTCCAATTACACAATTAGACACCAAGAGATGACAATGTGAAACCTAGCATTCTAATCTTTTATGAACCATAATTTTTCTTTTGTACACGCGCAACTATAAAAGCAATGTAGAATTAAAAAAAAAAAAAAAAAGGGTTAAATTCACAAGCTTCCCACAAAAGGATTAAAAGGAGAAGGCAAACACTAAGGTTATAGTCCATCCTCACCTTTAACAAAACCCAGAAAGAAGAATCTAAAAAATTCCAACGCGTGCAAAAAAAAAAAAAAAAAAATATTTAACGGGTGAAACTTCAAATGAAGTACTCAAATAAAACTCAGCACGTCTTATTCCGTTTGAAAAATTATAAATTTGTATTAATAATTTTCTCCTATTTTCTTAATTTTACCTTTTTGGGTTCCTCATACTCAGAGTTAGATCTGAGCCTTTTAAGAAGCCACACGTTTACCGATGCTCACTGAAAGAGAAAAGGAACCATCACCAAAATTTGAAGCTTAGCCGAAGAAGAGAACATATTCCTACAAATACTCGAGTAATGTCGTGTAGCGCCCCGGGTTACAACCCCGTGATAATGCTCTGTAGTCAGTTTCAATTTATGTCACATTAATGTGGCTTTAAATGAAGATCAAATTAAATAAATCATTTAATTTATCATCTAGCAGGGTTTGTAACCAATAAGGGCTGCATAGCAATACTCTTTGAAATATTATTTTATTAAAAATATGTGGTTGATAAAAAAGAGAAAAAATGAATTATAATTTTAATGAAGGCTAAATATCAAACCTTTTTATATAGCCCCTGTTTGAAACCCATTAATTTCTATTTTTATTTCTCTTTCTCTTTCTCATTCTTCATTTCAACCACACATTCTCCAAATAAAATAATATTACATAAAAATCAAAAACTTTTCATCACTTTTCTACCACACATTCTCACATCAATCACTATTCCAAAATTTCTATTTCTCCCAAAATGGGTTTCAAACAGGTGCACAGTAGGGATATGTGGGTTCATTTCACACGAGGCATGTTATATTAACCCTAGCCAAAACGTTTTTTCCCTTCTCTTGCACTCATTTATTTCTTGTTCGACCGTTGATCAAACCGTTGAAGTGTAAATGGTCATCAAATCTTTTTCCTTTGCACCCTAATGAAGTGTTTCGGTGGGCAGATGATGCTTACGTGGAGAGAAAATGGTCGAAATTCTGTTGGTCACATGTCCGTGCAAAAATCGAGGTCAACAGATTATCGTCATTTATGAAAAACGATATATTAACTATGTTCTCACCACATCGAAAAAGCCATTGGAAAAAAGATAATTTTTCGAGCATTTTCTCTACCAAAAAAGTCGAGGCAACAACTAAAAAATGAAGAAGAAAAAATGCCACCAGAAGAATCTGAAAATTTCTTGAGTTGGTGAAATTTTCAGGAAAAGATTGGCCATGGAAATGGTTAATGGAACCTGAAATTATTCTAGCAACTGGAAGCAACCTACCAAATGGTTTTCAGTGATTCACCCAGGAGAGGAAACAGCCACACTGCAAACAAATTCATTTTCTTTTGAGAAAGTCAAGAGAAGTCCAAGCAAATATATGGCTTTGACTCACAAAAGCTAGGCCATCAGAAAATCAATAGAGGAATTTCTAAGCAGCAGCGGCGGCAAGATTATGCTTGAGAACAACTTATGATTTTCCGTCCAGAGGCATCATATAACTTGCGAAGCTGAAATTGCAGGATGGATGCACGAGAATGATAGCGGCGTTTGAGTTCATAGTCATACTTATCAATTTCAGTTTATTCCATGCAAAAATGGAGCAAAAGAGAGAAGATTTCTTCTAGTTTGTGTTGTCTTGTGAAATATAGCTTTTAATTTTACATATTACAGGCACAAATATTTTAAACAAAAGATGTTTCCGGAATATTTGTTTCGAAGGATTTCATTTTTCATTCAGGGATTTTTTTGGTCTTTTATATTATTTTCCCTTTTTTCTTTTGTTTTTATGTCTATTATCGTGAAAATCTACGGGTGAAATTCTCAAGAAAAAAAAAATTAAAAAAAATGAGGATATTATACTAATATCTCCATGCTAGGCTCTTCGACATTGTTTAGAAAACAGGTATAAATGTTGGGATTGCTACTCGAAGATAGGGGCTAGTCGATTAATTGCACATTTTCGTTCATGTTGCCATTAAGTTTTACTTATAACTCGTGACATGTAAAATTATTCACTCCTGAGAATATATGTAAAATTTGTAGGAACTTAAGATAAAGAATTTATGTTTCAGTCTATTTTCTTTCGAATTCAATTAACATACCTTCGTATTGTCTATCCTTGTGCATATAAAGTTACGTGTTTGATGCACATTCTTTAGGAGGAAATACATTTTTTTTTTTTTTGGTGCTGTGATGGTGAATATATGGTTGAAAAAGAAAGAAAATTTATCGATGTAATGAAAAATATTATTTTGAAAAATGCGCGATTAAAAATGAGTAGAAGAATAATAATGTAGCTCAAACATGAGCTAAATTCTTCGGATTTTCCGCGAATATATCACATACTTAACATAAAAACACATAGAATAAATTACACAATGATGGCACAACATGAATATTTATACGAAGGATAGGGAGATATTTCTATTTATATATGTTTCATTAATAAAGTTTATTAATAGAGTTTTATTTAGACCGGACAATAAGAGTCCAAAGTCGGAATGAATTTTTATTCCGTCATAGAGTTTAAGATCGGTGTTTTGGAAACTTATTTTAATGCACGAAACATAAATTTGGCCGGTTAATTAATTAACATGATTAACATCATGTTTATATGTAATTAGTGATCTAGTTGATATCTTAGACAAGTGCGTGACCTATCCATAATTATTCATAGAGTTACCCAAATAATTAGAAGTGACGAGGCGCATCCAGCTACGTTGTAGCGAAATAGTTCAATCCGACGAGTTGATAATTAAGTACATAAAACAATTATTTTCGGTTTAAACTTCGTGCTTTCTTATTAAGGTGGCCTAACGAGTCAATGTAGATAGCTTGACGAAGACGGAGAGGATGTGCTTGTGCGATTGCACGATTGAGTATGATTAATTCTAGGTTAAAGGGATGAATTGGGGATATAAATGAGGTGGGATTTCGGGCCTATCTAGAGATAGCAACGAGGTGGGGCGAGTGCGTGGCACGGGCTTGCTCCGTTTATTTATTTATTTTTTTTCAAAAAATTTCAGTTAACTAATATTTTTTTATTTGTATTAATTATTATTTTTTATTCTTCACAGGGCGGGTTTGGGGTGGGGCACCCTTGCCCCGCCCCGCCTTGTGACCCAAGGCGGGGCGGCAATTCTCGCCCGCCAACTCGTCGAGGCGAGTTTTTTTTGTCCCGTTCGGGGCAGGGTGGGTTTTTTTTTGTCATCACTAGGCTTGTCACGGATTTTTGGGAGGTGGGACAATTTTAAAATATTCACGTTTCACACTTAGCCCTCGTTTAATAGCCTTTTTTTCTTTTTCCTTTTTTTTTAAGAAAAATATTGTTTTGAATAGTGAATTTCTTGATACGTGTGGTTAAAAATAGGAAAAATTTTAGATTTTACGTTTAAAATATTTTATCGTATGTATGTATAATTGAAAATGAGTATATTGAAAAGAAGAGTTGAAAGAATGAGGGACAAACGGGAACCTATTTTCTTTTTAATATTAGTATATTTTATTTTGAGATACGATTTAGAATATAAAAATAAGAGTCAGTGTGTATTTGAGGTGGATGCCATGTTTTCCATCCCTGTCGTTGATTTTTGTTTAGTAGAGAAATCCTCACCATATCTTAGACAACTAGAATAAAAAAAAATAAAGTGAAAAATAAAGCTTTCTCCATAAGAAAATCCAAATTTATTTGGAAAACTTCATCCGAGCTCTTCACCTTTTGCTTAGTGATGCAAGTAAATGATAGAGGCCAACTCTCTACGGCCCAGGCGAAGTGCTATGACTTGTTGGAGAGTGAATCCAAGACAATTAGCCACTTTATTGAGAGAAGACATCCATCGCTTCACCTCTTCTAAGCGATCTTTTGTACATGATCTTCCTATAATTGATTGATGTTACATCTTTAAAGCAAACATCTAAATGGTCAACGGTCGTTTACTTTTCAGATGTCAGACCTAGGCCTAGACATCTAAATTGATTGAGGTATTATTTGTGACGGCTAGACAATCTTCTTTTATCATAGTTTCCTTTTAGTTTGTGTTGGTTTGAGTATTCTGCGACGTCATGTTCATGCACATAGCGGTCAAATCAAATAATAAAGATCAAATAATTTAGAACATGTGTTACTTAGCCTAACACTCAAAACAACCAACAATAAATTCAAGGACTCTAAGGGAAACATGATAGGATGGTGTTATCCTATAAATTGAAACATGCCTAAGTCTGATGCAAACTAATAATCAAAATAAATATATATACAGTGCGGTACATAAAACAAAATAAATAAAAAGGTTAGAAAATTGGGTTGCCCCCCAACAATCTCTTTTTTGATAATCTTTAGCTTAACTTTGGCTATTGAATCATGGGCAACTAAAGAAGATTTTGGATACCTTGCCCATTTTCCTTCGTTTGGTTTCGATTCACTTTTCATTTAGTCTCCAAACTTTTACTTTGTCTATTTCGATGTAATATGACGTTTCTATTTCATCCGATTCAATTTCAACTATGTAGACTTCCACTTCTACATTGAGCTTAATCATAAAATCAATTTTATGACAATCAATAAAGTCAAAAAAATGTGAGTTGATTTCATTCTCATTGATTACCACATCCTCATTTGATCCCGTTCTGATCAACTCGTCATTCTATTTAATTCATTCATCCATAGTCGATATATCTTCGGGTTGAATGATTGGTCCTAGATCCACAGACAATGAGAAGTCGGTCTCGTTCACTCCTTCGAATGGATTGTACCCCCATTGTTGAAATCATTCCCAGTACATGCAATATCCCATAAGCATATCGTTTTCATCAAACTTGACAAGTTCTTTAAAATACTTTGTAAGTACCTTCTCGTTCAATAGAGGAGGACCATCTCCTACAAATCTGATGTATTCATCCCAATCGTCAGGTACAAAATCTCCCACTAGCATGTACTCTTCATTAGATTTTCCAATTGCTTGTTTTCTATACATCAAATATTTTTGAAATCTTAGAAGTTTCGAAGTGTGTAAACTGGTGTAAGAGAACAAGCATTTCTCCGTATAACAATTTTCACAACTTAGATATCCTCCAAGCATATCTTAACAATCCATGTAGAGATTTGTTTTTACAACAATTTTGTTACTTTACCAATGGCAGAATCATGCGTAAATATTTGAAAAGTATAAAGAGAGAATGCCAACACAAAATAGATTAAAACTGTAAGGGTCAGTTAAACGATATAAAAAGGAAAACAAAGAAAAGTAAATAAAAATTGTTAAAACTAAAATTAAATAAAATAGTAATCAAATTAAAAATAAATAAGCAATAAAAATTCAAATTAAAGCTAAAATTAATTAAATACAATAGTCCCCGACAACGACGCCAAACACTTGATCGTTTGATTTCCCGCAAGTGAACGAGATCGTTATCAAATAATAAAGAAATGAATAAAGTGTTAAATCCACGAGAACTATGTGTTTGATCGAGTTAAGATTTATTGCAACTTTAATTAAATAGCAAACAACATTTGTGTCTTTTTTATACTAATCCTAAATTATCAAATAAACTAATGAAAGTAAGTAAATGCATTTTTCAAATATGTGATATGCATTACAAAATGTTGAATCCCTTTTATTATTCAGTTTTTAGTATAACAATTAAAGTGATAATTTGAAATCATTTATGTTGATTAATGCTCCTAATTTAGCCCATGTGACCCTTCTATCTATTTCCCGCACGTGACCCTTCTATCTCTCGATGAAAGACGCAAACATGAGAAATGTATTTACAAGTACTAAAATATATATTGAAACCATATAAAGCATAGATGTATATTTCTATCCTCTATCGAACCTTACTTTATTATAATGTGCTTAAACCCTATTGTCTATCTCAATAACAATAAAACTCACTAACAATTCAATTGGTGATCAAACAATTTAAAAGAACAATAAAAATGATAATAAACAAATCAAATCAAATCAAATCAAATTAAAGTCAAAATAATTAATTAAAAACTAAAAATATCATAATAATTGTTGATCTCATCCTAGCAAAGTATAAAATTAGTCTAACATATCGAAATTACAAGAAATCATATTTAAGTGAAAAGATAACTCGAATTTTTGATAAATTTAGAAGACGAACATAAATCTTTAACTTTTGAATTTCTTCAATGGTTTCTTGATGAATCTTCACTTGCATCTTTTCTTCTTTTTCCAAAAAATTAGGTTTGAATCTTCACTTGATTGAATTCTTACAAGTTCTCTTTAATTATCTCACAAAAACTATGAATTTTCCTCATTTGATAATAATAATTGATGAATATTGGAGTATAATATGAATATGATAGGTCCCCAATATGTTATTAAGCTGTTATGTGTTTATAAGATTCAAAAATTGGATGAAAATCACGTCCAAATTCTCTTAAAAAAGAGTTTCAATCGAAAATGGAAAGTTACATTCACACGGATTTTTTGTCTCTACACAACAGTCAGTATTTTGGTCATAAATTTCTCTCCTAATATCCGATTGATGCGATTCAAAGTATGTTGGAAAGCTAACTCAAAGGACTACAATTTTTTAGTGTTGAGTTTTTCCAATTTGAGTGTATATTATCTCAAAAATCGGTTTCAATATTTGACTAAAAATCTGGAATATAACCGTGCGATGGGAAGTTGATTTTGATCATATTCCATTCCTTTTTGAGTTCTAATTCCATCCAATTGTATCCGTAAAATCTTTCAAGTATCATCTTTTGGTCCGAATCAACTATTGAATATTTGCAATTTGGTCCTCAAACTTTGAATTTTTCCATTTTCACCATTTTTTGTTTCTTTATTTTGATTCCTCGTTCAACCATTAAGTTTTACCTATATAATATAAAATATAATAATTTAAAATATATTTTATCAGAAGAACTATCAAATATTGATATTTTAGGACCCCAAATATATTAAAAGGGAGATTGAGGATAAACCTTTTAAGTACCAATTTTACCCTTACATGGTTACCTTATACCCAATATACCCTCATTGGTTTACAAATGAAAAATAATGATAATAATAAAAAAAAAAAAAAAAATTTGAAAGATTGCATTGATATGTTATATTTATTATTTACTCATTTAATAATAAAAACTGATTGTAATCCACTTACTTATTACATATTATACATTTTTGGTTATTCATCCTCAATCTATGCTTTTTTTTTTTTTTTTTTTTTTTTGTAATTTCATTTTGTATTTGATTCTCCCTTTTTTATATTTTATGTGGAATCCATAAATCAAGATTCCAAATTTTCATTGAACAAATTGCATTATCTTTAAATTTATTTTCTTTTCGTCTTATCTATTTGTCAAATAAAATTCATTTTTTTTTTGTATTTGAATTTTTGAATTACTATGCCTCAACATTATTATCATTCTCCAAATTTTATATTTATATCCATATCAAGTCAAAACTCTTTTCAACTGGTAGTTTTTTTTGAGTTATGTAAAAATTAGTGTTTGCATCTATTAAATTATTTTTTTCAATAAATTTTGTTTTTCGATATACAGTTTGATTCTTCGTTCGTGGTTGGATCTATATTATCCACTTTGGTGTATTTTTTGTGCCGTTACTTGAAATGTTATGTGTTCTAATAATTTGTATAAGTATGAATATTTTTATATGGTTTACATATTTGTAATTATATGAACTACAAATAAAAAGATGAAAAGTTGTGGGACGTTGACAAAAAATATGTATACAAAGAAGTGTTATTGTAATCAAAACATTATATTTCATTTTATTCAACATTTTCACATTATACCCTTGTTTGATCCCCATTATTTTCAAAATATATTTTTCCATCTTCTTTTCAATTACATATTTTTCAATAAAATAATATTACACGTAACCCAAAACATTTCCTTATTTTTAAACTGCACATTCTCCATTAATTTACTATTTTAAAATGTGTTCTTAGTCAAAAGAAGGGGCTCAAACATGCACTATATACACAATTCCATAAAAGTTTTATTCATATATTTATTATTTTTAATAATTTTAATTTTCCCTTTAATAATATCAATTACCTCAACAATTTTTTTTTAAAAAAAATAGTATTAGTACTTAAAAAATATTACACATATTATTCATCCAATACATAAGACGTGCAAAACACGTGTTTACTACTAGTTCCAATAAAAAGGAGGAAAATTGAAAAAAATTAAAAAGGGCAAAACCCGCCATCTAATAGATATGGTGTGCCCTTTCACACTTTGAAATTTGCCAAAAGGTCCATGTTTTCTATTTTCTCAATAAAAAGATTGAAAATGACGGATATGCTCTTCTATTCAAATAAAATAAAAAGAAAAGAAGAAAAAAAAATAAAGAATTAATTGCAATCATAGTCGCAAACTTTTTATTTGTATCATCCACAATTTCAAAACTTTAAAATTTTTATTTTCTTCCTCACTCCACTCCACCCCTCCCTTCCCTAAAAACGTCAAATTTAAAATTATAGAGGAAGTACATTGGAAAAGCTTGAGGAAACTATTAAAGATAATAAAGGAAATCAAAGATGCAAAAAGAAGAACGTGGGAAGAAGAATCTGCAGTTCTGAAAATCAGAAAATTACCACTAGAGGAATGAGCTTTACATGTATAAATCTCCAAAACAGAAAATGCTAGCTGCTAGTGATCTAACTAACTAACTAAACTATTCACACGTGACACGTGTAACTGGCAGGTCATTAAAATGCGAAGTACAATCTGAATTACAAATTGAATTACACAATAAATAAGTCCTAATACTCCCCCCAAGATGTGTTATAGACATTCTTGATGCACATCTTGGATAACAAAAGATTAAGAATGGATGCAAGTAGTGGTTTAGCAAAGGCATCTGCTAGTTGATGTTGGGATCGAACTGGAAGTAGCTTAACCAACCCATTTGTAATCTTTTCACGAATGAAATACCAATTGATTTCAATGTGCTTTGTTTGTTCATGAAAAATGAGATTTGTAGCAATTTGGATGGCAGCATGGTTATCACAATAGAGGATGGCTGAAGATGCAATGAGGACATGAAAATCTGCCAACAACTGATTGATCCAGATGATTTCACTAACTGTGGCAGCAATGGCTCTGTATTCCACTTCAGCTGATGAATGAGATACGATAGGTTATCTTTTTGATTTTCGAGAAAACGTGGAGTCACCAATAAAGACACAGAAAATAGTTGTAGATTTTCGAGTATTAGGACAAGATCCCCAATTCGCATCAGGGGAAGTCATGTGTGAAGAGAACAAAAGGCCTTGTCCTGGACTTCCTTTCAGGTATCGAAGAAGGTTACAGATTGCCTTAAGATGTGGTAATCTTGGTTGGGACATGTACTGACTTAAACTTGTGCAGCGCAAATGTTATGTCTGGTCGTGAAAGGGTTAAGTATATCAGTTTCCCAATTAATCTCCTGTAAAGGGAAGCATCAGGTAGTAAATCTCCATTATGCAAGTTGAGGTTTATCTTAGGATCCATAGGGCTATTCACTGGTTTGTAGTCCAAATAACCATCATCTTCAAGTAACTGCAAGGCATATTACCTTTGTAAAATGACAATACCTGATGTTGAACGAGCAATTTCAATCCCTAAGATGTACTTCAAACAACCCAGGTCTTTTAGCTTAAATTGAGAATGTAGGAAAGCCTTTAATGAATCAATGTGTTGGATGTTTAGCCCAATGATAACAATGTCATCCACATAAACCAATAATGCAACAAAGTTATCACCAGAACCTTTTGTGAATAAGGAATAATTCTCCTTTCATTGAGTGAAGCCATGATGAATGAGAGCATGTGAAAACTTGGAATTCCATTGCCTTGAAGCTTGCTTGAGACCGTATATGGATTTGTGCAACTTACATACAAGTTTCTCTCCCTGTTTGACAGGTCATGGAGCTCATAACCAAGTGGGAGATCCATATAGAACTCTTCAAACAAGTCCCAATTTAGGAAGGCATTGTTCACGTCCAGTTGGAACAAGTTCCAATTGTAATAGGTTGCAAGGGCTAACATCACTTTGACAGTCACAGTTTTGGCGATTGGGGAGAAAATATCAAAGTAGTCCAACCCTTCTTGTTGTGTATAACCCTTTGTCACAAAGCGTGCTTTGTGCTTTTCCAGGGAGCCATCTGATCTATATTTATTCTTATATGCCCACTTACATCCCACTGAACGTTTCCCAGTTGGAAAAGGAATAATGGACCAGGTATGATTTGCTTCCATGGCATCAAGTTCAAGTTGTATGACTTTACGCCATTCTGGAATCTTGATGGCTTGATGAAAAAAAAGCGGCTCAAAGAGAGAAACGACACTTAACACAAAATGTCTATGAGAGTTGGATAAGTGTTTATATGAAATAAAATTCTCAATATGATAAGGAGGAAGATTGACAAATCATCACTAAGAGATATCAGATTGCAGTGGAAGTCCTTGAGATATGTTGGTGGTTTAGAAACTCTTTAAGATTTTCGAAGGTCAATGTTTAAGTGCACATCAATATGTAGATGAGTAGGTTGAGGCTCAGAAGAGAATGAATCAGGAGGGGAAGATTCCATTTGATGGGGGAATTGAGGAATATAAGGTGAAATAGGAGGGAGTGCATCTTCACGAGGTAGAGACAAGGAAGAGGATGGTAAAACTAAGTTAGGAAAATGATCTAAAATTGAATCAGCATCCACAATGGTATGAAAGGGAAATATATCCTCATGGAATACAACATCTCTTGAAACAAAGATTTTCTTTGAAGAGACATCAAAAAGTTTATAACCTTTCATGCCAGGAGGATATCCTAAGAATACACAAGGTCTAGCTCTAGGCTAGAATTTATTTCTGTGTGCAGTGAGTGTTGAAGCAAAGGCCAGGTATCCAAAAACTCTGAGGAGAGAGTAACTAGCAGGGTTACCATGCAGCACTTCATAATGAGTTTTATGTTGTAAAAGAGGAGATGGAGTTATGTTGATAAGAAATGCTGATGTCATGTCACATTCAGACCAGAATTTAACTGGCACTTTTGATTGAAAAAATAGAGCTTGAGCCACATTTAGAAGGTGTTGATGCTTGCGTTCAACCACAAAATTTTGATGTGGTCTTTCAACATAACTAAGCTGATGTATCACCCTTTTTTCAGCAAATAAATCTTTGAAGGATAGTTTATTGGCATTGTCTGATCTAAATTTCTTAATAACAACATTATATTGTGTATTCACCATAGTGAAAAATCTCTAAACGGCATTTATAGCATTATATTTATTTTTCAACATGTATAGCCAGGTAAATCTAGAACAATTATCAACCAAGGTCAAAAAATATCCGTAGCCTGAGTGAGATGCAACATGATAAGGCTCCCATATGTCACAATGCACTAGATCAAATGGTTTTCTAGATAAGTTGTTATTAGATTCAAATGACAATCTTCTTTGCTTAGCAAGACGACAGATGCAGCAAAGAAGATTTGAATAATTTAACTTGGTGAAATCACACAGCATTTGATCCTTCAATACATCTAATCGTTTAAAAGACATATGAAAAAGCCTATTGTGCCATCTATGAGCTGAAAGACTACCAACAAAAGCATTATAAATAGACTCCATGACTTTGGTATCAAGTATATATTGATCCTGAACTCTGTCACCCCTGCCAATCATCTTTTGTACTGGCTGCTTCCTAAATAATGAACTGATCATGGAAGAAACTCAAGGTAAGTTAAGAGCCAATGGTTAATGCATTGACTGATAACAAATTGAATTTGAATTGGGGAACAAACAGAACATCACGCAGTATCAGTTTTGTACTAATCATGATATCTCCACAGGGCCGACTGGTATTCGTATGTGATTGGGTCTGATACCATTTGAATGATCAACAGTTCTCATGTTCATGAAGGCATTAGCAACACAACATACATGTTTGGTGGCCCCTGAGTCTATTATCCACAAATCTTTAGATACAAAAGAAGGATTGACTGATATAAAATGGCATATACCGAAGAGATATTGTTGTCCTAATTAGCTGAAGTATAGTTTGCACTTGAAGCCAAGTGAGTAAATAACATTGTCATGAGCTGTTGATATTGATTGGAATTCAAATTTTGCACAAAATTCCCAATGCCAAGCTGCTGATCCATTTGTTCGTCATCATCATATTGAGTAACAGAAGCAGACAACTGATTAACATAGTTATAAGTAGAAGATTTTTGGAAGTTCTCCCTTAGTTTGACTTGTAGTCAGATGGATATCCATGGACTTTATAACATTTATCCACGGACTGTCCATGATATTTGCAATGTATACAATATGGTCGTTCCTTCCTTTTGAAATTGTTGGAGATATTAACTTTTGAACTAGTGTTGTAAAGATTAGAATGAGTAGTAGCTTTGGAATGATCAGATCCAAATGCAAAAGCAGTTGCTCCAGTCGAATCAGCAATGGACTGCGTACTAATCCTCCTCCGATTCTCTTCT
Source organism: Fraxinus excelsior (assembly GCA_019097785.1). Classification (NCBI taxonomy): domain Eukaryota; kingdom Viridiplantae; phylum Streptophyta; class Magnoliopsida; order Lamiales; family Oleaceae; genus Fraxinus; species Fraxinus excelsior. The sequence goes on from CM032638.1 coordinate 20,986,726, forward strand.
TGAAAAATTTATGCAAAGACTTTGTTTATAGGACGCAAGGGATCCATAAGTAGAATCTCACCCCTAGCTTGAGAAAATGAGTCGTTCAATCCCATAAGGAATGACATAATGTACTCCATTTGATAGTTCTTATTAAGCTCATTAACTCCCCTGCAAGTGCATTTTCCACAGCTGCAGTTGGGTCGATAATTACTCAACTCTTTTCACATGGTTTTGAGTTTAGTAAAATATACATTCACAGAGTTTTGATCCTGAAGCAGATTCATCAGTTCTCTCTTTAACTAGAAGATCCGTAGGCCATTAGTTTGCTGATATTGCTCATTGAGATCATTCTAGATCTCAGACACTATACTTGCATAGATCACACTAGCTGAAATCTCCTTTAAGATGGAGTTGAGAATCCAAGATATCACCATATTATTATTCCGAATCCACGAATTAACTAAATTCGAATCTGCAGCTCCTGGTTCTTCACCAGATTCGTTGATGAAGGATAGTTTATTTTTAACTGATAAAGCAATTGTCATAGCACGACTCTAAGAGGCATAGTTATCTCTCGTGAGCTGTTGAGATACAAGCACCAACCCATGGTTGTCTGAGTGATGTAGGAAGTAGGGACTAGAAGGTTCATTTATGGAGGATTTGCTCATGGATGATCTCGAGCCAGAATTGATTTTTGGATGTGGTGATTCCATAGAAATTCAACTTTAGAGACAGAATAGATGTGGAAGAAAAGGTTGAATCGATGAAGGTGATTAGCAGAATTATTGTTCTGATACCATATTAAAGATAATGAAGGAAATCATAGATGCAGAAAGAAGAACGTGGGAAGAAGAATCTGCCGTTCTGAAAATCAGAAAATTACCATTAGATGAATGAGCTTTACATGCATAAATAGCCAAAAACAGAAAATGCTAGCTGCCAGTGATCTAACTAACTAACTATTCACACGTGTATCTGGTAGGTCATTAAAATGTGAAGTACAATCTGAATTACAAGATAAATAAGTTTTAATAAAAGCTGTAATCAGATGTTTGAACACTAAACAATGTTTGAAGAACCATCCAATAAATAAACAATGATGTTTCTAGACAATCATCATCTTCAATTGAAATTTTATAGGGAGAGAAAGAGGAGTGTCCCCAAAGAGAAAAAGAAAAAGAAACCCTCTTCTTCTCTCTCTAAATTTATATATGTTTCTATATTTCGATATATATAAGTATATTCATGTCATCCTTTGTATCCTAAACGCCAACAACATTCAAAATTCTTAAAGCCCAGATTAAAAGTAAACAGATTATTCTGATTAATTTGAAGTAATGGATGCAAAAGTAGCTTCTTTGAATCACGAGGATGTCGTCGAAGGTGTAATGGAAGGAAAGGAGGTGAAATTCTACAAATTTCTATTGACGTCGTGGGTGGTGCCTATGGCGTGCAATGTCTTATTAAGATTTGTTTCAGGGTTGATAGGTATCTACTTAACTTTGTTCAGACATTTGATTACTGCTTCCTCAAGCTTTTCCTGTGTACTTTCTCTGTAATTTTAAAGTTGAAGTTTTTAGGGGAGGAGTTGGTGATGTGGGGAAGAAGATGAAGTATCTGTTTAGCCTATCAAATTATAATTTATTTTTTTATGTTTTCTTATGAATCATACATTTTCCAATAAAATAATATTACAAGTAAATTAAAAAAAAAAATCCTTATTTTTAACTACACATTCTTAAAAAAAATTACGATTCTTTTCATTATAATGTGGAATAATGGTGGCCAAACGAACACAAAGTTTCGAGGGTGGGGTAGGATTGGGGAAAAAAAAAAAAAAATTTTAGGTGGTATTCTCTTTGTATTTCAATTTTGTGTTTTGAGTTTTGAATTCATTTTGTATTTTGTGTTTTGAGTGTCTGTTTTGAAATTTCTGAAAATGCGTTCTTTTTGTCATTCTGAAAAACAGTTTTCGAAAACATAAAAATGAAAAACACGTTTACTTTGAAATTTTGAGAATTTTTTTAATAATATTTTATTCAAAAAATCTAATTATTCAATAATTTTTTCTTAAAATTCATTTTTCCTCAAATGCATTTTCAATTACACTTTTATCAACTTTCAACCATACATTCACAACTTATTACCCAAAAAATCAAATTTTTATCAAAATAAAAAAAAAGACATTACAAAAATCGACGTTAAATTGTCCCTTGCATTCTCTCTCTTTGTAGTGATAGTAATTTTCCACCAAAGCGATCAGCCAGAACATACTATGCAATAAGACAAGAACCGATAGATAAAAGGCATATATAAGGAGTAGATATACCATGTTAACGTTGCTATGCATCTCTTTGTTTGAATTTTAACCCTTGCTTGGTTTTGCTAAAAACAAAGTCTTGGTAGATTCTGATGTGAAAGTGGTAAGTCCCGTAAAATGTGATTAATATTAATTATGGGAAACTCCTCGTTTATATAGAATTAAATAACATATAAATTTCGAAGTTGATAATCTTGAAATATTTTTTTCCAGATATAAAAACACAACCTAAATTAAATTTGACAAGTCCTTGTTTTTTCCCTTGTACGTAACTTGTGACAATAATTAACTAGTCGAGAGTAAACATTTCTATTTACTAGATCAGCCATATCATACAGCCAATAATATCAAACCCCTTGTCTCAACGCAATAAAAGAAGCTAAGCTAAGTGTCATCAATCCCCTACAACAAACCTTGCTAGACTACACTCCATAAGATTTCCATGCTACCTTAGCCTGACCACATTCGGAAATTACATGTACAACATTCACTTTTCTCCCTCACATCGATAGTGTACTAAACCCAGTTCCCAACCAAGCGAGAGAGGCTCTGGTTGGAACGACATTGTGATATAGCTGATGCCACATAAAGAAACGCACCTTTAGCTGAACTCCCATTTTCCAAACAGGAGAAGGATGAGACGAGTAACAAAAAAAATTTCAATTATGATAAAAACTATACATCCAGGCAGGCATGCTCATGAAATTGAAGCAAAGAAAAGAGATTGAAGTGCCATAAAAACACGAAGAAACATCCCTGTTCTCATAAGTATTAAATATTGATAACATTAAACTTTGAAAGTAACAGACTCATCACTCATGCTATTGCAAAAGTAGTACAATATCCCAACTGTAATAAACTTACCACAAACTGAAAAGCCGCTGCCAAAATTGAGATAAACTCATAGTATGGGTCCTTGTTTCACTTCCAACTACATAATTTGTAAATGTTAACAATATTAATCTCTTAGAAAGTATTCATTTGCTTATACTAATTCATCTTACTAATCAAGAAAAAAATAAAGAAAGAAAAAAGAAAAAATTAACATTCCACATGGAGAAATTCAATGTTCCTCAAAAACAAATCTTTCTAGGTCTTCTTCAATACCATTATAGATTCAACTTCAAATGAAAGCATGCTAAATCAAATAAATCCGTTCCATTACAAAAACAATACACCAAAATCATCACGAAGACTTAAAATGTCCTGAAGTTTCCGGCTCATTGAGGAGTTCACTTGGAATTTGCCATGGAGAAGAAAACCAGGTCCTATCACAAAAAGTAACATCATCAATATCACAAAATTACTTCTGAAATCTTAAATTCATTTATTGAAGTCACATAGAAACATTCTCGACTACAAATCTCAAGTTTATCCAAGAAGATAGAAATCAAGACATCATCAAGGAAACAAAGCAATCGTCCAACTCAATCGCATTATTAACATTCCAAGGACCATTCAATAAGCATTGCATTCCATAAAGACACATTATTTTTGTCACACGACTTGAAAACCTCCATAGCAACCTCAATGGCCAATGCAGCCACATTTTGCATACATAACCAACAAGCTATTTCCCAATAATGTTCTAGGCCATCTACATATACCATAACTGACAGCAAGTCACCCAAATATAAGACTATTAATTAGACAACCACATAAAGCACCCACCGATAAGATACACCATGCTACTAAACACGTCGTTCATCAAAATGTTTGCGTGCATAAAACTAAACAAATAATACAAAATCAAACTAAACAGAAGAAAGAACCAGTCCCTAGAAAATTTATTTATTACTCAACACGTTAAGATCCCAGGACAAAATCAAACTGATATAATACAAAAACATGACATTGTAAAACTGATACATCGCGAGGAAGAAGTTACCTAATTCAAGAAATAATGATGCGGTTATATCTGCGATTACTCTGGAACAAATTTACAAGGGGAATAAATTGAAAATGAGGAGGAGAATCGGTTAAGATGTAAAAATTGAACAGATCTTCATAATTTCCCCCAAAATTATAAAATTCCTACATTCTACTTGTCCATTTAACATCAAGAACACAACCACAATTCCGCCTCCACCACCAAACAGAGACTTTCAAACAGCAAGAATAGCCAAGAATCTTAATTAGTGATTTATTTACAGTGGGAGGACATCGATCAGATTTTAGCTATAACAAGAAAAGAAAACCAATTAGAAAACTGGGAATTTTTATCAAACAAGATGAGTCGAGGATTTCATAAAGCTGTAGTTGTTCAAGATAGATGAGAGCCGGTTTCCAAAACTTCAATGTCCATTATGTAACTTTTTGGTTATTATACAGGATGGATGTTGAGGATTTTTTATGTTTGATTTACAGTTTTCTTCCAAAATTAGGGAAATAAAATGTTGAAAAATCATTTTCACCTCCACCACTGAAGGACCCCCAAACAACAAGAACAACTAAAGAACAACGCCCACACATAACATGCAATTCCACCTCCACCACCATCTACCCTTCCCCCTTCGAATTCACCGACACCACTATTTTCCAATCACCTCAGTTTGTACACCAACAAATTAAAAAACTAAGGCAAAACTTAACCCAACAAATTTGATATAGAATATCAAACAAAGAACAAAATATTATCACAAGCAAAGAAAGGAAGATTATCATATGCGAAACCTTCCTATCCGCAGCCCATAGAGAAGCCTTCGATTTGACAAGACGAGCTCAATCCCGTAGCTGAACCCTTCGATTCGGCAGCAAGAGCTCTGCTTGATTTGGGTTGTAGATTTCTGCGAGAGGATCTGATCACGGGAGTGGAGAAATGTTTCGATTTGGGTTGTGAATCAAAGCGAGAACGGATTACGGGAGAGAGAGAGAGAGAGAGAGGAAATGGGACGGAAATTGTTTCCCGTGTTTTGAGAATTTTACTGTGTTTCGGGCTTATGTTTTCCAAAACGTTGATTCAACCATTTTCCGTTTTTAGTGTAAATTTTTTTTTTCATCTTCAAAAATACGTTTTCGAAAATAGGTAAGAGAACGCGTTTTCACTGTTTTGAAAAATTGAAAACAGAAAACGGATTGAAAAGCGATAAAGAGAACATGGCCTTAGAGTTTGAGATTGTGGATGATACAAATAAAATGTTTTGGACTATGATTAAAATTACTACTATATTTTTTCCTTTTCTTTTAGTTTTATCTGAAAAGGAGAATATATTTGTTATTTTCAATCTTTTATTTAGAAAATGGATATGACTGAGACCCTTTCGGAAAATTTCAATATGTGTGGGGGTACTTCGTACAAAACATTTCAAATAGGGACGTTTTATGCTATTCTTGAAAGATAGGGAGGTTTTCGACAACTTGAATAATAGATAGGGGTATTCTGCTATAAAGCCTTTTCCCTACTACTAGTCCGACGCACGTGCGATGCACGTGCTAGTGGTGTAGTTGGCTACTGAATAGCACAATGGTTTAAAAAAAACAGGGAAAAAGAAAAAAAAAAGAAAAAAAGAAAAAAGAAAACTTATGATAGTTTAGACAGTTAAAATCACTTATTCTAAGATTTAAGCTACTTATGGGAAACTTTTGCAACTGTTTTGTAATTATATTGAAACAAAATTGAATAGACTTTGGCGGTTACACAAATGTTTAGTTGTTTTTATAGTGTTATACATTTTGGTTGGGGGTGATTTTGCAACCATATATAAAATTATTTGAAGTTAAATGATTGTAATATTATTTGGAAAATGAGGGACTATTTTGAAATTTTGAGTTAGTGGTCCACTAACTGGGCAATTGAATCCATTTCTTATCATTTTCATACGATCACAGAATCTTAAAGGCAAAACAGCAATAGAAGACGAGATAAAAGTGACTCAAAAAGTGAGAAGTAATATTTCCAAAGATAGCAGTACACACAAAATCTACCGGGCTGGATAAAAAAATACTAAACCAAATAAAAGTTCAACGTAGTAAATGAAACTTCTATGAGCTACCCAAATCATCTCAACTAATACATAGACTGATATCTTGTTACAATATTTAAAGTAGAAAGGAAGAGCACAAGTTGAAGGCATTGATGTAACTTGAAGATGAGCAGAATTTGAACAAAGTTACCAGCTACAAAGGTACATTAATACAAATATTCCCTGGAGCTAAACATGTGCAATTTTTTTACTACAAAATACATGGCAATTCAAATTTCAAAACATCGACTTCTGAGTTTAGCGTCGATGGGAGTACTTATAGACGTGCTACAAAATAGAACATAGTTGTTCATTAAGGAGTAACAGTGGCAAAATGAGCAAAACTAACTTCGAGGTTGTAGCACTTGTACTGACTACAAAAATATATATCTATAGTTAATCAAGCTTTCTTTTTGTTGTGACTTGATGAGTTGCAGAGCTGGGGCTAGCGTTTCTTTTTTCAGTTGGCATATCAGGAATCATTGGATTCACCAGCTTAGTAGATGTTCCAAAGAGCACTCGTTTTGCTGATGGTGCGGCTGTTTCTTCGCTGTCAGAATTTTTTTCTTGAGCAAAGTTGAGAGAGCTTTTATTTTTTTCAGCAGCAGTTTGGTGTTCCATTGCATCTGTGATTGTAGGAAGAGCATTGAGAACAAATATGATTTCATATCTGTACTGGGTAGTGTTCTGTTCCAGTTGAGAAACTTTCACGTAAAAAATATATTCTGCTTCAGTGTTCCTTAAGGATATTGCAGCACTTGATGGATCTGTTTGTTGCTGAAAATGAAGGTGCAAAATTGTTATTTATATACTCTTATGATTAGAAGTTTAAATGATGTAAGATGGTTGTTATAATCACTTCTTACTGCTTTTGTAAAATTCATCAAATCCTCAGCACTATGCTTCAGTATCATCTCTGCAGGCTCTCCAATTGCACTTGCATCTAAAGTTCCACTTCCATCTTCCAATTGTATAGTGACATTTGCTCTATGGAAAAAAGGGAATAAATATATTTAAGTATAATAGAAAATAACGAAAATCTATCAGAGTTAATGTTAGTGAATGGAATAAATTGTAATAAGTGTTACCTTGGGACAGCTTTCGCAGTAGGGTGTTTGCAGTAAATACACATGAACGTTTCATGAAAATCAGCATGAGTGACTTTATTACAATTGTTACAAGACATGTACCAAAAAGTTTGTTTTGTTGTTTTAATTGACGGTTTAGCTTTGATCCAATAGTATTTCCGCTGTTGAGAAATATAATATTTCGTGAAAGAAACAAAAAGAAAAATATGTAAGGAATGGGAAGAATAGACCAGAAATATGTAGTGAAGTAAAATGAGGTACCCCGAGTAGTCTTCCTTTAAGATGTTCTATCTCTGTAAAAAAATTTTGTGAGGTAGGAGATAACTTTGTGGGAGTCACTATCTGATTTGGTTTCTCCAATGCAATGTCATTAAGTTCTTCTTTATGTGCTTCAGCCCTAGAAGTAGAAGTTTATAGAATAGTAAAACGTGAATAAATTTTTATATAGTATAGATATAGATTTGTTGTACTTACCATTTTCTGATCTCTGCAACTTCGTTGAAACCAGCATCTATGAAAAAGGTGCTATTGATTTTGGTGGACAGTGTGAGACCTGTAGTATGGATAACAATTAGTTTCTTGTTTGTATAGAAGTACAATGTTGCTTTATATAAGTAGTTATAATAAACTATAAAGTATGTATATGGATTCATACCATTAAACGACGAAACCTTTAATCGGTTAGCTAAAATGATAGGTTTTTTGGCAATATTTTCTGCAATTACAACACATTCCTTCTCCACAAAGCCATCCCACATTGTTAAAATGATTGTGTGGAAAGTTCTATCAATCAAGAAAATATCCTGCACATAAGTTTGGTTCCCAAACCGAGTTTGAATGAGTCTCTTTGGCCGTATGTCAATAGCCACTGCTAGTATGCCTGCAAAGTGTTATGTATGAAAATTCAGTTTAGAAGTTGATAAGATACTATGTATTAACAGTCTGTTCAGAAGTTCATAATTATGTGAATGTGTGCTTTTGAATTATATGAAGTAAAAATGTAACTTGTGAAAATGTAGAAGAAAGGATTGGTTAGAAATTTACTTATATCACTGTTGGAATCCATATGTTTTTCCAGCTCTGGAAAAGGAGTGAAACTGTATGTTGAGAACAAGAACTCCATGTGGTTTTCATTAACTTCTTCAACACGTGTCTTCCCAGATATTATCCATTGGACATTACCATTTGATGCTCTGTATTCAGGTTTCGTGTCTTTAACAAGGGCATTTGAAATAACATACGTTTTGCTCAGTTGGAGTTGATCTTCGAAGGCTGTAATATTGGAATCATATAGTGTTGTGTGCACTATGTTTCCCTGTGTCAATTATGAATCAAAATTAAAAGAAATGTTGGTTTTTAGGATTCTTTATAGAAGCAAACAATGTATTATAAATTACATTTATCTATTGAAAGATGTTTACCTGAAGATCCATCAATATCATATTTTGATATCTACTACTACTATGCCTTGCTTGTTTTGGCAAGAATTTTTCAGCAACAATCACTTTTGCTTGCCAGTTCTTCTCGGTTGGACTAATCTGTGGTATCAACTTAAAGCTTGCTGCCATGTTATTAAGGCTGAAAAAAAGAAGAAGAGATAAACATGATCAATAATAAGAAAGTAGTAAAATTTGGTGTGTGTAAAGAAGTATTGTTTTTCTTCTGAAGTCATGTATTTACCTGAAGGATGAAGGAATTGATAAGTTGTTTTCGTCCTCAAGTGTTGAAAGTAAAGTGTTCATCTGTTCTTCTTAATAGCTTATTTATATAGTGTATATAGATATATATGTGTATGTCTATATATGTGTGTGTGTGTCTGTGTGTGTCTATATGTGTGTAGTGGCTATATTTGTAGCTTAATGATCTTGCATGTACTTGTGAGTTGAAAAATAAGATAAATATTGTGATGGGATTTGACATATGATGAAGAGTGTGGTAAATGTCCATGCCTACTAACTTTTGTCAGTAGTAAAGCTAAAAAAGCTGCTGAAATGCTTTAAGCAGAAAAGCTTTTTTCTGAAAAAGCTGTTCAATATCACTATATGAAATAGACAACTATATGAAATAGACAGTAAAACAATTGAGGAAAGCACTGTACAGAGTATGGGTCATTATTTTTCTTTTGCTAGAACGGTAAGGCAAAGATAGCTGTTCAAAATTCAAAATATTATTGAAGTACAAAAGTGAAGAGTAAAGAGAGATTATTTTTTTTAGCTTAATGTAGCTGGCAATTATATTCTACCATTTATTTCTTTAATTATATGGAAATCTGGAGTAATTTATGGTTTATCTATTGAATTTAAAGAAAGGTATAGAGAACGGACTATTACAGTAAGAAATTAAATAACATGTACTGTAAAATTTGAATCGAACTTGAGATTCATGAAGTATATATATGGATTGAGTTAGTTTACAGCATAAACCCAAATGTCTCAGTATAGAGTACCAAAAGTCTAAAAATTGCCAATTCTGTGAGTAAATACGAGCATAAATTTGTGAACACACCAGAAGCCCACAATAAATCTGGACTGCGTACCATTTGTGTAAACAACTATAGCAAGCAAGCACCAAAACGCAAAATTCATCACAGATTGAAAGAAGAGTGAAATTGACAGTAAAAAAGAAATCATACCATCAGTGTCAAGGCAAATTCAACATTGGATTTGCTCCTCAGGCCCTGCTTCGAGGTCGATCTCCAAGGGTTCATTCATCGGAGGATTCATGAGTAGTGAAGAACCAGAGAGATGACCACCCATTTTATTCCACAATAATCTTAACTCTTACTTCAAAAAAATCGAACACTAAAATGGCGAAGATAATGATTTTGACAAAATTAGCATTGATATAGTTTATAGTATAATCCCAAATGTCTCAGCACAGAGTACCAAAAGTCTAACAATTGCCAATTCTCTGAGTAAATACGAGCATAAATTTGTGAAAACAGCAGAAGCACACAATAAATCTGGACTGTGTGCCGTTTGTGTAAACAACTATAGCAAACAGGCACCAAAACGCAAAACTCATCACAGATCGAAAGAGGAGTGAAATTGACAGTAGAAAAGAAAACGTGCCGTTAGTGTGAAGGCAAACTCAGCATTGGATTTGCTCCCCAGGCCCCGCTTAGAGATAGGTATCCAAGGGAAATAAGAAAAGTAATGAAATAAGGAAAAGAGAGTAGCGGATTAAGCAAAATCAATTAGCGAATCAGTAAATGAAACATTTAAAGTAATTAAGCAAACTGGATATCATTAGAAGCTAAAATTGAAAGGGCATACTTGTGAAGAATGAATTTTTCGCAAGTAATAGAACATACCTTGAGAGCACGCCAATGATGCAGACATTCTCGATGAACATACTATGACGTCCATTTGCACTTGCAAGGTGAATAAAATCCCCACCTGATAAAGAACACAAGTTACAAATCTGAACATTATGTTTACATGAAGTGACACTCCCTTAGACTATAAATTGTTATTAGTCAAAATATAGGCTCAATAGACAGTGAAAGTTATGCCTTTATAAATACATAAATAGAACCCATTACACTACCATAACCAACGCACAAATAGAATCTATTACAGTTTCGACCATAATCTCCAAGAACATTGGAACACAATGTCATAAAAATACATGTGATCCATTGAAGTCAAGAAAATAAAATCATCTAAAGCTCAACATATGATTAATATTTATTGTCACCAGAAACAAAATTAGCATTCATATAGTTTACAGTATAAACCCAAAAATAACTCAGTTTATATGGCAATTCAGCTTATGAACAATAAATTCAACCTCCTCTTTTATAGTCCGTAAATGATGTAAATGATAAAGGAAATGATAGATAATACAGTTTCCATTGATCATTCTCACAATTTTATCGTACTGATGCTGCTGAAGCATCATTTTACCTCTAGTGATGAGCATTCCAAATCATTTATTGAGTATTGAAATGTAGATTTCAAATTTAATACACTGAGTCATTAGTCACAAACGAGAGAAATGAGTTTCTAATTTAAATGCCCATAAATGCCTATGGTATATCAACAAAGTGTTTAAGGAATTGGATATGCCATCTGCAGTCAGTGAAGGATACAAGAGATTAACCATCTCGAAAAGAGAGCAAAGAAACTGAGAAATTGAACTTATAGAAGCAATAATAGGAGGTAGAATGATTTGCTTGAGCTTCAATTTTTCATAAACAAATTTTAGAAAATCTTTAATCTGCATAATAAAGCACAAATAGGGCAAAATTTGTAGATTCAATATAGAAAATACAATTACAACCACTTGATATGTGTCATAAACCTTGGCATCCACCTATATTACTTACATACCACTCATTTGTATGTCAAATTGAGTTTAAATATAACTACATACTTCTATCCTTGAATCCTAAAGTCTCAAAAACCAAAAAATTCAAGTGTTTCCACTTTATGAAAGGTAATATTGTCATTGGCATTTTCAGTATCAATAAACCTGGACATAGTAAATCAACACAGTGCATATTGAATGTGAAATAGGTTCATACTCACCTTTTCCTTATTTGAAACACTTAAATTAGTTGATGTAGCCTCTTCTGTGAGTAGGGGAATTTACTCAGGGGAACTATCCTCTGTAGGGTTACTGTAGCTACAGATTTTGTTCTTGAAAATCGAACGTGCCTGAAGAGAGAATGAGAGCAATTAGGGTTCAGGCAGAGAATCTGTGCAAATTGAAAATCCTCACACACACTCAATTTGAATTTTAGCAAAACACTACTCGTCGATAATTCCAAAGTAACTAATTATAGAAGCAGGAATTAAAAAAAAGAAGAAGCATGAGCAGAACTTAAATAAGAAATTTCACTTCATCTAGCAGTCTAGCAAAGTCTTATGAAGCCCACAATACCAGAATTCTGAATCCAATGGCAACATGCTTGCAGCAAATCCATGATACCTAACTTGAATACTAAAATTTCCTAAACAATCTCATGTATCATAGATATTGTATTCATCATTCTTAGACACATAATCCAAAACAACATTAATACCTATGGAACTAAAATCATTAAGATAACTATACTGGCAAGTCTTTTAAACTTTAATCTATCCTAAACACAACTACATTCATAGCCAAGATAGCGAAGAAAATAGCTACAAAGATTGTAGCAAAGCAAGAATTTCTTTGTAAACTACATTTTTCGTGCATGTCTTATGTGTGATACCATTTTCAAATGGTTTAATTAAAACTTTGATAGCTGCACTGGTTTTTGCTCTTGACAAAGCAACATAGAGCTGTCCATGGGAAAATACAGGTTCTGGAAGGTAAAGACCAACAAAGTCTAAAGTTTGACCCTGTGCTTTATTTATTGTCATTGCAAAACATGGACGTATTGGGAATTGAGTTCTCTTGAAAGGGATTGAAGTTTTATCATTTTCAAGTGGTATGAATGAAATTCTTGGTAAAAATACTCGTTTTCCATAGTGTTCTCCAACAGAAATTTCTGCATCTATAACATTTCTTTCAAATTTTCGACAAATAAGTCTTGTTCCATTGCATAGTCCTTCAGATGCATTAATATTTCGAAGTAAAATAACAGGACAATTTTCTTTTAATACAAGTTCATGTGGTGGAATACCACTTGGAGTTAATGTGTTCAGGAAATCTTCTTGGATACTTTGTTCAGATTTATCAATCGCTTCATCAAAACTATAATATGTAAATATTTTTCCAGGTATTTCCTTAAGTAAGATATTATTTATGAGGTCAACACATTCATTTGTTGGTGTTAAAATCACTCTATTAATTATTGTCTTTAAATTGTTAATGTAATTTTCTACGTTGGGAAAAACAATGCCAATCAAATATTTTAAAGATTTTAACTCATCTTCAAAATCTAATGTTATATTTGATGGAAGTTTAATCATATCACAACAATGTTTTTTTTCTGTACCATTTCCAATGCCAAGTAAATATGTACAGAAGATTGGATCTAATTGAGCTCTCATATTTTCAACTAATGGTAGATGAATAAAAGAAGGCCATAGATATGAAAAGACTAAACTTGCTTTTAGTATATCTTCCTTTTGTCCTCTTTGTACAATTGGTAAAACTTGACGAAAATCTCCTCCAAATACAATTATTTTTCCACCAAATGGTACATTTTCTTCATTAATATCTCTTAACATTTTATCTACAGCTTCGACAGTGTAACGATTCACCATTGGTGCTTCATCCCATATGATAAGTTTAGTCAGTCTGAAAAGATCTGCTAATGCAGATTGTTTACTGATTGAACAAACAATATTTTCATCTGTTTCTAAAGGTATTTTAAATCTTGAATGTGCGGTTCGGCCACCTGGTAATAATGAAGCAGAGACTCCAGAAGAAGCTGTAGCTAGAGCAATTATATTTTTTGATCTTACAGTTCTTAATAGAGCTTTATACAAATATGTTTTGCCTGTTCCACCAGGTCCATCGACAAAGAACATACCACATGTGTTACTCATAACATGGTGTAAAATAGTATCGTAAGCATATCGTTGTTCTTTATTTAAAGTACTTGCGTCAAAATTGATATTTTCACTGCTATCAAATCTCATTTCTTCAGTAATCATACTCGCTAATTTGTCATTTTCTTCAATGACAACTTCAAATGAAACCAAGTTGTAGTCATTTATATTTTTGTTTAATGGTTCTAATATGGAATGAATACACTGTAATGCTTTTAATTCAGCGGTAATTGATGACATGCCCTGCTTTATAAAATCTTCAAACATGTAATATTTAAATTTGTTCCACAGCAAATGTGGATTATTAGGACTACACAAAGTTAATATAGTAGCGAACAATCTACGTAACGCAAGAGGCAATTGATAAACAATTGCTTCTGCTAAACATGCTTCACAATTATCATCTTCTCTTAATAAACCATATAAAAGTGATGCTTCTTGAAACGTAGATGACAAGACACCATTTACTGTTCTCAAATGTTCAAAAGAGGTTGGTCCTTTGACGTGATTTAATAAAAGCCGTAAGTAATACCTCTCACCTTCAGATGGTAGTGCCGTAACTATTCTTCCAAGTACATTTTTATGTCTTCTACCAGTCCACATTCGTCCGTTTGCATCCCATACAAAATGAGAAGGAAAATCTCTATACAAAAGGGTTCTAGCTTTTTCATTTGTAATATTTGTGCGAAAGAATTCTGTTAACATTGTTCTTTGTGTATAATCTCTTGTAATAAGTGACTGTAAATTATCAGAATCTCTATAAGTAATTGTTTGATGGTATTCTAGATGCAAATGTAAGGAAACAACCGATGGATACATCTCAGACAACACAAATCCATAAATTCTCCACATCGCTTCAGGTGGAGAAATCCATCTTGCATTTTGATATCTTGAGATTTCATCGATAGTCACATTTGTATCATCGTCTTTCACAGAAAAACTAACGCGATCATGTCCTTTGTAAACATATTTATATAAATATTTGACTGCTTTAATAGTTGAGCATATTTCCACATTAATATGACAATCATATTTTGCTGTTAAGTAAGGGTTATAAGGTACCACCCATTTATTATTTAGTAAATGTCCTCTTACCTTAACTTCTTTACCATCATTGCGGCGTTTATATAATGGATACGAATTGTTTCCTAGCGAAGTTGTTGAAGTATATTCTCTTGGGTATTTATTTCTACATATTTGGTTACTTTCCATACAAACATTTTTTGGATTTAATGCTCCACAAGGGCCATGCATCATGTGTCTAACAACAGCACAATATAAATGGGGGTACTGATTTTTGTCTGGAATTTCACAGCAAACAATTTTATCCACCGAAGGAACAGATGTAACTTTAGATCCAGATTTAAAAATTAATAAAAAATGAGCATGTGGAAGACCTCTCTTCTGGAATTCAACAACGTATATATAGGCAGCAACTGGTCCCAGAACATGCTTTTTGAACAAATCATTCTTTAGTTCTTCTAATTTAGCTCTAAATATTCGTGCAGTTAAATCAGGTCTATTTTGTTTTTCATCATTATATTTTAGTTCTTGTTTTATTTCAGGCCAATTAGGATTACAAGTCATTGTCAAGAATATGTCTGGTTTACCATATCTTTTTTTTTTTTGAAAAGTAATCAAAATTTCATTAATCAAAAGGCATAATACACAGGAAGTGTATTAACGACTTAAATCAGAAAGAAACAACATAAAATCAGGCAGCCCGCTAATATGCCTAAAAGCCACAGCATTAAACCATGTATACAAAGTTGAATAAAACAATTCCCTAAACTGTTCCGTTGTCCGTGATTGGTCTTCAAAACATCGACTGTTTCTTTCTCTCCACACACACCAAACGATGCAACCCGGAATAAGATCCCAAGCAATTTTGTTGTCCTTATCTCGAAACTTTCTCCTCCATGCCTTTAATGTGTCCTCCATACGCCTCGGCAACACCCAATCCATGTGTTGCGATGCCAAGATATCGTTCCACAGAAAACGGGCAGCATCACAATGAAGAAACAGGTGGTCAATCGTCTCCCCATCCTTTTTACACATATAGCACCACTCTGTAATACAGAAACCTCTTGTACGAAGATTATCCACGGTTAACACCTGACCTCTGACCACCGTCCACAATAGAAATGCTACTCGTGGGGGTAATTTACATTTCCAAACCATCCTCCAAGGGAATGTGCTCTCATTAAGTCCCAGTAAGGATCTAAAATAAGTACGGACTGAGAAAATACCATCACGTGTCAACCTCCACCTGCTACAATCCCTGTCTCCAGCCCTGAAATGAACTTCGTATAACATGGTCAAAAACAGCGCGTAGTCGTCCAATTCCCAGTCCTGCAAACCTCGACCAAAAACAATGTTCCAACTGGGGTTCCCATTGTGAATATCCAAGACATCATTTACCACGGCAGACGGCTCCAACGCAATACGATACAAAGAAGGAAATTTCAATTTAAGCGGTTGATCTCCACACCAACAATCATCCCAGAATCTGATGGTATTACCACTCCCTACCACGAAAGTCAATCTCTCCCGAAAGTCACTCCACCCTCGCCGAATGTACCGCCATAGACTCACCCCATAGGAACCTCGTCCGTTGCCTGAGCACCATCCCCCCTCCATGACACCATATTTTGCGCCTATAACATCTCTCCAGAAACTCTCCCTTTCCATTCCGAATCGCCATAACCACTTACCCAACAACGCCTTGTTAAACAACACAAGACTTCTCAATCCAAGGCCACCAAATCTAATAGGAGAGCAAACCACGCGCCAATTAACCAGATGTAACTTCCTCTCCTCCCCCAATCCTCCCCAAAGAAACTCCCTTTGGATCCTCTCTAGTCTTTTCGCCACTGCAACAGGAATAGGAAATAATGACAAGTAATAAGTGGGGAGATTCGACAACGTGGACTTTATGAGAGTAAGACGACCTCCCTTTGAGAGGTACATACGCTTCCACCCCGCAAGCTTTCTCTCCATCCGTTCCACAATACTGTTCCAGATCTGTCTGCTTTTAAACCGTGCTCCTAAAGGAAGTCCGAGATATGTTATAGGTAACTGCGCCACCCTGCAACCCAAAATCCCAGCTAACTCCTCCACATTATCAACCTCTCCCACTGTGATAGCCTCAGATTTTCCCAAGTTAATTTTTAATCCGGAAACGGCTTCGAAGCACAAGAGTAAACGACGCAAGTTCCTGAACTGCTCAGCATCAGGATCACAAAAAATCAACGTATCATCCGCAAATAGCAAGTGAGAAACCTGTAGTTGCTCAACAACAAAACCCCGTAATAAATTTTGCCCCACAGCCTTCTCTAGCATCCTACTGAAGGCTTCCATTACAATGACAAACAGCAATGGGGACAGAGGATCCCCTTGCCTCAAGCCTCTACTGCTACGGAAATATCCCTCCGGATTGCCGTTCACCATGACTGAGAAAGAAACCGTAGAGATACAAAACTGAATCCACTGACACCATTTCTCCCCAAAACCACATCGCCTAAGCATATACAAAACAAAACTCCAGTTAACGTGATCATATGCCTTCTGAATGTCGAGCTTACATAACATCCCTGGAACCCTCATTCGTAATCTAGAATCAATACATTCATTTGCAATGAGTACGGAGTCCAAAATCTGACGCCCTTTGACGAAGGCATTCTGAAATTTGGACACCACTTTGCCCAGCACCTCCTTTAATCTATTTGCCAAAATCTTCGCAATAATCTTGTATATCCCACTCACTAAACTAATGGGACGAAAATCCTTAATATCAGTCGCTCCTGGTTTCTTAGGAATAAGCACAATAAATGTAGCATTGACGCTTCTAAGAAATCTTCCACGCTGATAGAAATAAGAAATGACATCCACAATGTCAGATCGCACCACTTCCCAACATGCCTTATAAAACGAAAAAGAGAATCCATCGGGTCCTGGGGCCTTATCATCGTTCATGCTGAAGACCACCTCTTTAATTTCATCCTCCCCAAATGGTCTCTCTAACCAATTAGCATCCTCCTCATTAATAGTAGAAAATTCGAGCCCATCCAATTCTGGCCTCCAGTCCAACTGTTCCCGATACAGAGCCTGATAAAAGCTAACCATATGGGTCCCGATATCCTGTGGATCCTCATAAGTAACCCCATCCACCTCCAACATAGTAATAGAATTGTTGCGCCTGTTGGAGTTAGCAACCTTATGGAAAAATTGGGTACATCTATCCCCCTCTTTCAACCACTTAACCCTTGATTTTTGACGCCATGCAATCTCCTCCAATTCCACTAAACTCTCCAGCTCCTTCCTAAATTCTCCACGTTTCGCCCTATCCTCCCCAACGAGTCCTCCACTTTCCTCCCTCCTATCCAACTCTTCAATCTCCAAAAGGCATCTATTTTTGCGATAACTAACATCTCCCACCGTCTCTCCATTCCACCTCTTGAGATCATTTTTCAAGGCCTTCAATTTCCGATCTAACACATAGCTAGGGGACCCCCTGAAGTCATAGGATGCCCACCAATTTCGCACTCGATCCCCAAAACCTTCAATTTTTAACCACATCCTCTCGAACCTGAAAGGTCTTCTTCCACCTCGCATCTCGTTCCCATATAGCGAAATGGGAAAGTGATCTGAATACAATCTCCCCAATCTCCTCTGCGAGACATCAGGGTACTTAGCCTCCCACTCCCCACAAACCAAAAACCGATCAATACGGGAAAGTACAGGTTGGTCTCGGTTAGACGACCAAGTAAAGTCACCCCCACTCAACGGCAGATCCACCAAGAAGTTCTCCCTGATAAAATCTGAAAAGTCCTCCATAGCTCTTGTGACTCTCCCCCCACTAGACCTCTCAGTAGGGAACCGAACCACATTAAAGTCCCCTCCAATACAAGTCGGGATGTTCCACCAATTCATCATCCCAGCCAATTCATCCCACAATCGACCCCTACTCTCATCAACGTTAGGCCCATAAACCCCTATAAACATCCATCGGAAGCTATCCCCAATATTTCTAAATGCAAGCGATAAAGAAAAAAGCCCTTCACTAACCTCCTCCAAGTCGAAAACCCTAGTATCCCACATCACTAGCACTCCTCCTGACACCCCCGATGATCCTGCATACTGATACCCAACATGCTGTCCCCCCCAAAGACTACTCACAACATCCCTCGAAATAACCTCCAACTTAGTTTCTTGTAAACACACAAGGTCAGCCCTCCAGCCCCTTATCAAGTTCCGGACACCCAGTCTTTTCCCAGCTTCATTAAGCCCCCTCACATTCCAACTAATAATTTTCGGAGTCATCTGAACATTTCTTCATCCCTCCCAATCAAACCTCTCCTTGACTCGCCACCCTTGACATCATAATTGATCGAGCATTCCAGACGCTTAAGCTCACGATCTCCTTTTCTTCTTGTCTTACCTCCCGATGTGCCCAACTCATGCACCCTGTTGGCCTCCAAGTCCTCAAATATTTGCATAAGTCTGTTTTCGTACCCAACACATGAAACGCCCACCATCTTACTAAAATCCAGAATTTTCTGAAGGACCCAACTTGACGGTCGAGATTTGACGTCAAGTGCACTAATTTTCACCAACTCCCCAGCATAGATAGGATCAATATAATGTACCTCCTCTTCCTCCACCCGCCCATCATCATTGTCTCTGTCCCCCCTCTTTCCTCCACCAATCCACACCACCAACGCATTATCATTCCTTAAATCCCCTTCCTTCAAAGATTGGGGAACCTCCTACAATAGGTATTTCCAACCATAGATGCTGAGTCTATTATGCCCTGCTGTTTCTCAGTCTCCGAGGTAGAAGTTTCAACTAATGCGCCCTCATTCATAAAACAATTGTTCCCCGCCAAAGTCTCCGACTCCAGATTCGTATTACTCGGCTCCCCTACTTCAACCCAAGATTCCGCCTCTCGATGTGTCGCAATCATTGAGTCCATAACATCCCCATCTGTTCCTTTCGTCTCCATCTTGTTCCCATCATCAAATGATCTCTCCTTAGAATCCGACTCCGCTATAAAATTTCCACTGTCTGGCGACTCATCCAATCCCACCCCACACTTGTGGCAATAAGTGTTCCTGGAACCCCCCGTATATCCACTGTCCACAACCTTAATTAATTCATCTAACTCCCCTTTCAATGCCTGAATGCGTGCCCTCAACAAAGCAGTAGGATCGCTCCTCTCGTTTTCCACTCTACTCTTTTGCAGCAACACCCGTTGATTAGTGTGTTGTGACTTCCCAACGTTCGCAGTAACCTCGGCATAGGTCAATCCAAGTCGGCTCCTTTCTTCTACTTGTCGACGCTTTGCCTTGTCCCGGGCAACAAATGAATCAACAACTGCTTGAAACACACGTGAAACCGATGCCCACCCCTCTCCATTCGTTCCTTCCGGCACCATCACAACCCCTTTGCGACGCCTTTCCCCATACTGTGCTATCATCAAAAACCTACCACGACTGTTAGCACACCGTTGTGCCAGAAAGGCTCGCTGAAGCTCATCAAACTTGGCGACGAATTCCACCGTCTTACCAGCTCCCCGCAACTTATCCATCATATTCACCATCCACACGGCCCCATATCGGCCCATGCTTTATAGTGTCAGATATCTTCGATCCCCATTCTGAAAATCTAACCATGCCTGAATCGGTAACAGACACTGCAAAGTCCTTTGCCTCAACTGTGAACCGTGAGCTGAAGATGTTAGGAGCCGTTACATAAGTCTTTCTTCCACAATTCCGTGCCAATGGACCAGCTGGTGGTGAATCTGACTGTCTGATGGGCTTCGTGGCGACATGAGGATTCTGCTGATTCTCAGGTGGAGGCGCGTGGGTCCCACGCGCCGGCCCACGCGCAGTCAGATCGGCGCGTCTGTCACGCGCCTGCCTAGCTGGCGTCGGAATAGGGTGCGCAGTCTGACCGGCAGGCGCGTATGGCAAAGAGTGGGTCGGATCTGGTCGGAATTGAAATCGGGTTGTGTGAGTCTGTCCTATTTCCTCTCGATCTGCTGTTCCGATTTCGGTGTTCTCCTCGTGAATGACGTCGCCATGAGCCTCTGCTAGTTCACCGTCCTCTGCGCTGTTGTGTGGATCTCCGATTGTTGGATCCTGGTGTGCCAGTCTGTGGGTGACGGAAAGAAGGCTGTGATATTTTGGCGTGAGGCCGGAAGGAATAGGATGTCTGGGCTGGGTCAAGGTGCCGGCGACGGTGACGTGGCCGGTAGGGTTGGGTGGTGGGTGTTTGGATGTGCCGGTGGGGGGGGGGGGGGGCATCCTAGGGTTTCGGTTTACCAACAAGAGCCATTGCATCCATATATCTCTTTCTATTATCCCTAGGTCCCCCTGTAAACGACGAAGGTAAAATAATCCTCCGACCAATTTTATAACCTCTAGTTTCACCTATTTCAACACTATCAACAATTCCTTGGTATAATTCTGCTCTTATCAGCTTTTGATTACTACGAAAATAATCTAATCTAGCAGTTTCAATCTTCACGTACATATCAACAATATATTGTTGTAGAAGCCTACCAGCATGAAGCAAGATAAAATTATCTGAATTATCTGAGTCACGTACCTGTAATTTATAGCAATAATATTCTCGACAAGATATAGATGACCTTTTGCTTCTCTTCATGACTACACCACAAAGAAATGTAAACAACAATGAAGACCAATTATGGAAAAGAAGAAGCTGAATTTTGAGGAAGAACTAAACATAAAATGATTTATATTATTAACCTTGACTTTCTCTGTCAATTAATTCATTTGCACAACTTATATTGTTGATAATTGAAGGATTCTCTTCTGCAGAAGAATGCTCAATGATGTCTTTATTCAATCTAGGAATACCTTCATGCCATCCAGATTCACCATAAGGAAAAAGTAACGGGTACTGAAGAGGGTCATAACAACCAAAATAATAGTGGACTTTGTGTGAAGTGCCAGAATGACCATAAATAGTTATATCACGATCTCTATTGTTTGTAGATGAATTTTCATCAACCCACACAGCAGCTACTTGCGAAACGGTTGGTGTGTTATAAACTCTTTGATCTAAACCAGGATTGCATTTTATTTTTATCTGACAATCATGCAAATTGTCCAAAACACTTAAAGAGCGGAAAAACCTAGAATAAGGGTTAATTTTTAAGATATCCATCACTATCTGTAAAGTTCGTTCACAAAATTTTTCCGAAATGCTCAATCGATTATGCAATTCATTGTCAGTATCATAAAAGTATAATTGTAAATACGTTGGATTATTAGTAGACGGTAACAATGGGTTTATGTAGTGGTAAACTTGTCCTTGAACTCGAAATGTATAAATTCCTTTATTCATCTTACATAAATCCTTGTCATAATTTACACCAAATGACGTGAAGGCAAAATGATTGTTATAACTTCTTGCAATTTTTTTGAAATGCAAGGCTTCGGGTGCATTTGAAGTAAATAATTGATGTAATTCACTGGGGACACGATGAATGCACAATTTAACCTTCCCATCAGAACAACAAAATCCCTTAGTTTCTCTATGAAATTTTTTTGCGCTACAATATCTACAGATAGTAGGTTGAGGAAGAACATAACATTCGGTCGGAATATTATGCGAGCTAAAGATTGAAGTAAAATCATCATTCTCAATGTTTTCATCAGTTACAATTTGTTGCTCTTGTAAGTTAGGTGTACCGTCAAGCCGTTCTTTCAATGTATATATTTCATTACCTGTTTCATTCTCTCCATTTTCGGAATCAAGAAACACAGTACCTGAAGCTAAATTTGTTGCACCAGCAGCAGCTGGAAAAATTGATAAAAGATCTTCACACAAATAATCTATATCATACTAAAAATGTACTCACTAACAAGAAACGAAAACAAAATCTCGAATAATGGAATTAGTAATAAGTTTTTTCCAGTACTACCTTCTAACTCAGCAAGCCGCCTAGATTTTCTCTTTGGTATTTGTACACTGATATCCAATTCACCACTTCCCATATGTACTTCTCCACGCCTTTTTTTCCCAAACATTAAAGCCTAAAAATCAAAGGCAACAAATTAACTAACATACAAAAATGAATAAAAAATGAGAAAATAAAAATCAACAACCACCACAATAACCATCGAAAAAATCATTTGCAACCTGTAGCAAAACTGAAATTACACGGCCTCTTTTTTTTTTTTTTTGAAACGTTGAAGTCTAAAAATCAAAGGTCAAAAACTAACAAACATATACAAGAAGGAAGAAAATGAATGAAAAAGGAGAAAATAAAAATCAAATACTACCACAATAACCACCACAAAAATTCTTGGCAACCGGTGGCAAAAGTGAAATGTACACGGCCTCTTTTTAATGCAAACATTGAAGTCTAAAAATCAAAGGCAAAAAATTAGCAAACACATAAAACAAGGAAGAAAATGAATAAAAAATGAGATAATTGTTCTCTTTGATGAATGAGGATTTCATCATTTTATATAACCTACATTTAATCTTTATTGTTTTGATATAACTTGTTTAACAAACAAACCAATTCAATACTCATTTTACTTTCTTTTCTTCTCATTTCGTAGAGATCAATCAAAATCCAATTTTACGGTAAAACGATCCATCAACAACAAATTTTAGCTCAGCCATAAACATCATCGCTCGACTAACATTAGAATAGAGTAAATAAAGTTTCATTGGGCAACATAGAACTAATGGCCTCGGGAATACATTTTACAGAAGAGGGATAAAATTCAAGTAAAAAACAGTTGTTCCACTTTCCATCTGTACTTCTCCACGCCTCTTTTTTTTTTTTTTTGCAAACATTAAAGCCTAAAAATCCAACGCAACAAATAAACAAATATATACAAAAACAAAGAAAATGAATAAAAAAGGAGAAAATAAAAATCAACAACCACCACAATAACCATTGCAAAAATCCTTTGCAATCTGTGGCAAAAGTGAAATTACATAACCTCTTTTTTTTTTTTTCCAAATATTGAAGTCTAAAAATCAAAGGCCAAAAACTAACAAACATATACAAGAAGGAAGAAAATGAATAAAAAAGGAGAGAATAAAAATCAAATACTACCACAATAACCACCACAAAAATTCTTTGCTACCTGTGGCAAAAATGAAATGTACACAACTTCTTTTTAATGCAAACATTGAAGTCTAACAATCAAGGGCACCAAATTAACAATCACACAAAACAAGGAAGAAAATGAATAAAAAATGAGAAAATTGTTCTCTTTGATGAATGAGGAATGAATCGTTTTATATAACCTACATTTAATCTTTATTGCTTTGATGTAACTTGTTTAACAAACAAACCAATTCAATACTATTTTACTTCATTTTCTTCTCGTTTCTTAGAGATCAATCAAAATCCACTTTTACAGTAAAACAATCTATCAACAACAAATTTTAGCTCAGCCATAAACATCAAATTTCGCTCCACTAACATTACAACAAAGTAAATAAAGTTTCACTGGGCAACATAGAACTATCGCCTCGGGATCAAATTTTACAAGAGGAGGATAAAATTCAAGTAAATCAGTTGTTCAAATTCAAGGCCCAATTACTCATCACGGCATAAGTAAATAGTGAACCTTGAAGGTCAGGAATGGATTGGGAGTGGCAAAAGAGAAAGATGGTGAAATCGGATTCAGCAACGGCTGTAGGAATTTGAGAATGATGTGGAGGCCGCGGACTCGGAGGAATGACAACTCGGAAGCGTGCAAAACAGAAACTCAAGAAAACAAATTCGAGAGCACAAACGAGAACTAAAATCTAAAAATACATCTAGAAAAAATGGAAGAAAACAAAACAAATGCAAAAGCACAAATAAGAACAAAAATCTGAAAACATATTATCTACAAAAAATGGAAGAAAGAAACATACAGAAGTCTTGACTTAGCAGCGGAGGCTTTTCTTCTTGCAATTTCGTCGGTATGTCAAATGTTCCAACGAGCGCACACTTCGGCGGATGGCGAAACAAGAGGAACAAATCTGTACGGTACAGACGATTCAGAAAGTCAGAAAACTTCCATCGATTTCAAAAATCAGGAAATAGGGCACAAATGGGGAAACATCGAGACAAAAGAAAACTAAAATCCAAAAATACATCTACAAAAAACAGAAGAAACATACATGAGTCTCGACCTAGCAGCAGGGGCTCTTCACCTTCCAATTTCGTCGGTGTCTCACATGTTCGAACATCCGCACATTTCAGCGGAACGACGGCAATACGGCAGCGCTGTCAGACGGTGAAATAAGAAGAACAACTCTCTAAAGTAGAGGTACAGATGAACGACAAGGACAGAGAACTTCAATTGATTTCAGAAATAGGGAATTAGGGAAAATGAAGAAATAGGGCACAAATGGGGAACAAACAACGACATAAGCGGAGAAATAGTTAGAACAAGAGAAAAATACGAATAATAAATGATAACAACAATACACACGGCTTGGCTCAAAAGGCTCAACAACTCATCCAAGTCAGCCAGGTGGCCAAATGGCTTATGAATAGTGTCATCCAACTTCACTCTTTTAATAATGTAGGATACAACTATCAGTGTCCAATTTGCTCAACTTACGTGGCCACTCCAATTCGGCTACTCTCTCACGAGTCACGACTCCTCTTCCTTCGATCTCATTGATAATAGCAGCATAAGTATCAGCTTCGCCGTGTAACTGTGGTGGCGGCGAGGCTTTAGATTCAAATAAGAACGTTTCGCAACAATTTGTTGCTCTAATAAGAAAGAAGGAAGGGATGGCACCGCCGGCGATAGAAGGTGATGGTGGTGACGGTGGAGGAGGAGGAGAAGGCGGAGGAAGAGGAAGGCAACAGCAGCAGCCGGGTGTTGGGCAGATGTTGACGGGAATTATAAGAGTGGCAGTGTTTTGGTACTTCGCATCCAAATTCTTTGGACCTAAGAAAACTCCTACTCTAACCTCTAATCAGATCTCCAATCTCTTCCACAAGGGAGAACCTTTGGTCCGTCTCTAGTCCTCCCTGAAATTTTGTATTATATAGAGTTAACGTATATAATCATATACGAGGGTATATATGTACACAGACTTATGATTTGTATACGCAAGTGCATATCCCGACTCTAATAAATAAACAAGCACTGTATACCAAAAGTTATATGTATGCTTACAATAAGATACACAAAAACATGCTAGATGAGTTGTAATTATCAGTTGATAGGGTATTATTCTTGCCATTCGCTTGTTTCTGTACTTTGTGAAGGATTTTTTACATCAAATAATTGAAAGTTTCAATTTTTAACAGTTCAGTGAAGTGGGGCTGTATAGAAAAGTAGAATTTGTTAATAAGCTTTTCAAGATATCTTGAATTCAGGAAGTGTCTTATTTAAATGGGATTGCTCAAAGAAGTAAAATTCTTGAGAAGACTTGATTTTGAGGAGTACAAGGCTGACAGTGGTTTAACAAAGAGAACTTTTCAATAGACTCTTAAGATTTTTAAATTATTAAATATAAGGGAGCACACTGTTCATGATATTGTCAAAAGGTTTGATTTTAAAGGGTTGGTGGTGCCTGACAAATGGGATCTCAATCTAATAATTCAACATGTTCCGATCTTTTACAGTTTTAGTGAAGTAGTGTCATTAATAAAAGACAAATTTGCAATGTGATTG
Source organism: Fraxinus excelsior (assembly GCA_019097785.1). Classification (NCBI taxonomy): domain Eukaryota; kingdom Viridiplantae; phylum Streptophyta; class Magnoliopsida; order Lamiales; family Oleaceae; genus Fraxinus; species Fraxinus excelsior. The sequence continues at coordinate 21,013,252 of CM032638.1, forward strand.
TTCAGAACATTTAATTTTGAGGAACTTAGAGAAGAGGAGCTGTTCAAAAGATGATTTTAAATGAAAATGTTGATTTCAAAATTGTGATGAATTGGGATCTTTAGAAGTTTTCTTAAACACACGATAGCGTTATATCAAATTGTTCGTAGTTTTTGAATATATTGATTTGTCTAATAAAGTTGAAAGTAGCTAAAGTTCAAACTGGTGAAAAGGGTCTGGTTTGAAGAGTTTGGATTAGTGGAATTGTTAACAATTAGGAAATATCTATCTAACAGTTCAGCTGGTGGAATCTTTTGTAGTTTTTATTGATGCGTGGTTGTCTGAAGAAGATAAATCTTGCAACCAAATTGTTGAAAACACTTGAAGAGTCTAGACGAGAGGGGTCTGAAAAGCATTATGCTAACTGAATGGATTCTAACTAAATATTTCATCTTTGATCTTTCACTAAACTGGTATAAAAGAGGAAGTTTTAGTCAAATTGCATAGGTCCCTTGTTCTACCCTTTCCTAGAAGTCCATGACCAGCGATTTTATTTTGAGTTCCTTCAATTCAAATGCTAATTTCTCCTAATGGGTTAATTTGGAAATGTAAGAATTGCTATTTGTTCAACTCATCTTTTCGATAGACTTTTTGGTTCCTCGTCTTGGCTGAATGACTTGTTCTCGAAGTCACTGAAATGCATCTAATATAATGATGTCTAAAAACATGATATTATTTCCAAAAACACGATATTCAATGTGTACGGTTTCTTTCAACACAATTTTCTTAGGCATTTTTGGTATATGCGTTCTGAACTTGTTTTAATGATGTCTAAAAACTTGCTGTGGCCCATTTATAAGAGAAAAACACAAACAACCATCTTTAAAGCCAATTTTCTTAGAAGGGAAACTTGTGTTGCATTCCCTCTCTCATGGCTACCTGATCAGTGAGCATACCATGTCCTGTTCTATTAACTAACATCATCTTCAAATCTTGTTTGTTGGATTGAGTACAGATCCCTTATAAATTGAATAGAACTCTTTCTGTATCAAAACTTTTGGCTTTAACTTATAAATTCTACATAATTTCACTTTTTGGCCAAAAATGTCCGTCTATCTGATTTTTCACTCGTTGTGTGCCCTCCAACTTGAAATCTCTGTATATTTATTTTCAGGATATGTGGTTGTACCTTTCAGAGCAAGAACGTTTTAATGATTTTGGCGGTGAAGGATCACTTTTTTGGCATGAGACAAATATACCTTATGCCATTTGGGGTCCAGACAGTACCAGGTCTATATCGTTGAAGTACTATCCTTCTGAGGTATCAATTATGGACAAGTAATAGTGATGTATTTTTTTTTTTTTACACAACTGCTCATAATCAAACTTCTGGATGTCTATTCCATCAAATAATCCTCGAAGTTATTAATGCTTGTGTTGACTTTCTTTTATTCATTGTTCATCAAAGGTGTTAAATACAAGAATTTATTTACCAAATGTGGAAAACTATATTACTTGTCATTTACCTCTCAGGCTTTAAAGCACAATGGGAGTCTTTATGCTCATGTTTTCTTTGCACGTTCTGGTTATCCACCAGATCCCAATGATCCTGAGTACCAGCCATTCACTGCCTTTGGGCAAACCCACCGTAAGATCATATTAACTGATTAACTATTTCTCTCTCTTCGTTAAAATGTGGAGATGTTGCAATGTAACTCGTAACACTATTTCGTCCTTGCATTTTAGCTGTTGTAACCTATTTTCCCAAGTCAAAAGTTGACAAAAGGAAGAGTCTGTTGGGGAATTCAGAAGACTCTCGTGATGGTGAAAATGTCTCTGAGGTACTCAATGTAGTGCTTCTTTGCGGATTTGACTCAACCTCCTAAGCCTTTTGGTTATCATCCTTGCTTAATTTTCATTTTGAAGACTAAACTTGGACCACAGAGCAAATTAGAGAATTCTTTTATCTGACTTTGTATAGTTGGTTTAATGCCGCGGCCAGTAATCCTATAGAGAGGCTGTCTAACTTCATGTCTTTTCTTTCTTGTTTAAGTTGATTATACACTTCATGTGTATTCTTTTTTGATTAATAAAATTCTTGGATTATCTATTTAAAAAAAAAAAAAAAATCATTTTGAGCTATAGATGAGTTATTAATTTGAATATACCCCGTGATGATGTTAAGATTTTCTTGTGCGTGTTCGTTTTGTCTTTTTGTGTAGAAATATATGGCTTTGTTGAAGAATTTAGTCTATTGCTTTAGGTAACTGAAGATGATCAAGTTGAAAACAGAGAAGGCGGGCCAGTTGAATGGATATCATATTGGAAACCAAATATTACAATCAATTTGGCTGATGATTTCACGAGGTAAATTTTCTTTAAAAGATTTTTTTTGGAATTGTTTTTGAGAATGTCATTGTACTAGCAGTAGTTTTGTTGCCATTACCACTCTTGTTTAAATGCTTTCCCCAAAAAGATGAATTACTACTTTAAAAATCATTGTTTAAATACTTTCCCCGCAAAGATGAATTAACACTTTAAAAATCCTTTTTTAATTAATATATGCATTATCTTTGGTTGCAATTCTAATTTTAGTTTTACTGCACCTCATCAAGAAGTAGGCTTTTTTGGATTATGAAATTCTGAAGAATTTATCGTGATGGTTGATTTCCTTCAAGATTTTTTCATGATGGTATTTTTGAAGTTTTCATGCTCTGAAATGAGAAACTTACAAGTCTAGCTATCTAAAATGACCTACTGAAGAACAGTCAGTGAAGAGAATGCATACAGTCTCCAAATTAAGTTCTCTCTTTCCTGGAAATATGCTTCTTGAGTATCCTTTTTCTTTTCCAAATTGAGGTGGATCTGTCGCTTGGAAGTAATTATCAATGGAATAAATAAAATAAACCCCTAAAAAAAATGATGTTAGAACAAATAACATTCAAGGTAACACGCAAGACAAATTATGTATATTCTTCCACTTGTAAAAGACAGCTGAAAGTAGTAATGAAGCAGAATGTGGATGAGTGTAAACCATCAGTAGGAGGTGGTGTAGCATTTACTTGCTTCCATCTCTAGTTAAATGGTAGCGCTGAGTGCCACTGTAAAAAATGAAAGAACAAGCTACAAAAATGCCTTTTCAAATATGATTATGAATGCTGAATGGCTTCAGGTTGATTTCACGTAGAGTATGCACTGCAGTCTTTTGTATTTGTGAATTGTGCCATATATTCATGACTTTCATTATGATGCAAAGAAGTTGTTAATGTTTGTGTTATGGGTTTTCTGTGATATTGAATTGCGGTTTCTATCCTGTTGAGGTCTTTCACTGAAATCTGGTTGATGAGATGCATTTATACTGATGCACCAATTTCCGTGTATTTCTGCAGATATTCCCAAAATGCAGTTCCACCAAATATAGCGCCTTGTATCCTTGAACTATCATCGTCACTTAACATTCATTGGTTTTTCTATGGACTTTATTTTACACTTCATTAAATTTTGTTATTCTTGCTGCACCTTCTCCATGCATTTTGGCTGCTTGTTTGCGTATTGAGAAAATAAACTTTGCACTTTGAAGCGATTGACCAATTTGGTCCTGATATATAGTATTGTTAGTTGACAGCAGACCCGTACATTTACCTATCTTCTGTGACATAAAGTTCGGCTTTAGTAAACAGAACTTGATCGCTATGGAGTGATTGCTTGTGTGTGTTTTGACTTTTTTCCTAATAGCTTAAAGTAGCACTATAACAAATAATTTCGATGTATATCTTTTGAATTACCAGCGAATGACCCCTTTTGAATTACTTTATTGTACCGTTTGCATTTGTACAATTTTTTTATTCAATCTGATAGCGGGGCTAGTTGAGTAGTGGAGCTTTAGGTTTTGTATCATAGAAAACTTGATGCACCTGTATTTGACCAACCTAACTATTTTTCAGAGAGTATTTAATAGTTTTATTAAAAACTTCATATTTAGCTCCAGTTTGGAAACTGCATTAAAATTTGGAAAGAAAATTGTTGGTAACTCGAAAAGAGAAGCATTTGATGCGTCCAGGCGAAAAGGTCATTTACCTTGTTTCTTTTGGATCAAAGGTAAGTAGATATTTCATATTTGCTGAAACTGCCTACTCCTTTTTTGACCCTTAATCTAGAATGACAAACTAATGTCAGGGTGAAGCTGAGTTGTTTTAGGATTTTTAGATAGTAGAGTAGATTCCGACACTCTGGACTATGTTAGATCTCACATAAAGCAGAGTAAAGTCTGCTGAAGACTACCTTGTAAATGTGAAATAACAGAATAAGATGGTTGAGTTGGAAACCAGCCTCTTTGTTGCGTAAATCCATTTTGACTCCATTTTGATTATTCAGGTTTGCCTATTGCTTTCTTTTCCCCCTCAAATTTTGGGGCTGGCACTTACGTGGTGTACATACTACACTTCCTATGTTCGTATTTAGTAAATCTATTGGGATTAGGAAGCATTAACTTTCTTCTTCAAAATGTTTGATGATTATTAATGATTGTCTCATGTTTCCACCATTAGTTTTAATATTTTCTTTGGGTTGATTAAATTCTATAATGCTTGAAGATGCAGAAAGCATAATTCTCTGTATATGTCTTTGTGTATAATATTCCTATCTAATCAAGATTGTATGTTATGATTCAGTTTTCCAAATTTGTTGCATGCCTCTGTATTTGATTGAATACGTGGTTTGCCCCGTCTCCCAGCGGTTTCACAAGTTTTGATTACTGTATTGATTTCCATTCATGATTGTTCAGCTCTAAGTTTTGCATTTTTCTGTGATAGCAATTCCCAGCCTTTTGCTCATGTTAAGATTTTTGTTTTCTGTTGGTGCCTCTTTAACTGAGTAGCAAGAGGACACTTTTCCCTGCAAAAATTGTTTGTCAAGAGTTGTTGTATTTTTAGTTTTTCAATGTACAGAGTGGTAGTTCATCCAATTCTATTATCTCACATTCGGGTGACAAAAGCTTTATGACGTCCCATTCCTTGACTTGAATTCTAAGTCTTGAATATTGAGCCCAGCACGGGAAACTACTATCCAACGGTCTTCTTCAACGAGTTTTGGTTGCTTAGGGATAAGTTAATACCGTTAAATGAAACAGTGGATGAGTTGCCACTTCACTTAGAGGTGGGTCCCATAAGCATGACCAAGTGGCAACTATTCCTGCAGATTGATCAATCATTCCAAATTCACCGGAACTATGGCAGCATGCTTGAAGGTGAAGCTGATGAACTCAAGGTACTAATATCATCTCTTATTGTACCCATTGTGTTCATCTTGACATGCAATTTTTTTTTTTTTACTTCTCCGAGGAACTTGACATGCTTAGAAGTTTAGCTGGAGGAATGTTTAAGAGTGAATATTCATTATTTTTGTCTGCTGTAGTAGTAGTTCATTTGATATTGAAAATTTTCGGATTTATTTTAAGCTTGTGGAATGTAAATGTAAAACTAAAATTTGAAGGACTTTTTCAAAAGCAAAAAAAAATATGAAAATATTCGAACTAAAATGATATGTGATTGAAATACGTGGTGGTTTTCTAAATGTTTCGATAATCTTACAGAGAGTTTTCCTAGAAGGAAATCCATACCTTCTGGCCATTACCATGGTGGTTTCACTCCTACATTCTGTGTTCGACTTCTTGGCTTTCAAGAATGGTAGTGACTTGAACACTTTTTCATGTTTACAATGAACATCTTTTTACACATCGTGTCAAAATAGTTTTCTCTCTGCAGATATTCAGTTTTGGAATAAAAATAAGTCAATGGAAGGACTCTCTGCAAAGTCCGTTATTGTGAACTTTATTTGTCAGCTCATTGTCTTCCTCTACCTGCTTGACAATGAGACTTCGTGGATGATACTCGCAAGTTCTGGCGTTGGTTGTTGTATTGAGTTCTGGAAAATAGGAAAAGCCATGCACATTGAGGTAAAACTTTCAATTGTGATTTGAGGTTTCATCTTGATTTTCTAGTCTGAAACTTTTTTTTCTTACGGCATCTAATGAGACTTATATGGTATATATTAAGAATCTAATTTCGTTTATGTCTATGTTTATGGGTTCACAATATTGTCTCTTCCAGATTGACAGGTCTGGTAAGATACCAATGTTGAGGTTCCGGGACCGGGAGTCATATGCTAAAAACAAGACAAAGGAATACGATGATCTTGCTATGAAATATCTTTCGTATATACTCTTCTTTCTTGTTGCCTGTTTCTCTCTGTACTCTTTGAAGTATGAACGCCACAAGAGTTGGTATTCTTTTATTCTCTCATCCCTTACCAGCTGCGTTTATATGTTTGGTAAGCATCACATTAACTATTTATCTTACTGCCCTCTCTTTCTGTTTATTATCATTAAGATGCAATATTAATCTTTATAAACATGGATATTTTCTTGAGAGAAAAGAGAACTTTATAAACATGGATATGAAGTTTTATTTATCAACTCATTTGGATTGTGTTCGGAGTTCATCCTTGGAAGTTAACACAACTTGCTAGAAAAAGGTTTTTGATTGGGGATCAAAGAATTCGATTATCATGTATTTTGTCAGAGTCCATGCAAATTGAGAATCAGATGCATTATATTCTTATTGATAATAGGTATTTTCATGGAAATTTAGTTATATTTCATTTTCTTTGGTGTAGGTTTTATTATGATGTGCCCCCAGTTGTTCATCAACTATAAGCTGCAGTCTGTTGCTCATCTACCTTGGAGGCAGATGACCTACAAGTTTCTGAACACGATTATCGATGATCTCTTTGCATTTGTAATTAAAATGCCAACACTACATCGACTTTCTGTTTTCCGCGACGGTGAGTTCTAGTATAAAATTTTGCATTCCTTGAATTTCGACGACTGAATGAAATGGTTTATTGTAAGGTTCTATTCCATCTGACTTGGCTTATATATATGACCTCTCTCTTTCGGCTTGCAGATCTTATATTTTTGATATATCTATATCAAAGATGGGTGTATCCCGTGGACAGAAAACGTGTAAATGAGTTTGGTTTTGCCGCGGAAGAGGATCGGTCTTCTACTTCTACTTCTACAGATGCAGCTGAACAAACAGAAGACAAGAAGAAAACTAATTAAGATATAGCTTGTTTAGATGGAAAGATCGATATTTTGTAACACAGGACAGTTATAAAATTTCATATCAGTTTAGTTGTGTGTTTTCTAGTTTGAATATTTGTTTAATTCTTAACTCCTTTGATATAATCAAGATGTAAAACTGCGTGCGCAGTATTCAATACTATTCAATTGTGTTTGAAATACTTTAAATTACCAGACAACTGACTTCTTAGAATCTGAAATATTTCTTATAATTACTTTTGAGTGAAAAAAAAAAAAAAAAGATTTCTAGTACTCTCGTGAGCATGGAACTCAATATTTCTTGTCAATATTATTTATTCATTCTTAGGTTCCAATTAAGAGCTGGTACAATTCAAAATTCAATTAAAATTGAAAATATAGTCGTTATTGGATCGTACTCGTCTAATAAAAGTCAACAATAATAGTTAATTTTTCAATTTTAATTCGATTTTAATCTCTACCGAATACGTCCTAAATAGTGGGTCTTATCTATTTATTACACACCAATTCAATAGTGATGGGAGTATTGAATACTACATGCTCGGGGAGTAGAAATATTTCCGACATATGGACACGTTGAAAAACTGTGACCTAGTACACGTAAGAGAACCTTTACTCATGTTCACCGCCTCCTGGTCGGCACGAGATATCGTACATGATGAAGAATGTTACGTGTAAAGATGAATTTAACACATTGATTTATAAGTTCCGAGTTGACAACATTTCACAAGTTGGTTTAACTTTTTTTTTTTTTTTTTTGGTACAAACAGCTTGTGAAATATTGCCAATTCAGTATCTATAAATCAACCTGTATTTTAACAGCTGTAAAAGTAGCACCGATAAAGATGTAAATACTAGAAAATTTGAAAATTTGTTTTATTTATATCCTCTATGATGTAATGAAAATGATGTCCAACCCCGTGGTTATATGAAGATGGAGTGCTCAATTTGGATGCAATGAATTTCTAGGAAACTGATTTCTTTTGTTTATTATATGATATTGACTTCCAAGTCTACGGCATGTAGGTTCAAGAACATGTGCCTCTATCTCAGACTCAAAGCACCTTCTCTTCATCTTCATTGGTCATTAGTCAACTGGCTTTGGTCAGCATTAGGGACAAAATATGGATCAACATTTAAAATGACACAAACGGGAATACTCTCCTAACTTTGAATTAGAATAAGGAAGAAAGAAGAAAATAACAGAAAAAGGAAAAAAAAAATTCTGCCACCGTTGACAGCTTGCCACCACTGAAACTTAGTAAAAGCCGCGACCACCAAAAAAAATCCTCCACCTTCTTCCCATGGCCAAAAACCACCATCCTAAGTGGAGTGCGTCTATAAAATGAGCATGACATTCAATAGTTTTCTATGGACCTTTGAATTGTAATTTATGAGGTCCATTCATGAATATAAACTTTTTTTTTTAAACTAAAAAAAGAAAAAAAAAATCGTGAAAACCATCAAACCGTGACTAGTTCACCAATTTACGGTTGAACTGGCCAATCACAGTGAGTTTCGAGTGATTTTATCATAATCAGTTAGCTGGGCATGATTTTACCCGATTTTGAGTCCGATTTTTGTTTTACGATATGGTTTAGAGCATCTTTTATGGTTTATGTTCATTGAAAAAAATTAAATTTCAGCCCAACCTAGGTAGTGTTTGAATCTCATTTTAATGAGATTAAAATTTTTGAAATAGTGATTGATGAGAGAATGTGTAGTGGAAAAGTGATGAAATTTTTTAGATTTGTGTGTAATATTATTTTATTAGGAAAACGTGTGGTAGAAAAGAAGAAAGAGAAAAAAATGAGAATGAGAAAAATATGGATACCAAACGGGAGCCTAATATATCTTTTTGACTCCGCCCCTGATCCCAACCCAAAATATTTGTCACTAGTACCACCACCATTTCCCTAGCCACATCCCCATGGACCAGGGGCGGAGGCCCCACGCACCTATTATTTTCATAAGGGATTTTTTTTTAAATGAAAATTATTTCTTTCTAGTGGAATTTTTTAATCAAATATACTAGCACAATATATATGTTTCTTTGTCCTCCCTACTACCAACGGCAATGCCAATTTCACTAACATAGCCCCATATTGTTGTTGCCACTAGGGATGACAAAATCACCTAACTCCGACCAATTCCGCGTTGTCCCATCCCCGTATGGTAAATGGGGCAAAGAATGTGAACATAATCCTTGTCTTGAACTCAAATCAATTATTGTTTTTTATTAAATTTTATGATTCCGTCCATTTGGATCTAAACACTACAAAATCGAATGGTTTGGGGACTCGGGTGCCATAAATAGAAAGTTTGTGACTCAATCGTCACAGAGTTGGGGAGAATTGTCTTTATAGATGTTTCCATGTAATAAGACTTGCTCACCAAGTTAGACTCCAGCCACTTCAGTTCCTATAAATACAGGCAACTAAATGAATATTTAAACAACATTTGGAAAACACACACAAACAAAAATGTTGTTTACCGTTGCAGATATGATGGCAGGAGCAGGCTCTGTAATGGTGGCTTATGTCAGTGGCGGACCTAGGATCTAAGTCCAGCCCGGGCGGACGTTGACTAGTCAACGTTGACTGGTCAACGTTAATCATCCACGATCGTAAAAGCGATGTCGTTTATTAATATTTAATTATATAATATTAAAAATTATTCAATATATATGTAAAAACACTAAAACGTAAAAATTATATATATGAAAACGTAGTTCAATACAATCAAAAGTACTAAAGAAATACACAATACAACCTACTATTTAACTATAATCTTAGACAGCTGCATTCTACGGGATCTCATGCTTTGAAAACGTTGCAATATTGCTTCATTCTCAATTTTTGCAAAAATCTCTTTCTCCACGTACACCACCAAATTGTCATTCAACCAATAGTCTCCCATTTTGTTGCGCAAGTCACTCTTGATTAGATTCATAGCAGAGAATACTCTTTCAACACTTGCAGTTGCCACGGGTAATATCAAAACCAAGGTAATCAGCCTATAAACCAATGGAAAATAACAAGAGCTTCTTGTTTCAACCAACTTCTGAGCAACACAAGAAATGCTATTGAGGTTAAAGAAGGCTTCATTCATTCTCACAAACATAAGGAACTTGTCAAGTTCAGGTCGAAGCAATAAAAGCTCTTCATTATTGAAGTCCAAAGGATACAACTGGGCAAGACGTATCAATTTATCCCTATCAAAAGATGCAAATGAATCTCTTGAATTTAAATACGAAATGCAAGTTAGGAGCTCAGTAGTTGTCTCGGAAAAACGATCATTCAACTCTTGCAAGATTGAATCTATCACGTGACAATACAAATCAACATAAAAACGATGATAATAAGTCACCTGCTGAGTTCCACGCCTAGGTCGACCTCTCAATACTACAATATCCTCCATATTGGGCACAAAAATATTTCTGTCAACACAAAACTCAATCACCCTACTCAACAAATTATCCCAGTCATTGTCTCTCATGTCCTGCAATGCACACTTACACACATTTAATAACCCCATGGCATTCTCAATATCCTGATCCTTCTGTAAGGCTTGTGAAAGGTTGTTTGTAATTGCTAGAATTTCAAACATGAAGTGGAGACTAAACACAAACTCGAAGTTCTGCATAGTGTCCATCTGTCTTTCGACCATTGATTTCTGCTCTAAATTTATGCCATCTTCTGATATATCCTCAAGAACATCTATGATAGCATTAAACATATTAATAACACGAGTAATTGTCAATAGATGTGAGCCCCATCTAGTATCACCCGGGCGTGCCAAACTCATTTCTTGAAACTTACCACTCCCACCACAAAGTTCCCCAATATTAAGCTTCTCCAAAATATCAGCACGGTAACTTGTTCGAAGAGCATCTACACGCTTACATGATGCACCCACCAAATTCACAATAATAGAAAGCATATTAAAAAAATCACCAAGTATGTTACTCCTACGTGCCATAGAAACAACTGCCAACTGAAGTTGGTGAGCAAAACAGTGGACATACATAGCGTGTGGGTTCTCTCTTAAAATCAAAGCTTTCAAACCATTGAACTCACCTAACATATTGCTTGCTCCATCATAACCTTGACCTCTCAGGCTAGATATGCTCAACCCATGAGTAGAAAACATTGCATCAATGACATCCTTGAGTGATTGAGCACAAGTATCAACAACATGGGTAATGCCCAAAAAACGCTCTTTCACGACCCCACTTCGGTCAACAAACCTCAACACAACTGCCATTTGTTCTTTTATAGAATTATCACGAGCCTCATCAACCAAAATTGAAAACAAACAATCACCCATCTCATTGATAATAGCCTTTGTTGTCTCTACGGCACAACAATTAACCAAATCCTTCTGGATCTTTGGTGAAGTCATTTGGTCATTTCCAGGAGCATTACTGAATAATACTTGTTTAACTTCCTCACAACGAGCTGCATACCAGTCTAGTAGCTCAACTATATTTCCTCTATTAAGGGACTCTTGGGATTCATCGTGACCACGAAATGACAATCCTTGCATCAAGAGGAATCTAGTACAATCTAGCACCGCAGTCAATCTTGTCCTATAACTTTTTTGTTGACTACTACTTTGGCTAGAAATAACATAAGAGATACTCCGCTTTTGATTCATCAAGTTGGTACACTTTGCAAAAGCTTGATTATGAGCACTATCAAAGAGACCGACATGATCTTTCAATGTCTGTTTGTGTTTCCAATCCCTAAAGCCAGTTTTAGTGAATATATGTCCACCGCCTTGACCCCCTCTATCGGGTCTGAACATGTAGCAATGCAAACAATACGCCGCATCATTTTCTATACTGTACTCCAACCAATGAAATTCAGAGAACCACTCTTTCCGAAAACACCTATTATCATTCCCTATCCTTCTTCTTGGAAAGTCGTGTCCATATGGTTGACAAGGACCTTTCTCCAAGTATGTCATTCTAACATCATCTCTGACATTAGGATCATATGAGTCAATAGGGAGGCGTTTCCCTGGATCAGATACAAGATCATCCACATTAAATTGAGGCCGTGACTTCTTTGTGTTATTCAATAACTCTTGTGCTCGACTAGAATCAGTGGCGGGACTAGATGCACAACTAGACAAAGAAGAACTAGGAATGGACTTTCGTTTCGGTTGAAAAAATCAATCCATAATCTGCAAAATTCCCCAAATTATGTTTCAATTAAAATTGATTAAAAATTAAATGAAATAGTCTTCAAAAGAGTAAACAGATTCTCCATTTACAATGAATCCTATCAATTCCAAATTCCAAACTAAAACCAAATGGCCACTGCCCAAGTCCCACCACAACCCTACACTCCGAAGTCCCAACTGAGTCCCAAGTCCCACCAAGTCACCAAGAACAACCTCTCAATTCTCATCACAAATTCACAAATCACAAATTCACAATCACAAATGACAAATAACAAATCACAAATCACAATAGTCAACCCTCAACAAGATGAACAACTAACACAAGTGACAACAACACAACTAACACAACTACACAAGGATTAGGAAACTAGGAAAGTAACCAAAAAGAAAAAAAAAAAAAAAAAGAGAACTGAAACAGTGAAACTCACATTCGGTCCGAGACTTCAATGGCCGACGCCAGTGGCGGAAACAGGCCTGCTGCTGGACTGCTGGTCGGAGAATCGGAGCTCAGACGGGCACGAAGACAGGCGGTGGCAGGCAGTCCGCAGTCCGGCAGTCGGCGACTCAGGCAGACAAGCACTCAGCTCAGCAGAACCCCCAGATTTCGCCCTCCTCCTCAGACAGCTCCTTGGGACGTTGTCACGTTGGGTAATGGACTAATGGTAATGGAATGGGTTTCAATTGGGGATTGTACATATGGGTTCTAAATTGGCCCATTTAATTGGGCCTTGTAGTTTGAAAAAAAAAAGGCCCAAACTTTGCTTCCCTCCTCTCCTCTGTCGTCCAGAACCAGAAGAACAAAAGGAAAAAAAAAAAAAAAAAAAAAAAAAAAAAAACCTTCGCCGGCCAGCCTTCTTCCCGGCGGTGCTTGGAAATCCCGGCGGACCCAGCACGGGCGGCCGCGGGGGCTGGCCGGGTGCTGGGTCCGCCCCTGGCTTATGCCATGTTTCAAAATTATTTCCCCTATGACCTCCGAAAACCTCTAAAGCGTCACAGCCACAGAATCATGAATTTTTTCTATCCTTACATCATGATTACATTTTCAGAATACCAGGGTGATGGATTTGAACGCAGCAAAGCATTTGCTGCAATCGAAAGGTATTTGAATAAGAACTCCTCGAAGCAGGCGAAGCATCTACAGGCCAACGTTTTAATTCAATTTTATTCCAAATATTGTGATTATCTATGAAGTTATGTAAATAAAAAGAATGCAGTTATACGAATGTTATAATGCCGAGTTTGAAGTCGCAAATTTATATTTAGACAGTCTCTTAAAAAAGGGTTCCTAAAGTACTTGTTACTGGAAAGCAAAAAATTGAATGCCATGATTTGATCACTTCAATAAAGAAATATGACAACAAATACATGTCATATCATTTAATTGATAGGTTGTTTGACATTTTGTTTACACACGGTAACACACTCACGACACAGCCTAAGCAGTGAGCCTGTTGCTTAATTTTTTATCGTGAAATCAAATTAAAGTGGAGTTACCAATTGAAATCAAATTAAAGTGGAGTTACCGATTCAAAGACTGTCTTACGCCAACATTTTTTGAACGTTGTCAAAGACAATCTTTCTCTTTCGCAATTTAAAAAACGTTGCGAAAGGTCTATGACAACGTTTTTAAATGTTTTCGTATATTTCTACTCTACGATAACATCTACCTACTTGGAATAAAAATAAGTCCATGGAAGGTCTCTTTGCAAAGTCCTTTATCGTGAACTTTATTTGTCAGCTCATTGTCTTCCTCTACCTACTTGACAATGAGAATTCGTGGATGATACTTGCAAGTTCTGGCATTGTTTGTTGTATTGAGTTTTGGAAAATAGGAAAGGCCATGCACATTGAGGTAAAACTTTGAATTGTGAATTGAAGTTTCAGACATCTTGACTTTCAAGTCTGAAACTTCGGAAAAAATTGAGCAATTCTGCATTGAGACTTGGTTCTTTTTTCTTACGGCATCTAATGAGACTTATATGGTATATATTAAGAATCTAATTTCGCTTATGTCTTATGTTTATGTGTTCACAATATTGTCTCTTCCAGATTGACAGGTCTGGTCAGATACCAATGTTGAGGTTCCGGGACCAGGAGTCATATGCTAAAAACAAAACAAAGGAATACAATGATCTTGCTATGAAATATCTTTCGTATATACTCTTCTTTCTTGTTGCATGTTTCTCTCTATACTCTTTGAAGTATGAACGCCACAAGAGTTTGTATTCCTTTTTTCTCTCATCCCTTACTAGCTGCGTTTATATGTTTGGTAAGCGTCATGAGAAACACGAGATTCGATCCAACTACACCTAGAAAGAGAGAGAGAGAGAGGGGGGGGGGGGGTGATTATGTGTAAATGCGGAATAAACAAAACTAATTAACTAGCAACATGTCACAAGTTAATTATGTCTAAGCGATTAGTCAAACAATCCAATTAAGCCTATCTTTGAATACTGCAACACTATCAAAACAAAAAAAATAAAGCAGTAAACAACACAAAATTGTTCACGGAGAAACCCAATGTGGGTAAAACTCTGAGCGCTTTGTCAGTCAAAGATCTACTATAAACTGTCAATTAACTTACAGACCACCAACAAAGTTGACAACACAAGCTTTCTGATCTCTTGTCTGAAGTACGAAGCAGCCCTTCTGCAATGTGCACAAGAACACCAATCCCGACTTTTCTTTGTAAAGCAGTCTTCTTAAAATGAGCACACTAACTCCAATCCTGACTCTTTACGCAATTTATCTCCTGTAGATCTTCACCAAAGAACTCCCCGTTCTTTAGTTCTGTTTTGATCTTCAATGCAGTACAGTTGACGACTCTAGCAGTAGATCCAAGCGAAGAATGCAATTCAAGATTTGATTTGGCTCTTTGATGTTTTCACAAGGTTTGACGCATAACCAATGGAAGGATTGAACTTTGAATATGATGAAACATGAATTCTCTCAAGATGTAATGTGTTCAACCTTCTTGTAGGAGAAAACTCGGGGCCAAGAATTTATATGCTGGACGAAATAGGTTGTATGGGCCAAGTAAAAATCTCGAGAATAGAAATTAGGTCGACTATTCGCTCAAGCGAGAAGGCAGTTTCGCTCGAGCGATAGTAGGGCAAATGTTGAACGAATCAGTCTCTGTTCCATCTGCTCAAGCAGCACTCCGACGAGCAGTTAGCGAAAAATCAGAGTGAATCCTTCTTGTTCCAAACATGGAATCCCAAACCCTAAGCTAACCTACCAACTATAAAACTTTACAATTCAGTCCATAAACTTTTATAATTGTTCAAGTTGGTCAATTTGTTTACAGAATCGCCAATACAAAATATAAACATAACACATCACATTAACTATTTATCTTATTGCCCTCTCTTTCTGTTTATTATCATTAAGATGCAATATTAATCTTTATAAACATGGATATAAAGTTTTATTTATCAACTCATTTGGATTGTGTTTAGAGTTGGAAGTTAACACGACTTGCTAGAAAAAGGTTTTTGATTGGGGATCAAAGAATCCGATCATCATGTATTTTGTCAGAGTCCATGCAAAATTGAGAATCAGATGCATTATATTCTTATCGATAATAGGTATTGTCGTGGAAATTTAGTTATATTTCATTTTCTTTGGTGTAGGTTTTATTATGATGTGCCCCCAGTTGTTCATCAACTATAAGCTACAGTCTATAGGTCATCTACCTTGATGACCTACAAGTTTCTGAACCCAATTATCGATGATCTCTTTGCATTTGTAATTAAAATGCCAACAACACATCGACTTTCTGTTTTCCGCGACGGTGAGTTCTAGTATAAAATCTTGCATTCCTTAAATTTCGACGTCTGAATGAAATGGTTTATTGTAAGGTTCTATTCCATCTGACTTGGTTTATATATATGACCTCTCTCTTTCGGCTTGCAGATCTTATATTTTTTATATATCTATATCAAAGATGGGTCTATCCCATGGACAGAAAAAGTGTAAATGAGTTTGGTTTTGCCGAGGAAGAGGATCAGTCTTCTACTTCTACTTCTACAGATGCAGCTGAACAAACAGAAGACAAGAAGAAAACTAATTAAGCTATAGCTTGTTTAGATGGAAAGATTGATATTTTGTAACACAAGACAGTTATAAAATTTGGGCCGAACAGTCATGTCAGTTTAGTTATGTGTTTTCTAGTTTGAATATTTGCTTAAGAGAAAATTACCTTAAAACCTACAACTAAAGACTAATTATCATAAATCAGTGAATTAGTTTAAAATTCATAATTTAGGTGATAATTGATTTTAATAATTATAATTAATAAAAAATTTATTAAACATAATCTACTCCACCCCTATCGTCCCAACCAATTTTATTTTCAAACTCTCACTCTCCTCCTCTCTTTCTTCTCTCTTTATGACCCACCCACCCCATTTCTAAAGCTAACCGGCGTTGCTGCTAGTCGATGCCACCCACCTTAAAGAACCGACTCACTTTAATCCAATTTCAAAATGACCTAAACCCACCCGAAGAGCTGGAGCATCCACACGCATCGGGAAATCACCAGCAAGTACGAAATCCATGAGTGTGTGGGCTCCGGCGCATATTCCAAAGTCTATAAGGCCTGCCGCCTCTCCGATTCCCTCACAGTTACCCTCAAGGAAATTCATGACTACTAGTCGGCCTACCGGGAAATCGAGGCGCTCCAAACGCTGAAATACTGCCTGAATGTCATCATTTTGCACGAGTACTTCTAGAGCGAGGATGAGGATATGGTGCTTGTGCTCGAGTTTTTGCCCACCAATTTTGGGGTTGTGATAAAGGCAGCGAAGAAAAGTTGGGCAATGGATTGAGTCCTGGGGAGATTAAGAGGTAGATGTTGCAGATTCTGTGCGGGGTCGATGTATGTCACCGGAATTCGATTGTTCACAAGGATTTGAAGCCTTACAATTTGCTGATCTTGGCGACGGCATTCTAGCGCAACAACATCGACGAGTGCTTCTCGTAGCAGTGGCGGCTTCTTACCCCACCCACCCTCTGTCTAACCCCCATTTTTCGATGTAGTGGCGAACCACTGCGGTACATCGACGATTTTTGCTTGTTGTGAATCATAGCTGTTGACATATGGTCATACCATATGTTTTGATTATAACAAACAATTCATGTTTATCTCTAACATTATCTTTAAATTGACATGTTGGCAAATTGAGTCTAAATAATTGAATGAGAAGTTGTCAAGGAAGTTCAAACAAAGATTGATCAAGCTCTTATAGGGGAAACGCTTTACATCTCAAATCAAGCACTCGCATCAAAATTATCAAAGATATTGTATCTAGACTTCTTTTGACTTGATTGTAAAGGTAAAACATTTTTAATTCTTAGCAATGATATTTCGAGCTCAAGAAATTGTTTTCTCGCACTTAACACAAGTTACGAGATAAAAACGTTTACACAAAATTATTCTTCAAATGAAAGTTTTTCCAAACATATTTCTTATAAACTATCAAGACAAACTTACATTGAAAAATCGAGAAAAACATTATTTGCAAACCAAAATAAAAGGAAAAAGAATATTTTGTCATCCGGACGTCCGGATGGTGAACCGGATGTCCGGTTTATCAGCAACGGTAACTTTTTTGACCGTTCTGATAAAAGTGGCTCTAACGGTAAGTTGGTCATTCGGTTCTGAACCGGACGTCCGGTTGGACAGAGACTTTGACGTTTTTCAACTATTATAAATACCAACTCATCTGCCACTTAATATGTAACCTTTGAGCATTAAATTTGATACTACTCGAGTCTAGATTTGATTTTACATACTTTGCTCTTGAAAAATCTTTGATAAAAAACTAATTCTTGAAAATCATTCTTACATCAAAGATTTATACACAAAACACTTGAGCTTCATTCATTGCTATCCATTAAAGTGTTTGCCTACTTCTCCTCTTACACTCAACCTTGTACTCATCATTAGTTAAGAAGAGAAGTTTCTCACTTGTAATATTCATTTGTGAATTGTGGGTCATGTTGAGGTCCCGAAAAACTCAACATTGTAAAGGAATCAGTGCTCTTTGGTTGTAAGTCATCGGAAGTATTGTAAAAGGTTGAATTGCACCACAAGTCAATCAACATAGTGAAAAGGCCTTCTTCGTGACGGAGAGCTTGGTAACGGGGGACGTAGATCATTGCATTGGATCGAACCTCCATATCATATCATTTGCATTCTCTAACTCTTTTACTTAACACTATTACTTTGTGCAAACTTATTTCCTTTACCTACGTATCTATTTGCATTTATATTGGTTTATTATCATTTGTGTGAACATTAGTTTTTAAATATTATATTACTATCGAAAAAGTTTTAAAAACCAATTCACCCACTCTTGGTTAGCCAATCTTGAGCTTTCAATAGCTGCTGTAGGGGTGAGTCGATGTGACCCACACCCTTTCTAACCCCTCCCCCATTTTTGGCGCAGCGGCCAACGACGAGCTTTGCTCGTAGCTGAGCTGCCGCTGCTTTAAGGATAAGTGTTGGTATTTTTGTTGAGCGACTTGAAATTCATTTGGTGTGTGGTTGTTTAATGTGGTGGTGTAGGTGTTTATTTGATCAGATGTGGTGGGTAGCTATTTCATCAGATTTGATGTTTAGCCCGAGTTTTGGGATGTATCTATGCTGCACCAAATGCTCAATTCGTTAAGGAGATCCTCAATTGATGATGGAATAATAGTGGATCATCAACCAATTGCTTCAATTGATAACCAAATTTCTGGAATTAATCCCTCAAATGTGCGGTTTTGAGGTGAAGGTAATATCTATGTTGGTGAATTTTAGTTGAAGGTGGTAGTGGTGGTGTATAGTAAAATTTTAGTTAAACATTAGTTCGGAATTCATTGTCATGAATTTGAGGTGGAGGAGGTAGTGGTGTTGCATTTAAGGTGATTGTGGTGATGACTGGTAATGGATTGTGGTGCTGGTTTGTGACCATATATGTGTATACTTTGACTGATTGTGACCAATTTTGTGTTAATTGTGATCATACGATTGTGACTTGATCATATACGTTCACAATTAAGATTCAATTGGTCACAGACAGTCACACTAAACACAAATTTGGTCATATTTAGTCACATTGAGTACAAACTTGATCACAATTAGTCACAGACAATCACACTACACAATTTTTTTCCGATAACTTTTTAGGAGATGGAGGTAGGGATGTGATGGTGGTAGGTGAATCCATGGGGTGGTGGGGTGTGATTTCCAATTTTTAATTTTCTGAAAATTTTTAAGTCGTTGGAGCGGCTACCAGAACTATCATCAGAGTGATCGCCGGAGCAGCCGCCGGAACTGTCACCTGAGTGATTGCCGGAGCGGCCGCCAGAATAGCCGCCGGAGTAGATGGCTGCTTCCGATGGAGAGAAGAGATAGGGAGATGATAGAGTGTAGAGAGAGAGAATGATTTGGATTTGAAATTTAATAAATTGGGGTAATTATATTATATTATAATTAAAAATATTTAATAAATTGATTTAACACCTGATTTTTGAAAAGATTTTTGGAGTTTGTTATTTTTGAAATGTAATTCTTATACATAGGATTTATGTATTGTTTCTCTTGTTTAATTCTTAACTCCCTTGATATAATCAAGATGTTAATCTGCGTGCGGAGTGTTCAATTGTGTTTGAAATACATTAATGCGATTACCAGATGACTTCTTAGAATCTGAAATATTTCTTATAATTACTTTGAGTGAAAAAAAAAAAGGTTTCTAGTACTCTCATGAGCATGGAACTCAATATTTCTTGTCAATATTATTTATTCATGCTTAGGTTCCAATTAAGTACTGGGTCTTACCTATTTATTACACATATCAATTCAATAGCGATGGGAGTATTGAATACTACATGCTCGGGGAGTAGAAATTTTTCCGACATGGACATGTTAAAAAACCTCGACCTAGTACACGTAAGAGCACCTTTCCTCATGTTCACTGCTTCTTGGTTGGCACGAGATATCGTACATGACGAATAATGTTACATGTAAAGATGAATTTAACACATTGGTTTATAGGTATTGAGTCGACAACATTTCATAGGTTGGTTTTAACTTTGTGTTTTGTACAACAGTTTGTGAAATATTGCCAACTCAGTATCTATAAATCAGCCTGTTAAATACATCTGTAAAAGTATGACTGATCAATAAAGATGTAAATACTAGAAAATTTGAATAGTTGTTTTATTTATATCGTCTGTGCTCAATCTGGATGCGATGAATTACTAGGAAACTGATTTCTTTTGTTTATTATTATATGAGATATTGACTTCCAAGTCTATGGCGTTTAGTTCAAGAAAGAAAATGTGCCTCTATCTCAGACTCAAAGCACCTTCTCTTCATCTTCATTGGCCATTAGTCACTGGCTTTGGTCAGCATTAGGGACAAAATATGGATCAACATTGGTAAAAATGACGACACAAGTGGGAATACTCTCCTAACTTTGAATTAGAATAAGGAAGAAAGAAAAAAACAAACAGAAAAAAAAAAAATTTCTGCCATCGTGGACAGCTTTCCACCACTGAAACTTGGTTAAGCCGCGACCACCAAAAAATATCCTCCACCTTCTTCCCATGGCCAAAAACCACCATTTCAAGTGAAGTGCATCTATAAAATGAGCATGACATCCAATAATTTTTTATGGAGCTTTGAATTGTAATTTATGAGGTCCATTCATTAAGTTAAACTTTTTTTTTTTTAAACTAAAAAAAGAAAAAAAATTTAGGAAAACCACCAAACCGTAACCAGTTCATCGGTTTACGATTGAAATAGCCGATTCAGTGGATTTTGAGTGATTTTGTCATAATCAGTTAGCAGGGCATATTTTACCCGATTTTGGGTCCGATTTTTGTTTTACCGTATGGTTTAGGGCATCTTTTATGGTATAAGTTCATTGAAAAAAATTAAATTTTAACCCAACCTAATGTATCTTTTTGACTTCGCCCCTGATCCCAACCCAAAAAATTTGTCACTAGTACCACCACAATCTCCCTAGCCACATCCCCGTGGACTAGGGGCGATGGCCCCAGGCACCGATTATATATATATTTTTTGTCCTCCCTACTGCCAACGGCAATGCCAATGCCACTAACATAGTCCCATATAGTTGTTGCCACTAGGGATGACAAAATTACTTGATTCCGACCAGTTAAGCGTTGTCCCATCCCCATATAGTAATTGGGGCAAAGAATGTGAACATAGTCCTTGTCTCGAACACGAATCAATTATTATTTTTTATTAAATTTTATGATTCCGTCCATTTGGATCTAAACACTACAAAATGGAATGGTTTGGGGACTCGGGTGCCATAAATAGAAAGTTTGTGACTCAATCGTCACAGGGATCAAAGGTTCAGGACCCCAGCTCGAACATTCAAGTCAAATAGTTGGGGAGAATTGTCTTCATTGATGTTTCCATGTAATAAAGACTTGCTCACCAAGTTAGACTCCAGCCACTTAAGTTCCTATATATACAGGCAACTAAATGAATATTTAAGCAACATTTGGAAAACACACACAAACAAAAATGTTGTTTACCGTTGCAGATATGATGGCAGGAACAGGCTCTGTACTGCTGGCTTATACCATGTTTCAAAATTATTTCCCCTATGACCTCCGAAAACCTCTAAAGCGTTACAGCCACAGAATCATGAATTTTTTCTATCCTTACATCGTGATTAAATTTTTAGAATACCAGGGTGATAGATTTGAACGCAACAAAGCATTTGCTGCAATCGAAAGGTATTTGAATGAGAACTCCTCGAAGCATGCGAAGCATCTACAGGCCAACGTTGTACAAGACAGCCAGGCTATAGTTCTTAGCATGGCTGATCACGAAGAGGTCACCGATGAATTCCAGGGCATCA
The DNA here is from genome assembly GCA_019097785.1 of Fraxinus excelsior. Lineage (NCBI taxonomy): Eukaryota > Viridiplantae > Streptophyta > Magnoliopsida > Lamiales > Oleaceae > Fraxinus > Fraxinus excelsior. The sequence goes on from CM032638.1 coordinate 21,035,434, forward strand.
AGCTTTGTTGGTCTTCCAGCCGCGTCACTCCCAAAACGCAATCCATTTCATTCTATCCGAGGGAGGATGCCAACAGGTATTTCACACTCACTTTCCACAAGAAGTACAGGGATATCATTACCAGTTCTTATCTGAAACATGTTTTAGAAGAGGGAAAGGCTATTACTGTTAAGGAAAGGCAGAGGAAACTGTACACAAACAGCAAGAATGAGAGTTGGGGCAGATTCACGAGAAGCAATTGGAGCCATGTTGTATTTGAACATCCAGCAACTTTTGACACTTTAGCTTTGGAGCCAAACAAGAAGGAAGAAATTATCAAAGATCTGATCAGGTTTACTGAGGCCAAAGACTATTACGCTAAGATTGGCAAGGCATGGAAGCGGGGGTATCTCCTCTATGGTCCACCTGGAACTGGGAAGTCCACCATGATCGCTGCCATGGCTAATCTTTTGAAATATGACGTTTATGATCTTGAATTGACGTCCGTTAAGGACAACACGGAGCTGAGACAATTGTTGATAGACACGTCTAACAAATCTATTATTGTAATAGAAGACATCGATTGTTCACTTGATCTTACAGGCCAAAGGGAGAAGAAGGAGAAGACAGACGATGAAAAGAAGAAAGAAAAGGATAAGGATCCAGTTAAGGCGGAGGTGAAGAAAAGGGATGAAGATAACCAGACTAGTCAGGTTACATTATCCGGGCTTCTTAATTTCATTGATGGGCTATGGTCAGCTTGTGGTGGTGAAAGGATAATTGTTTTTACGACGAATTATAAGGAGAAGCTAGATCCTGCTTTGATTCGGAGTGGAAGGATGGATAAGCATATAGAATTATCATATTGTAGCTTTGAAGCATTCAAAGTTTTAGCAATGAATTATTTGGACCTTAAATCTCATCAACTGTTTGGCAGGATTGATGAGCTGTTACAGGAAACCAAAACGACTCCTGCAGACGTTGCAGAAAACTTGATGCCCAAATCAACTGAAGAAGATGAGGAAGCTTGCTTGTTGAGATTGATCAAGGCTCTAGAAGAAGCAAAAGTGAAGGCTGAGGAAGAAGCAAAAGCAAAAGCTAAGGAAGAAGAGAAGCTAAAGGCTGAGAAAGAGAAAGACAAAGAAAATGGTAAAGGAGGTGTTAAAGTTAATGAAGAAGTGAAAGAAAATGGTGAAGTGGCTAATGGTGTGAAAGAAAATGGAGATATTTCTCATTGATGATAATGACATGAAAATGGGGATGGATGCAATGATTTGCAGCGATACAAAGGGGCAAAGTAGTTGGGTTCAGTTTCAGACATATCAGATAAATTTTAATGCTGTATAAATGTTTTATTCGCCTTTCCTTTCGTAGAAAAAATAACAAAAAAAAAATGTTAGCTATTTCATTCTGGTCGATCTGGACTAGGTTTCATTGTAATTCAATTTATTCCAAATATTGTGATTATCTATGGAGTTATGTAAATAAAAAAAATGCAGTTGTACGAATGTTTTAATGCCAAGTTTGAAGTCGTAAATTTATGTTTGGATTTTTCTACTTTATCAGGCCTTTGTAAAAGGCCTGATAAAGGTACCGATATGTGAATCAAAGCTTGGTACCCTAGCTCGGCTCACAGTCTCTTCAAAAAGGTTCCTAAAGTACTTGTCACTAGAAAGAAAAAAATTGAATGCCATGATTTGATCACTTCATTAAAGTAATATGACAACAAATACATGTCATATCATTTAATGTTTTCGTGATTTTTCCTGTCCTTCATTAATTTTTGTGGAGGGTAATATTTCTTGTGACAAAACAATCAAATGATGCCCTTTTGAGCTATATACATCAGTAAATCAGCAACAATTTATTTTACGTAGCGACTCAGAACGAAAGTTCTAAGTTTACAGAGAATTGTAATTCACAAGAAAGTAATAGCCTCCAAAATTGAATTATCTTTATTCAAAAACAAAAGAATCTTTAAATAGTATCTGGAAATCCTAATTTAAACATAAAGATGAAAATAGACACCCACTAAATCAAAGCAACTAAAAATCAAAAATAGTGCTAAAACTTTGACTACTCGGTAACACGCCTTAAACTGTGAATCTGAGGCTGAAAACGACGTCAACTTGGTTGGGACGGTATGGAGCGCTGAAAGACATTTCCAAAAACATAATAGAAAATCTGACATCAGTGCAAAAAGTTATGCCCGTTTTTTCGGAACAGCTCTTTTAGCTAATTTTCGGTTCAATCATTCTTCAAACTCTAACGTCAATTGTCCTCCATCAAGTAACAATTGTGCTACAGAGCATTTTGCCAGAATTACACCTAGTAGAATTTGGTAATTGGACAAAAAACAATTTTAAAACATCCAATGCTAACATCTCAGCCCTAACAAACTGCCATGGCAAAATCCCCTGTACAAGGGGATTAATCCTTTTAAGTAACAACACAATTTTGCATTTCTATATAGGAGACTGCTTCAAAAGTGTTTGGTCGACATTATGAGCCAGCATTCAATATTTTTTGCATTCAGGCTTCTCTTAACAATCAACTGGGTTGAAAATGGGAAGTGTTTTGACCAGAGAAGTCGCATCGTCCACACCATGTGCAATATACATTTACTATAATAACGTGAGCCCAGTTTCTCTAATGTTGCAATGACGCCGTTCAGATGTCCAATTGTGTTCAGGGGTAAGGAAGTGACTAACTCCATGAGTTGAATGAAACTCTTGAGCTTTATAAAGTCACCGTCGTTAAGAGTAAAAAGACGAGTAAATTCAAATTAGATAAATGTATTTTAAATCTTTCAGTTAAGTAACTACACTTCAATTTAATTTTAATCACATTTTAATTTAATTTCAATCGAATGACTGTAATTGGTGCAATTCCATTGACAAAAAGTTGATGACGTAACAAGACGATCATCACATGTGGCAGATAACTGTTGGCATGGAATAAGTGTAATTTTAGTGAAAATAATTGACCACATAATTGTTAACTGTCATGATATCATTCTATGCCAAAATTATTCAATTAAAATAAAATTAAAGTATAGATTGGCGATTAGACCTAATTTAAGGACAATTATTTGGCTGACACTATTGAGAAATGTTCTCATCTTTTATTATTATTGTGAAAAATATCCCTAACTTTTATTTTATTGATACTTTCACCATTATTTTCATCTTTCATTGTGCAAAAGGTATTTTTCATCTATTTTTTCAATTAAAATTTGTGAAATGATGAATATATCATTCTCTTTAAATAAAAAGAAAAAAAATAATTGCAATCATATCCCCAATTTTTTCAAAAAATACAAATGAGTCACAAATAAATTATTAAAGGGATAATTAGTACATAATGTCCCTATCTTTCACCATTATTGTGAAAAAGTTCCTACTTTTTTTTTTGTATTTTCACCCTTATTTATACATTTGATTGTGCAAACCATCATTTTCCATCCAATTTCTCAATAAAAAACTGCGAAATAATGAGTATGCCTTCCTATTTAAATAAAAAATATTTTTTTTAATTTCTAATTCTTTAATAATTTATTTGGGACTCATTTGCACTTTTTTTAAAAAAAAATATTTTTTTAATAAATTATAAGGGACACGTTTGCACTTTTTAAAAAAAAATTGGGACTATGGTTGCAATTAATTCTTTAATTTTTTTATTTAAATAGGAGAGCATATTCATCATTTTACAACTTTTTATTGAGAGATTTGATGAAAATAGATAAAAATGATGGTTTACACAATTAAGTATGTAATTAATGGTGAAAATATATAAAAAAAAAATAAAAGGCAGATACATTTTTTGCAATAATAGGGAAATGTATGGACATTACGTGCTAATTACCCATTTAATAATTTATTTGGGACTAATTCGCGCTTTTAAAAAAAATTGGACTATGGTTGCAATTAATTTTTTATTTCTACTTTTGTTTTATTTAAAGAGAAGTGTATATTCGTCGTTTCACAATTCTTAATTTAGAAAATTGGTGAAAATGACATTTTGTACAATGAAATGTAGAAATAAAAATGAAAATATAAGGTAAGGATGTTTTTACACAATAACAATTTAAGATTGAGACGTTATGTGATAATTACCTTAGATTTACTATGTAGTCTACAATAAAACAATCACTGCACCAACAACAGTTTTCCTGATACTTTTTACCGTGACAGTGAATTCTAATAAGAACTTTCTCATGCCTCAAATAGTCAAAGTTCCGACATGTCTGAAGAATGCATAGGGTAACCATGGTTCCTTGGGAGTGTAAAGTTTGAGATCAACTTTTCATTATGAATGCAAACCGTATTGAATAATGTTCATTGGATTGACTCAAAAACAGGGATGGAGGGACATGGTAAAATGACATATAATAATTGGGTGTTCTGTTTTTATTTTTATTTTTCAAATTTTCTAATCATGTGTCGATACTTGTTTTCCTTGTTTTTGAACCGGTCTTTGAGCCTGTTTGTGTTGCACAATTGAACCATGTTCTACATTAAGGGTTAGGCTGCCAAAAATTGAAGTTTCAAGGGCTGTGGCTGAATCGATCGACACGGAACTGGATTTTGAGGTCATAGTGTGCAGTGTTCAATTGTGTTTGAAATACTTTAATGCGATCACCAGACAACTGACTTCTTAGAATTTGCAATATTTCTTATAATTACTTTAAGTGAAAAAAAAAAAAAAAAAAAGGTTTCTAGTACTCTCATCAGCATGGAACTCAATATTTCTTGTCAATATTATTTATTCATGCTTAGGTTCCAATTAAATAGTGGGTCTTACTTATTTATTATGCATATAAATTCAATAGCGATGGGAGTATTGAGTACTACATGCTCGGGGAATATAATTTTTTCTGACATATGGACACGTTAAAAAACTATGACATAGTACACGTAAGAGCACCTTTACTCATGTTCAGTGCCTACTGGTTAGTAGGAGATATAGTACATGACGAAGAATGTTACATGTAAAGATGTATTTAACATATTAGTTTATATGTACTGAGTTGACAACATTTCACAGGTTGGTTTAACTTTATTTTTTGTCTAAAAGGCTTGCGAAATGTTGCCAACTCAGTATCTATAAATCAATCTGTTAAATACATCAGTACAAGTAGCATAATTTCATACACGATTGACCGATAGAGATGTAAATACTAAAAAATTTGAATATCTGTTTTATTTATATCCTCTGTGATGTATGCTCAATTTGGATGCAATGAATTTATAGGAACCTGTTATGTTTTGTTTATCATATGATGTTGACTCCCAAGTCTATGGCATGTAGTTCAAGAAAACGTGCCTCTATCTCAGACTCAAAGCACCTTCTCTTCATCTTCAATGGCCATTAGTCACTGTCTTTGGTCAGCATTAGGGACAAAATATGTATCACCATTGGTAAAACCACTTGTTTATTATATGATATTGACCTCCAAGTCTATGGCGTGTAGTTCAAGAAAGAATATGTGCCTCTATCTCAAAGCACCTTCTCTTCATCTTCATTGGCCATTAGTCACTGGCTTGGTCTGCATTAGGGACAAAATATGGATCACCATTGGTAAGAATGACGACACAAACGGGAATACTCCAGTTAGGGTCCCAAACCTTTGATCTGTGATGATGGACTCCTAAACCTTTCTATTTCTTACTCTCCTTAACAGCGTTTGGATCCAAATGAACGGAAACGTTTAATTAAATCTTAGAAACTCGATATTTCATTCATTTATAAAGACTTTTATATCCCAACTTTGATTTAGAATAAGGAAGAATGAAAAAAATAACAGAAAAAGGAAAAAAAATATATTCTGTCATTGTGGACAGCTTGCCACCACTGCAACTTAGTTGTTATGTTGCCGCGACCACCAAAAAAAAAATCCTCCACCTCTTTCCCATGGCCAAAAACCACCATCCCAACCCAAAAAATTTGTCATTAGTACCACCACCACCATCTCCCTAGCCACATCCCCGTGGACCAGGGGCGGAGGCCGCAGGCCAAATTATTTTTACAAGGGAATTTTTTTAAATGAAAAATCCTTCTTTTTTAGCAGATTTTTTTTTCTAATATACCAGCACATCCTCCTACTGCCAACGTCAATGCCAATGCCACTAACGTAGACCCATATTGTTGTTACCACTAGGGATGACAGAATTACCCTACTCCGTCCAGTCCCACGTTGTCCCATCCCCGTTTAGTAAATGGGGCAAAGAAGGTGAACATAGTCCTTGTCTCGAACACGAATCAATTATTATTTTTTAATTAGTTTTTATGATTCCGTCCACTTGGATTTAAACACTTTAAAATCAAATGGTTAGGGACTCGGGTGCCATAAATAGAAAATATTATTTTCAACCACACGTTTTTCAATAAGATAATATTATATTTAAACCTAAAATTTTTCCTTATTTTTTAACCACGAATTATCTATCAAAATACTATTTCAGAATGCATTTTGGACAAAAAAAAAAAAATTGGATCCTGTTTACCGTAGTCTGAAAATTTGGCCAGAACAGTACTTTTTCTAGTTACTTTTTTTTTTTTTTGTCATATGGATATTTGTTTTCATTAATTAAGTGGATTTACTAGTCGCTGTTACCTTTATTTTTGCTGACAGTTAAAGATTATTGGACAATTACTAACCAACCACTAAAGATATATATCTCCACAGAAATGCTAACCAACCACTATTTCATTCTTTATTGTCTGATATTGACTTCAAGTCAATGGCGATCTTTCTCAAAACTGGGGCCCCAATGTTCGTAAAAAGCAACTTCAACTTCACGGGTCGGCACTGGAGACAATATATCACTGGCTTACTAAACAAAAATAATTGGTGATAATTTCGTATTTGCAGATGTTGGTCCTAGAATATAATTTCGAACACAAAAAACTGTAAATTGTAGAAAATAAAATGAAACACAAAGAATTTTTCGTACCAGAGGGCCCAAATGTTCAGCAAAAGGCCTAATCACCCGTTGAGCATCTACAATATAGCTCTAGATTCACTAGAATCACCAAGAAAAATTACAAATGTATGAAAAAAATCAGAGATTTCTTTACCGTTTTCTCTCCTCAAATCACATAAATACAATACACAATCTCACCCAACTATATACCAAGTATAATATCGAAATGTCACTCAGATTACAGAGTGTTAGGTTTTAGTTGATTTTGTAATTGGCTATTCTGTAGACAAAAGGACTTAAATTGATTGTTGATGAAAGTTCAAGGAGTAATGTGCAAATTTATCAAAAATTAGTTAAATGAGTCTAGGGTTTCGAGTTTGGAATAAAGGAGATAACGACACAGATTTTCGCTGGACTATCGTCAGGTTATGGTTTGAGTTGTAAAAGCAGAAACACTGTCCCTGGACCGTTGCCCCTCCTTCGCTCGAGCGACACCATGTCGCTCGACGTCGCGGCCTCTCGTTCGAGCGACGCTTTATACGAAAAATTTTATTTTCGTATTTTAAAGGTTTTTTTCTTGACCCATGGTTTTCTTGACCTACCTATATATATCATAAAGCTACAGAACGATAATTCTAATGTTGAATAATCAGCAAACAATTGTGCTGTCAATTTTCTTTTATCATTGAAGCTTTCAACATTCATGTTTCTTTGATATTCATTCTTATTAGTCAGAAAAATATCGAATCCAATATCCAAATACCAAATTGTCACTTCCCACATATCGGTCAAAGAGTGCTGAAGATCAAGGAAGACGATGAGAGTTCCAGATTGTGAAGAATGGATTGTTCTTTGTGATCCACAGGAAATAGACGATTTTACCAAACTAGGGGTTGCGATAGGATATCGGAGTTCCAGGAGAGCGTTGGTTATTGCAGCTGGAATTGGTGTATGGCAACACAGAATTTAGGAGAGCTGTCAGAATTGTAGTCAGGAGATTAGATAGTTCGTGTCGTCGTCTAGTCTGGTAGACTGTAAGTGGTGAATCGTTTATAGTGGATTGACTAGCAAAGTGCCCGAAGTTTTTCCCAGTTGGGTTTCTCCGTGAACAATTCTTATGTTCTTTACTGCTTTTATATTTTACTGTTTATTACATTTAAACTACGGTAATTCAACACAGGATAAATTAGATTGTTTGATTAATCATCTAGATAAGAATTAAAAGCGACTTGTTGCTGTTTAATTCATATTTGTTTTTAATTCCTCATTAAATACCTATTCACCCCCCCTCTAGGTATTGTTAGGATCAAACTTTGTGTTTTTCACAGAGATTGAATAACAATCATTAAGAACACACAGAATGGTAGAGAGAAGAGACGAAACCTCACAATTCACAGATTTCCTCTCACACCAAACATTAACCATCGACGAAACCCAAAAGTAGCTTTTAATACACGAGTCCAAAAGTCACAGATCAACGGCTGAGAGATGGCCAGATCACAAGATCAAGAAGTGAAGAGACGTTTAATATGGAAACACGATTTCATTAAATGGGTTTCAAACCGGAAGCTTTGCACAGGCCCAAATACAAACAGAACTGGGCCAAGAATTGTGAGGCAGCCCATGAAACTTAACAGCAGAATTTTCCATGTCATCAGTATTGTAGAATGACCAATATGAAGACTGACTTACCAAGTCTGGGTCCAACTGATGCACCTGCAGGCTCCTATATATACTGGCAAAAACAAAGATCGTAAATCAGATATCCAGGAGTATTTGTAAACACAAAAAAGAAAAGAAAATGCTGATTACAATTGGGGAGATGATGACTGGAGTAAGCTCTGCAATTGCAGGCTTAATGGTGGCTTATGCCATGTTTCAGAATTATTTCCCCTATGAACTTCGAAAACCAGTCCAGCGTTACATCCACAAAGTCAGGAATTTTATATATCCTTATATGAAGATTACATTTCCAGAATATCAAGGTAGTGGATTTCATCGCAGCAAAGCATTTGCTGCAATCGAAAGGTATCTCAATGAAAATTCATCAAAGCAGGCGAAGCATCTCAAGGCCAACGTTTTACACGACAGCCAGGTTATAGTTCTTAGCATGGCTGATCACGAAGAGGTCACCGATGAATTCCAGGGCATCAAGCTTTGTTGGTCTTCCAGCCGCGTCACTCCCAAAACGCAATCCATTTCATTCTATCCGAGGGAGGATGCCAACAGGTATTTCACACTCACTTTCCACAAGAAGTACAGGGATATCATTACCAGTTCTTATCTGAAACATGTTTTAGAAGAGGGAAAGGCTATTACTGTTAAGGAAAGGCAGAGGAAACTGTACACAAACAGCAAGAATGAGAGTTGGGGCAGATTCACGAGAAGCAATTGGAGCCATGTTGTATTTGAACATCCAGCAACTTTTGACACTTTAGCTTTGGAGCCAAACAAGAAGGAAGAAATTATCAAAGATCTGATCAGGTTTACTGAGGCCAAAGACTATTACGCTAAGATTGGCAAGGCATGGAAGCGGGGGTATCTCCTCTATGGTCCACCTGGAACTGGGAAGTCCACCATGATCGCTGCCATGGCTAATCTTTTGAAATATGACGTTTATGATCTTGAATTGACGGCCGTTAGGGACAACACGGAGCTGAGAAAATTGTTGATAGACACGTCGAGTAAATCTATTGTTGTAATAGAAGACATTGATTGTTCTCTTGATCTTACAGGCCAAAGAGAGAAGAAAAAGGAGAAGACAGACGATGAAAAGAAGGAAGAAAAGGATAACGATCCAGTCAAGGCGGAGATGAAGAAAAGGAATGAAAATAACAAGAATAGTCAGGTTACATTATCCGGGCTTCTTAATTTCATCGATGGGCTTTGGTCAGCTTGTGGTGGAGAAAGAATAATTGTTTTTACAACAAATTTTGTGGAAAAGCTTGATCCTGCTTTGATTAGGAGAGGAAGAATGGATATGCATGTAGAATTATCATACTGTTGCTTTGAAGCATTCAAAGTTTTAGCAAAGAATTATTTGGACCTTGAATCTCATGAACTGTTTGCCACAATATATAACCTGTTACAGGAAACCAAAATGACTCCTGCAGACGTTGCTGAAAACTTGATGCCCAAATCAGCTGAAGAGGATGAGGAAGCTTGTTTGGTGAGACTCATCAAGGCTCTGGAAGAAGCAAAAGCCAAGGCTGAGGAAGAAGCAAAAATGAAAGCCGAGGAAGAAGCAAAGAAGAAAGCAGACGAAGCAAAAGCTGAGGAAGAAGAGAAGCCAGAGGCTGAGAAAGAGAAAGATGAGGAGCGAGAAGCAAATGGTAAAGGTGTTGAAATCACTGTAGTGAAAGATAATGGTGAAGATGCTAAACATTCGGCTCCTAATGCTAATGGTGTGAAAGAAAATGAAAATACCTCTAATTGAAGATGTGATGTGATGATGTTCATGTAGTAGAAATGTTCTATTATTGCCTTTCAATAAAAATAAGTAAAAATAATACTAGTAGTTTCATTTCAAGGTGGGGATCTGGATTAGGCTTCATTGCAGTCTAATTCTATTCTAGATATTGTGATTAATTACAAGTTTTTGCCAACAGAATATATGTTATAATGCCGAATTTGAAGTCATAATTTGTGTTTAGACAGTCTCTTAAAAGAAAAGGCGTTTGCAGTACTTGTCACTGCGAGGATAAAAAATGAAAGTCATGATTTGATCACTTCAATAACGAAATGTGACTAAGTAGTTGAAATTTGTCACAAATACAAGATATCACCGCATCAAACTTATTTTAACTTTTTTTGCAATCGATGTTTCGATAAAATTCATATTAATTATGACTTTAAAGAAATACAACCAACCAACCAGGCAACTAACAGTCAGTCAATACAGCACATGTAGATGTTAGGATTAAGCACCACCCAAAGTATTAAAAATACCAGGATAACCAAATTCCATATTGACAAATTCAGAAAGTAACACATTCACATGCACAAAAGTAACAAACTTAAGGAGGATTAGTAAATATGAGTTGCTGATGGAATTAGATTTTGCCTCACTCAAAATGGCGACCTGTTTAAAGTGAAAGCAGCTGTCCATTTGGATAACCCACGTCTTCTGGATTATATATTGATCAAGTCTTCACATGGCAAACAAAATAAAAGAAGAAAATCAGAGTAGAATTTGATATCACTGTTCTCAGCTGCGTTCTTTACTTTCTACAAGTCATAGTCCAAGTGCATCTCCCAGGTTTACTGTGTTTCTCATGGTCCTCCTCCCAATGCCTCCATTGCCTTTTCTCATCATTGCCGCAAATTCACCATAATCTATTTGTCCATCCTGCAATCACCGAGCTTTTTTACGTAAAAGCGCAAACTAGAACACACAAATTCGTTTACGGAGAAAAATTGAAGTCACAGTTCTATTTAAGATAAGCAACATGACAAGTTAGTAAAGGGAAACTTCGAGTTGGCGAAGGCATGCGAAAGTCATCTCAGACACCATTTTGTGTTTTGTTTTATAAAGAAGATTGCATCAAACGTTTTTTGTCCTAAATTGATATCAACCCCAACATTTATATCTGAGCCTTTAACTTTGACTATCATAATGAAGAACTGACAGAAAAGGTTGCTGTTGACTGGATTCAACAATTTCTACGTTTAGGCTTCTCTATTAATATACTGGACTTAATGTGGTTAAAAGGAAATGGAAATTTGATTTCCCACATTTTTTTTCCTCTCTAGTTTTTAGACATGATTTTGAGAGTTGTTTCAGCATTTTAACACAGAATCCAACAATGCTCCCAAGTCTTATATAAACCAATTCTGAGAAGAAATACAGGGAATGCACAACTTACATTATCTTGATCAATCTCTCTTATCATCTCATCAAGGTTAAGCTCACTCAGACCAAATTCTTTGCAGGCTTGTTGAAGCTCGTCAATAGTTATGTAACCACTACCATCCTTGTCAAAGAAAGAGAAGGCTGAAACTAGATTCTCCTCTCTTTCTAACTTGTTCAAGTGCACTGTAGCTGCTAGAAACTCCCCATAATCTATTGTTCCACTGTTGTCGATGTCCGCCTACCAATACCAAGACAGGTTTGTTCATATTAATTTGAAAGAGAAGATGATAGTCATGAAAATTGAAAAGCAGAGGGTTCTTACAGCATCCATGAGATCTTTAATCTCAGACTCCATCAGTTCAGAGCCTACTCGGCTTAAACCCTCTTTAAGTTCATCGAAAGTTATAGTTCCACTATCGTCCGTATCTATCATTTTGAACAACTCCCTAAGACCACCAATTTCCTCTTCAGATAATCTCTCTGCAATGACCTGCAGAAGAGCAAAAGAACGTCAGTAACATAGCTTTGTTAAATGGCTGCTTTTATAAATGGATTGTATATGTGTAAATCAGACATGAAATTAAGATAGAATAGGCTAGCTCTATCGTTTATGTGACAATGAAATCAAGAGACAAACAATGACCGTTAACATCAATTGGTAGAATGGGGGAAAAAAGTAAAGACAAACTGAATGCACACAAACATATTATTGAATAGGTTTCCCCATTTGATCTCGTTTGTTCTACTAGATTTTTGCTAACTTTTAAACCACTAGTATAACTGAACTTCCGTTCAACGAAAATAAAAACTTCACTTCATTTTTGTGGTCTAATTAGATCTTGATTTAAACATAGGAGTTGCTAAGAGTAAAATTGGGATAAAAGATATATATTTTTTGTCCCAGTTAAATGAAATACAGAATGACTAAATTACAAAGTTTTCTTAAGATTTCTGTGTATTATATACTCTCCTTGACTTGAACTCCTAAATACTATATGCTTGAATAACCAATTAAGTGCATATAACACAAAAATGTTCTTTTTCCTCTGGCGGTAAGAAAATCATGGACGGGGATAGCTGACTAAAAGGTATGGAGATTCTTCCATCTGTATCTGACACTTTTAAACTGGATATGATGCTCTAACCAATGATACAACAACTACCATATTTATGATCAAATTAACAAGATGTGCCTTCTATCTCAGTTTTATTATTTCTCCTGTTTTCAAATTTTCATAGGAAATATTTAGAGCATTCAATTGTTAGTATACTAATTTCATAGAGAACACGTACAATACTTACCTAAAGTTAAGATCCTTTTTGACCATATCCCATGTCCTAAAGTTTGACAATTCACATCTCTAACATTTAGAGTCAAGTTGCATCAAGAAAAATAGCAAAAGTTTTGCTATTATAATTTATTGATATAGAAATAAAAATGATCTGAAGTTAAATTCACATTTATAAAAGTTAAAGAAAGCCATACAGCTACAGCATGTTTGTACTCCACGTGACTTTACTGCAACGGTATATACAGAGATGGAGCTTGGGGGGGGCGGGAGGGGGCGATCGCCCCCCCCCCCAACATTGTCCGCGGTACACTATTCCTAGTTAATTTGTAATGAATTTTTCAGTTTCGCCCCCCCCAAGATTTTGACTCGCCCCAAAATTTTGAATTTTTTTTTTTCCGTTAATAAATATTGAGTAAATAACTTACATTTTAAAATTCAACTATACAAAAATCTTAGATCTAAACAAAAAATTCAATAGTTACTTAAATAAATCAATAGCCCAAATCCAATTCAAAACCTAAGTTCCCAATTCCCAAGCCCAACTAATTAAAACTCAATTCCCGACCTGGTTTATGCATAATGCATGTTTACTTGTTCTTGAATATTTGAATTTAAGAATTAAGTAGAGTAGTTGATGTTAGTTTGTGTAATTGTGTTAGTTATTGAATATTTGAATTTAAGAATTAACTAGTAGAATAGTCAGTAGTTATTGAATCGAACATTGAATTTCAGTACTATTTTGGTACTCAAAATCGTCGTTTTCAATTTTCTTAGTTAAAAAAAAAATTTCGGGGGCTCCGCCCCCGAACCCCCGGGAGGGGGGCCCGCCCCCCTCCACCCCCCGTATTTTCACCCCCCCAAAATTAAAAAGCTGGCTACGTCCCTGGGTATATATATCTTTGTTGTCTAGAATGTCCAAGCGATAAAATATTTTTAGGAAGAAAGCAAATTAAAAAGAATGTCTCTATTTTCTGTTACTCTTTCATAGAGTGGAATAGTTTCCTAAAAATTATTCTTAGCAACAAATCTCTGTTCTCGATATATTTGATAAATTTAGCGTTTATTGAAAAAAAAAATGAAATACCTATGGTTTCACAGATATTAAATTATCCATCATTTTTTTACAGAGACACGAATGGGTTTGACAATCAATATATCCCTACTATATTAAAAGAGCGAATCTGCCGGTTACTATTCATTTGTGAAGTATTTTGCATTCCCAGTTTATCCTCCCTCAATTCATGTATTTTTTCCATTTTATCCCTACCCGTCAGTTACTATTCATTTGTGAAGTATTTTCCTTCCCTATTTTATCCTCCATGATTTACTGTTTATATTTGTGAAGCCACTACATCCACGCGTCTCTTCAAAACAAAAAGGTAGCATGAAATTTTTCATTTCCTACAATTGTTGACTATTTTGAAGAAAAGAAAAAAAAAAGTCATTTAATTATCAAACAAAAAATATTTCAAACCGACATAGTAATATATATAAAAAAAACAAAAACCTAATTTTCTTCTTCCACCATTTGTTGGGACAAATTACAAAGTTAGAAATTTGTTAAAAAATAGATTATTAATTACTAAGAAAAAAATTATTTCGCTATTTTGATATTTTATTAAGGTAGAAAAAAAAATAATTCATTTTGAAGTTGTACATGTAAATTGAAAAAAAAAAAAGGCAAAAAAACATAGTGAAACCGGCGTGATAAAAAAAAAAAGGAACACATCCACGCGCTGCGGTTCCTAACCTCCATTTTTTTTTCTTTCTTTTTTTTTGCATACATAGTCGTGACTTTTTTATTTCTTTTTTCTAAATAATTCTATTTATTTACATTTCACACAATCTATAAATACAATTTCATTTATTAATAATTTAATTCAAAACATTAAAAAATATTCAATTCCATACATACATGAAAATTAAAATTCTTTTCGGGAGCGTTGCCCCCGAGCCCCCACGAGGGGCGCTGCCCCCTCGACCTGACCGAACAGGTCGATCCCCGTCAGGGGCGTTGCCCCCGAACCCTCACGAGAGGGCGTTGCCCCCTTGACCCCCGCGACGTCTACCTTTTTCTCAATTCTACTAAATTGCCTCTAAATAAATCACTCGTGCACATAATTTTTTTTTTTTACATTTACAATTAAGAAAATATATATTTTTTCTTATTAATTAATATTCACTACACATTTGTACATAATATTCACAATAAAAACAATAATTATTAGTGTGCCTATTTTTTAAGTTATAACAACTAAATTGTAAGAATATCAGAATGTTCAACAGTACTAGCTCTATCTATTCTCTCTTCAATGGAAACATATAATAATGTATCTATTTTTTTTTTTCACGCCGTGGCGATTTCACTATATTTTTTTGCCTTTTTTTTTAATTTACATTTACAACTTGAAATGAATTATTTTTTCTACCTTATAGCGAAATAATTGTTTTCATTTAAAAAAATTTTAAAATATTTAATTTTACACTTAAGCTAGCCGATTTTTTACTAAAAATTTAATTTTACACTTACCCATATTTACTTTACATCTATATCCTGTCAAAATGCAAACAACAACTTTTACCTCACAAACATCAAATTGAAATTTGCTGCGTCAATTCTCCACCGCCTTTGAAGATTTTTTTTGCAAAAAGTATCTTAATTGAGCTTACAAAATCACCATCTTCCAAGTTTTTTCTATAAAAATATCTTAGTTGAACTTACAAAATAACTCCTCATTTTGAGCTCCCAAAATCAATTGAAATTGCCCCAAAAAAAAAAAAAAAAAGGCTTCTTATAACCATTCGTACAAAATTGCTACACCTTCTTTTGCTTCAGCTTACAACAATTCGGTGTTCGAATTCCACAAGATTGCAAGGATTTTTACATTTCTGTTGCACTCAAGAAATTAGTTCAAATAAAAAATAGGCCTCCTGCGTTGTTAGAACTGGTACTGCGAGGATTTTCATATCTATGTCGAAAATAGATCTTCTACGAGCTGATAAAAAATTGTGAGATAAATTATATTTGTGCGTGTAACATCCTAAGGTACGTGTATTCCTTCACTTATTTTCTTTAAATAATACCAATTTTTTAACAGGGAAGACCCCTTATACGTGTATTTTTTCTAAATAATATTGGGTTAGTTATATAATTCTGTCGTTTTGATTATGTATTATTTATTCAATGCCTCACACACGAGCCATGATTCTTTGTTTTTCTTTTTTCTATTGTAAAGATTTCATAATTTAGTCTTTAAAAATTCTGGCTCAATTAAGTTCATTTCCTAATTTCATCTATTATATATACGCTAACATAACCTCCAAAAATATGACAGCCATGCATTGCATGGGCCAAAACTAGTAATAAATAAAATCATAAAAACCAGCAGAAACCTTACACGTAAAGCCATCTTCTTGAGTTTATTCATAGCTGAAAACTGTTTGAGGCGTGAAAGAACTGCAGAATCAAGCGGCTTATCAGGAGCCATTCTGTCATCAACAATCCATGGATGGCCTGATAAAGAAAAGGAAAAGGAAAACAGTCATTCATTGACATGCAGTGCCAGAATTGTTTCCATGGTGGCATGACTGATTTAATCATCTCCTCAGTAAAGTTTCTTACACAGAACTTCATGTGCTGTTATCCTTGTCTTCGGATCCCTATCCAGCATCTTCTTTATCAAATCCTTAGCACTATCTGAAATGCCAGGCCATGGCTCAGATTCAAAATCCAATTTTCCTTGCAATATCTCACGAAAAATCCCCTTCTCTGTCTCTGATGTTGGAAGTAGTACAAAATATGTAGAAGTGTTAGTTATTTTTAGTATTATAGAAACTGAATTCTTAAAAGGCATTCTGATTCAAAACGCATGAATGAACTAAGCAGGAATACACCTGCCCAGAAAGGTGGAACACCACTGAGTAAAATGTACAAAATAACTCCCGCACTCCATACGTCCGCTTCATGTCCATAATGTTTGCACAAAACCTCAGGTGCTACATAATAAGGGCTTCCCACTACATCACTGAAAGTTTCATCTGAAAAACAAAATGAATATGAAACTAGCAATTTTATCGTAGAATGACTGAAATTAATAAATCATAAAACATACATGGAGAACACATTCAGTCAGGAACTCTCATACAATTTCACAATAATTACAGCATGAAGATACAAGCTAGAGATGAACCATTTAACAACAGAAAAATGAATCAGAAGCAATCTTTGGTACATAGGATTGCGTTGATTTCAGCTATTAACATTTTTTTAGTGAATAAACAAAATTAATCATTGTGAAAGCACAAAAAAGTTTACCCATAATCCTGGAATCTAATCAAAGGGAATGCATATCATATTTTAAATTTCAATAACTTGTACTTATCTGCGACAACAGCAAGTATCTAAATGAAGCTTTCAATTTAGATTAAATTATCATGTTGATAACTCAATAAGAAGGATAGAGAACTAACAGAGGCCAAGTAACTCAATTCAACACAGGTGAAGATGAATTAAATATTTTGTGGTTTGTGACTAGGAGACTCAAACAACTTCGTCGATGATCATCAAATGACGCACCGTCGGTGATTGCCAATGACATCACAAGTGACATTACCGGCTATAATCGCTAATGGATGTGCATTGATGATCACCGATTATGCTATCCATAATTTTGTGCAAATAACCAGCAAATATTATTTTCATCAAATACCATCAGTTTCGTTGGTCAACATTTTTTCTATTTTAATTCTTTTTATGATCACTTTTTGAAATTATTTGGAAAACCAACAATCCAAGAAATAAAAGAATCGCGCCTTGTGCAAGAAAATGATAGTAAACGTACAAACATCAAATTACCAATCAATCACAAAGCCAAAAAATAACCTATATCACATCTAAACCTAAATGTGGTGGATTGCACAAAACTCAGTTAGCCCAGCAATTCAAACACAATCAAAACAAACATAAAATGAAAAGTTTCAAACGATTAATAGAAAAAGGGTTCCCAAGAAACCGAAAAATATCAAAGAAAAACCTGGCTTGTAGAAAACAGAGAGGCCAAAATCAGTGGCCTTGAGAGTAGCATCCTCATCAGCACTAGTAAACAAGAAATTCTCAGGCTTAAGGTCCCGATGCATAACCCCTAAAGAATGACATGCCTCGACCACCCCAACGATTGTCTTGATCAATTTGGCAGCTTCTTTTTCGCTATACTGCCCTTTCTGCACAATCCTATCAAAGAGCTCTCCACCTGCACAAAGTTCCATTACTATGTGCACAAATAGGATATCCTCATATGTCCCCTTTATTCTCACCACATTTGGGTGCTCCGACAAGTGGTGCATTATCTGAATCTCCCTCCATACATCCTCATAGTCCTCTTTACAAATCAGCTTCTTCTTGGGTATAGATTTGCAGGCATGAAGGGTGTTGCTTGATTTTTCACTGCACAGAAAGGTTGTCCCAAACTGGCCTTGGCCTAGCTTCTTGCCTATATTGTATAGACTTTGTAGGGTTTGTGTCCTGTATGGAAGGACCCATGTGGGCTTCTGCATATGTTGTGTTATAAAAGTTGGTTTCTTGATCTCTTTTGTGGGTTTTGGTGTCTCGTTGTGTTCAGTGCTAGTATTGTTATGCGAAGATGATGGAGTAGATGAAGACATGATTATCGTTTACGGGTGCTTCTGATGAATCTTGAATTGAATTTGGAAGAGATGAAGGAATAGAATGAGTAAACAAAAATGCAGTCTTGACTTTTTTATTTTTTACCAAATCTGAAATCTTCCCCTTTTCTTGAAATCTCGCTCTAGATTTTCTCACTCTAGATTCACTCGATTTCTCCTTTTCTTGGTTGTGTGTGAAAACAAATAAATTTTGTACGGACGAAGGTTAAAAATTGAAAAATTAGTGTTTGTTGTTATGGATTCGTCAAAAGTAAGATTTTAAATTTCCAACATGCTAAGTTCTACAGCTTTGAATCTGGGTACTCACATCACAGGATGGTGTCAGATTTTAATTTGTGTATAGATTAAATAAGTTGAGACTCAAAATCTTAATTTTTAAGGTAAAAGACCCATAATCACTACCACGTGAAAGGTCGGGAGCCTACCTGAATTTCTCCAAAATGTTACAGAAAAATGGTAAATACAAGCACCATTTTTACCCAAGTCAATAATCGTCATAAAATTGGCACTTGAGGGTGAAAATACAGATAAAATTAAGAATCCAAAGACAAGGAAAGGGCATAAAATATTCTATTTATAGTCAAGAAAAAAAAACAATAAACAATTAGAATATCTGAATCCCCCTCCCAACATTCGTATTTCATTTTAGTTTAAAAATTACAGACAAAACTGGGTTGGGCACATGAGACCAATTAAAAGCAGAACTTTGTTAATGAATTATACCCATCCCATTGTACGTTAATGCAAGTTTTGAGGTATCAATATAATATTATATTATTATGAGTGTGTTTTGTAGAACTCAAAATCCAATTAAAATTGAAAATATAGTCGTTATTAAGTTTCACTCGTCTAATAAAAGTCAACAATAACAATTAGTTTTTTAATATTAATCTGATTTTAATCTCTCCCAAACACACTCTATATTGCTCTAAGTATCGATAATGTCATAAAACTCATAATGAACATCAACATTTGAGTTAAAGTTTAAAATCTACAAATAAATTTATATGATACGTCGTCGATACTTAACATAAGATGAACATCGGTACTCATTCAATCATTCTTATATATAAATATTTTACTTCATCCATAATCATCTCTCTAGCGTCTTGAATTTCTTGCTATTTCTTGTTGTTCTCTAATCATATCTGTCAATTATCTTACACGAAATTCGAATTTATAAATCAGTATAGTAAAGGAAACATCATTTCTAAAGTTATTCAGGATTCTTTAAAGTAGTTTTGAGTTGACTCTCTCAGAGTTTAGTCTACAAGAGCATTTTCAGATTTGATGCCTTGAATCTAGGCCAGAATTGTGAGCTAGCGGTCCTATTGAGCTTGACATAATAGGTCGACTCTGACTTGTATACCGCGTAGAAAATATAAGGATAAGATAACTCGTTTTCAATTACACATTTAATGAAATTCATAATATTCATCAATTTTTCAACCACCCGTTTCGTCAACTTTTATTAAAAAAAGATCAACCTGTCATTGTGTTTAATGGTCATCATGGTAAAACGAGTAATATCATGCTACTCAGGAAAATTCTAATTTGTGTGTGAAAGAAATTAGAGATTCCAAGGAAGACTCATACATCACATAACTTCTTCTGGTCATTAAAAGAGAGTTGGAACAACAATTTTGAAACAGAAAGTCCAAAAAATAAGAATAATAAGAAATAAATCTAGTGAACCACGCTTGGTAAACAAAATCACTGCAGAACTCTACAATTTATTACAAGAAACATATGACGACTCCACAATTATGAACACTGCCTCGTCCTCACAATTTCAGGTGATTTATCCCCTTTTTATCGTCGACATACAGTTTCCAAAGAAAATATATCCTTTAATCTTCAAGATCCATGCTTCCATCGAAGAGAAATACTTTCATGGGAGTACCTGGACTAATGAGAAATATGACTCAAAACAACCGCTTTGGATCACGAGCTGCAGTCAGATGGTCCTGCAATAGCAATAAAATGGTAAATTTCCCCGACATAAAACCTCAATAGGATGCAAAAAATGAATGGAGCAAGAACTGTTCTACATCCTTAGTTCTTAAATATGCGTGATATAGTAGTGTGCATTCCAACATTCCCTTTAGAAAGCAACCCCCTAACCACGAAGATGCAACTATGGTTCATCCATACAAAGTGCACAAGACATTTTCTTGCCCTAAAATAGATAACAAGACTTCAAGTACCACCAAGTATACTGTTCATGAATGATGATAATGAATACCTTATACAATGCAAGAGGTATCAATCTATATGACTTTACTACAGATAAAACTCACAAATATAAATTTAAAATACACAGTTTTAATACAAAATGGACCACGACAAACAAAGTCCATGTGAAGCACTAAAAGTTCATCTATAAGTGATGGTTCTCCATAAATTGTGGGCACAGACCTCCTATAGCGTTGTATTGGTGTTTGACATGCCTTAGACATTGACAAACTTCAGACAAGCATTCATCACTCCATGACAATATCGTTTTAATTCTGACAGACGAGGTCAAGTTGCCAACAACTTGCACTTTGGTCCTGTGATCATTGGTGTAAATGTTTAATTTCTTAATTCAGTCACAAGACAGGGGACAGACATTTACTAAAGCAAGCAAGGGCACCCGCACATACACACAATTAATGTGCCTGTGTCGCCTGTGTCCTACTAAAATATTTAGAAAACAGCAATAACATCAGCTTTTTATTCCTTTGCAATGCATAATGTGCATACAAATCACACCACCTCTGTGATAAATAAATTGCATTCTTGCCGTTCAAGTATTTAACAATCTAAAAGTTTGAGTGATTTGACTCTGATTTCGATATTACTATCCTATTACTTTTATAATTGAGCATCACTTTCCTAAGACGTTATTGGATTTCCTGTTCCCAATGTACCCTTGATCAGCACTAAAAATAGTGAATACTTCATTACCAACTTCCCCACGAACCCAGTTAATATACCTATGAACATAAAGCTCTTTCCAGTCATAGATGCATCTTTATAGTTCGAATGCATTGTAAAGATTATGAACACGGCGGGATCTCCAAGGAAAAGGGAGGCATCTCCTAGTACAGTTAAGAGACTTCCTACAAGGTGCACCTTTGACGAACTAATTTGAAGAATCCTGACAATGTACTTGGTAAATTTGACTATGTTTCATGCATAGATATGTTTCTTTGTAGCTTTAGTTGGTCTCGACCATTGCTATAAAAAGACAGATAAAGCATCCAGGCCAACTCACCGAGATAAAATCAAATGCTTTAGTCTCCTCTTTTTTTGAATCATTCATCAAGGAGGTGGGAGCTTGAGTAGCAATGCTAGGATTAAAAATATCTGGAATGGGTGATGAAAACCCTCCATTATATCCAGCAGCATGGCTAACACTTGCACTTGGTTGCAGGTTCCTTAGCTGCTGAAAGTTGGACATTGTCGTGATAAACTGTTGCTGAGCAAAAAGATTCCCCATGGTATTGTAAGCCATTGGCTGAGAAACTAATGATGGATTGAACATCAAGCCAGCAGGAAAATTATATGCCATAGCACCCAAAGGGAACACAGGATTAGCATTCACCCCTGTAGCTTGAGAACTGAGTACACTGTTGAAGACATCATTGGACTCCAAGCCAACATTTTCAACATGCTTCTCGGCAGAGCTTCCACTTAGTTTGGAAAATGGATCATTACCATTTATAGACAAGCCAGACATCAAGTCATTAACATCTTTTCTAGAATTACCTTGAGCCTGGTCCTTATCGTTATTTGTGTGAAAAGAGACATCTGCAAAAGGATCATCATCATACCTGTCTCCGTTGGTGCTTTCACTGACTCTGAAACTGTCTCCAAATATATCATCAATCAGAGGAGCGGCAGATGTTGCCGGATTTTCAATTATTTGATCACCATGCATTTCAGTAGAATTTTCCACTCCAAGAAGATCATCAGAATCACCAGTGTCTAATAAATTTGGCATCTGAAATGCGACTGTCTCAGCCTTCACAGATTTATCTAGCTGATGGACTCCACTACCAGCTTGTTCACCACCCAGAAGACTCAACACCTGTCCATAAATGACCACACATTGACTTAAATTAATTGGAAGCACTACTCAATCAAACAAAAATATTGTCACCAAACAATAAGTTGCATTCAGTTTTTCCAAGGAAAAGAGAAAATCGCTAATGAGTAGTGAAATCTCATTCAACAAATGCTAATTAATATCGGGTGTTGCAGTTGCAAATATTGTTTTCACAGAAATGTCACCCGGTTATTTTCTTCCCATCTCCTGCTTCTGGTTTAATCTATATGTGGGTCGTGATCTTTCAGGCTTTGATCCCGTCCCTTATTTTATCTTGTATGAACATCAAGATTCAAAAAATGATGAAAGAAAAGATTTCCCAGCAATGTTTCCCTTCTTCTTTCCTTCCCTTTTGACTTTGATTTTTTCTTTTTGTTTGTTCCTTTTATCTTTTTCTGTTTTATAATGTATTTGCATAGGAGTGGAATTGGCTAAGAGCAAATTATAAAATATTACCTTATTTGATTTCTCCCTCAAAGATGCTTGAGGAGATTCAGAACATTTCACCACAACATCCTTGTTATCACTAAAATAAGATGCTATAACAGAAAAATGTTCATCATCTGCCTTTCGTAAAATTGCCTCGAGGACGGAAATGGCTTTCATGCGCACCTGACACAAGTAACAATGTTGGAAAATATAATAAGTTAAAACCTTCATTATATCATTTTATTAGCCTGACATATCATTTTAAGGAATAAAATCAAATAATATCTCCAAAACTGTGTAGGTGGTCACTCTCCTATACATGCATAAACAGAACACACAGTCACTGAGGGAGCAAACCTGCCACAGAGGTGATTGAAGTTTTGACTCAAGAGCATGCCCTAACAACAAGGCATCTGATTTTGATGCTTCCACAAGGAAAACCTGAAGTGCATCTCGAGTTGGCTGTAGACGGACACCACCAGATGTCACAATGGTCTCTAACAATTTCTCCTCACGAGTCTTTTCACCATAACTTGAACGAGAATCTCCATTAGTCGTTTCTGCCTGGGATGCACTGAAATCTGGAAAAGAATTTCCAGAACCAACATACTTTGAGATGCGTGCACTGCTCTGAGTTTCACCATGAGAGCCAATTCCTTCATATCGTTCAGAGTTATCATTTTCCCTAGTCAACGATCTTCGCAGATTTGGGCTCCGGTAACTTCCAGTCTCAATACCCTTTTTGAGGGATGGAGATTGTGTTAAATTACTTAAACCCTGCTTGATAGTAGAACTTCCAATGTCAACCACCTCGCTAAGAAAGGACTTCTTATCTTCTGATGGCATTTCAAAGCTGGTATTCCCGAAACCTTGTATACGACTACCAAGACTGTTCTCAGCAGGCGCAGGTTTGTGGTCATCTGAAGAAAATATGGCAGATAATGCTTCCTGCGCAGTTTCACGCACAGCCTTGTTCAACGCATCAGCTTTCAAAGGATCTGGCTCTCCCTTGTAATGAATTAACTGACGTACAGCTACAGAGTTCCTCTGCATCTCCCTTCTGAACTCTGCTCCTGACTTTCCCACTGCATATTTGATCACCCTCAGAGCCTAAAAAAAACAATTAAATCAGATGACCACTACATGAGTATTGTGCTGATAAAAATTTAAGAGCAATAGTTGTGACCCCTTCTTTTACTTGAAGAATCAAAAATTGTAAAGGCGAATGCAGATGCAGATAGTTCTGCCCCATCAACTATTCAAACCAGTAGGAGTCAGAAAGTTTCACTTTGATGGCTGAACTGCCAGTAAGCTCTGAACTGTCCGGTAATTTGGAGCTAGACTAGAACCCACAAATTACCCAGACAAAATCATATTCACTCAATTCTCAGTTCTCCACGGCATGTTCTCAAATGTATTTACTCAGTCCTCAGTAAGTTATCAAGCCAATCATGGCTCAATAAGCTACCCATTATGTTTGTGTTCCCTTAAACAATTCTATCCTTTTATTCAGGTCCATTCCATTCCATTAAGTTTCAAAGGAACCTATTAAGTAAACCCAAAATCTATTGAACCTAATCCGCTCCAAAATTAAATTAATCAATCGACTAATTCTCATCCTTTCGGATCATTAGTTCAACAAAGTGATTCCAAAATGCATGATACTAGCCGATACTTTTGATTTATCTTTATAGTGCCTGTTTGTTTCACATTTTTATAGCAGCGTGCATTTTGAAATAGTAGATTGATGAAGAATGTGTGGTTAGAAAATAAAGAATTTTTTTGATTTTACGTGTAATATTATTTTATTAAAGATTATGGGATTAAAAAGAAGAATGAGAAATGTATTTTGGAAAAAATGGGTATCAAACAAGGTTGAGCTTATAGAACCTCCCTTAGGGGGAGAAGAACAAGATTGATTGACATGCAGAAATTCACACAAACATACACATTGAGTTTTTACAAGCAAACATGACCAATAGTCCAAAATGAAACCCAGTGGCAATTGATTATACAAATTTTAACTCACTAAACAAAAAAATGGTCGAAAACAAAAACAAAATATAGATGGAAATTCCAAGCTTAGAAAGAGAAAGTGACTGAGTTCCTAATAAGCCATATTCAAATCAAGTATAATATATTTTATCAATTCTAGCAACTATATTTCTTAATGATCATACAGCTTTTGGATATCCCAGCATCAGAAATTATTATAATACACCCAATTTCACAGTGAAAATGGACTAGATAATTGACTAAACCAAAAAAAAAAAAAAAAAAAGACAAGCATATCTCAATTCCATTAATAAAAGGAACAAAATGCGGGGCGGAACGAACTTTCTGTTTGACGACAGGGGATTTATGCTGGAGGCGTTTGAGGATGAATTCGGATACTTCCTTAACGATGCTGACGTGGGATGACCTCAGAAGCTCGCAAATCTCCTCCAATTTGTAGACCGGAGTAACCTTGTCCTCGTCCGATGTCGCACCGTCTATCATCTTCGACCTCCAGTAAGACTCCACCGCTCTCCTGCTCTGTTCCATTTTCTCTGATTTATCCCTTTTTACTTATCGAAAATCAATCTAAAAAATTCCACTGATAGATCTACCGATCGATCCCAACAAAATATGAATAATTAACCAAATAATCAAAATTAATGATCAACCGATCGTACCAACCGAGGCCAATATGGATATTGGATTTGAGAAATGCAAAGGAATTGGGTGAACAGTTTAGGGATTTTTTTAAGGGGGTTTTGTTCTTTTATTTTTATTTTTGTGGGCGGAGAAAATAAATTATCATAAAAAAAATCGTGGAAAAATCGTTGTTGGGTGTACGAAGAAGAAACGTGGGATGCTACTTTCTTAACATTCTGACGCGTCATAAATAAAAACAAAAATAATTAGAAGATGAGAGAAATTGCAAACAAAAAATAAATAAAATTAATTAATTAATTAAAGACAATTGTGAACAATAATAAAAATAATGTTAATTAAAGGGGAGAGAGACGGTGGATCATGGATGGCCAGCGAGGCGGCGCAGCCTCGTGAGGTGGAAATGTCCAATAGTTTTTTTTTTTTTTTTTTTAAATATACTCGCCCAAAATGCATATATTTACCATTCTTTGCTATATATTAATTTTTTTTTAAATTCCCTTTGGACCCTAGGGTGGGGATTTTTCATGGTATATATGGTTTCTAGTTGTCCATTTTGAGCTAATATTGAATCTTGTCTTTTCACTCTCTTCTTCTTTGAAACATCGTCTAAGAGTTAGGAATATGGCTAAGTTATCTGCCAACTTCATGCTCGATGACAAAGATGGCTCTATTGTTCCAATTCGCCCCTGAATACATAGAAGGGTTGGTATGCTTGGACACGTGTTTGATTAACAAGCTATTAAATTGGGAGGGGCTTGAAGGGTGATTTATTTGAATGAGATTTCAATTAAATTGTGTATTGACAAGAACATAATAATATTGTAAAATTTATAAAATAAATAGATGTTTTAGGAATTGCCCTCGTAGGGCTTCACAAAAAAATTATTCGTTCCACCTTCAAACCCTTTAACCTTCTTCGATGGTCTACAAGAACTCAAAACTATATACAAATTATGTGTGGGCCCAACAAAAATTAAAATCCATTATATATCGATGTATGTGCCTATATATAGCCCTGTTTGGTAGAGATTGAAATCAGATTTTTAGTAGATTTTGATAAAAATTGATGAAATGTCTGATTGAAAAGTTATGGATCTATGAAATGTGTGGTTAAAATTAAATCCAAACCAAATATGGGCATAATATGGACATGATTTGGATAAGGAAATATCGCTATCTTAAAGGATCTCTTCCTTCGTCTTCGGATAAACTTGTGACGAATCGTTGTAATTTTTTTGTTATTGTGGGTCCAGAAGTCCATGGATGTTTCCCTTAAGAGACACCATGTGTTTCTCTATAATAATTTAGGCAAGTCACTGCAAGTTAATATCTGCATAATGAAAAAGTTTGAGGCTTCGTTTATTAAAAGTTGGTTAAATTACTCGAAATCAAGTTCATATATGATGTGCAATTCGCCCCACTATTCGTGACATACCAAATCTGATTCCTTTCTGATTGTTTAAAATAATCACTAGTGTATTGACATTGACACAAATTTTACATTGAGATAAATTTTTAGTGAATTTCACAAAATCTATACAAAAATCTTTCAAACACGTGTGATTTAATATAATGCACATGATTCAACCATTTGTGTAGCTAGTATATATCATTCCGGAGAAGAACTACTTCTATGAACCGGTCATATATATACATGTGGTGGGATCGTTCACTCAAATCATGATGTCTCAAATCTTAAATCATAGCACATCGGATGTTGAGTGGGGTCTGCACACACACACACACACACTCTCTCTCTCTCTCTCTCTCTCACACACACACCTACTCGATATTCAAAGTATCGTGATTTGATTGGACGATCTTACCACCTATACATTTGTCCCCAACCTTTGAAAAAAGTAGCAAGCCTACTTCTAAACATTTTTTTTGTTTGCTGGGTTTTATCTCAACCTTAGAAAAATTAGTAACCTTAAGTCCAAAATGATCTCCGTCCAAAAAAATTGTTTAATTGGTATGAAATGACAATCTTAATATTTAACTTAAATCCTCTGCATATATAAAAGAGAAGGATTTTTTATTGTTCACAAGGCATCATGCTGACATTATATATATATATATATATATATATATATATATATATATATATATATATATATATATATATATACTAGGTGTAAGCAACGTGCAATGCACGTTTGCTTAGTTTATATTTAAAGTTTTGTTTAAGAATTAATTCGTTATTAATAAAGATGTAATTTTTTTGGTTAATTAAATAATTAATGATGTAATGTTTATGTAATTGATAAATAATTAAATAAAGTGTTTCTTTATGTCATTTCCAACCCAAAATCACAAACAGACTACTCAAGGTATGTTAATGGGTAAGAAGATGAGTTTACTTAGGCTCCACTTGATTCTCATTAATGTAGAATGATAATGAAAAATATAGCCGTTATTGAACCCCACACAAGAGATAGAAATTCAAAATTGATAGATTAATGTGATGGATAACGGTCATATTTTTCATTTTTATGGGTTTATAATGAGAAACAAACGGAGGCTTAAACTTTTTGCATGACTTAAGTCTTTACTCCTTTTTATTTTCTGTAAGGCTTCTGTGAAACAGTAGCATGTAAGTCCAGTATTTCTCATGAATTGATTGCTGGATTTGAATGGATTAAATTGAATGTCTCCATATATTGCTTGTGCGAGAGAAGAAGATGATTATTGCGCCTATGATTAATCCAACTAAGATGATGGGCAAGCACAGCCGCCCCCAACCCCCGGCCACTACGGTTTCTTGGGGGCGTCGGCCATGAAAAGGGGGGGGAAGAGTTTCTCCATTAAGGTTTTTTCAGTGTTTTGAAAACTGACCCGGTGATCAACCCGGAAAATGTGAAGGGTCAAGGGTCAAAAAGTTCAATCGGAGTTGAATCGGATGCAATAAATACATAAAAAAAATAAAAAAAATAAATATAAAATTAATATATATTTTTTAAAATTTTCATATTAATAATTCAAAGTAAATATATTTTTACTAATTAGTTTCATTATCCTACAATTAGTCTCAATACTAAAAATTAAAAATCAATATGTTAAAATAGTTTACTTTGTTAAATTAAAATAATTTAAACTTATAGAAAATGATAGTTAACATTAATATATTAATAATCAAGTGTAATTTAAGTTAAATTTGAAAATTAAATAAATGAAAGAATGAAGGTGAATATTACAATTTAATTAGTTGTTATTAAAAATCAAATTAGTCAAACATACATTTGAAAATGATTTTGATGTATATTTTATCATTTTTTTGGTTATATATCACTATCCCACATTGGAAGTTTATAAAACTCTTAGAGTTAAGAGCATGTATAAAAGACACAATCCCACATTGGAAGTTTATGAAACATTTAGAGAGAAGTGCATCTATAAAATGAGTATGAGATCCATTACTTCTCCATGGGCCTTAGAATTCTAAATAAATTTTGAAGCCCATTTATGAAGTTAAAAATTTTTAAACCAAAAAAAAAAAAATTTGAAAATCGGGACCGGTTTGACGGGTTTTAACCGGTTTTGAAAATAATAAAAAATCGGACATGGTTTGGCCTGATTTTGGGCCCCGTTCCCGATTTTTTCAGTCGAACCGGCCGGGCCGGGTTTGACAACATTAGATTTTTTAGTCATGAAAGATTAAAAGTTTTTTTCGATTTTTTGGAGTTGAGGAGGCGGGGAATTCTTGTGTAAATTTGATATGTTAATGTCATTGGCTGCAATTTAAGGATTAGGGGTTAAATTTTAAGTTTTAATCCCTAAGTTTTTAAATAAATTCAAGTTGGACCCTAAAGTTATAGGTTTTCCATTAAAACAAGAAATTCCGTTAGTTTTTCCGTTAAAACAAGAAATTCCGTTAGTTTTTCCGTTAAACCAATAAATTCTGTTTCATACACACTTATTATATAGAAGAGATATATATATATATATCCCGTTTTCTTTCCTTAAATCAATGAAGTGCACAATTTCCAACCATGACATGCAAGTTTTATGAGCCCTTCACCTGCCCCACAATTACAGTAATATCATCAAGCTTCCCAACTGTCAAATTTAAAGGATAATCCATAATTTGTACCAAAGTTATTTTTGTTTATATTTTAGAATTTGTCAGCCATGCTGTGTATATCGTAATTGCTTATGATTTGAATTTTTTTCAGGAGTTAAGAAGATTACAAATATCAAACAATATTGGAATTTGAGCCGTTATAAGTTTTTTCTTCATTACATTGTTTTTATTTCATAGTCTTTTTTCTTATCGTCAATTTCAGTTATATTAATAACAATTATTCTTGTAACTAAAAATCAAATGTAGATGCTTATCTATTTTATTTGTAGCAGAAATATTATATCAAACAGAAGTGATCTACCATACCGTTTCATTCAAGTAATAACACTATCATTGGGTCATAGTCTTCGTTTGGTAGGTCTTAAAATGATGCTATTTGTTAACATTTATTCATTATTAATGAAATTGTATATAAAGTAAATAACATTTTTATGAAACTTTTTTTTCTCTTTTACAGCCGCTTCATAGATCTTTTGTTTGTCGTTCAGAACATGACCTTAGTGATAAATACGTTTGATCAGTTATGATGGAATTATTTGCAACATATAATTGGAAAGAGTTGATGATAACATGTATCTTACTACTGGATGGCCACAATTCTTTGACCTATGTTATCATCTTTGAATACAATGAAAATTCTACTTTCGATGTTCCGATATTTGAAAATTCAGACGTAGAAGTGACTTATTAGTCTAATACATTTGAGGTTGAGATATCACCTAATGGCAATTCTATTTTTCGAGTAACATTAAAAGCTGATCGAGATGGTCATCGAAAAATTGTAAGCTCCTATTTAAGTTAAATCTTTTGTAAACTGTGTCATTCTTGCTATAAACCATTTTTCATATTCATTGCTCTCACCTAATTCTAAATTTTTTATTTATAGATTTGTGAATTTATTTTGTAGTATGTACCTGAGGCTTTCGCTCGATTGTATCTACCAAAATTTGTCTAGAATGTACAAATTCACAATCGTTTACGTCATAATTGGCCACTGCGAACAAATCTAAAAACAAATGATCAGGTGCGATGTTTCACCATAGATTAGACAAGCTACGTTAGAGAGAAACAATTTCAAATAGGGGACACGTGTGTATTTGAACTTATGAACAATGAAATCTCAATGTTGATGGTGTACAAAGTATGTCACACCGATGAAAGTTGGACTCTTACATGAATTGTACATTTTTCCCTTTTACGTTTCATGTTTACTTATTATCGAGCATTAATTTTGTCTTCTTATGTACAAAAACTACATAACTAAATCCATTAAAATTTGAATTTCTAATTTGCATGTGCTATTTTTACTTCATATTTGCACTCAATTGGTACATTTTACTTTTCCTGAGTATAGCAGTTAGAGAACTTTGACTTTAATACTTTTAACTAATATACATAATGAAACTCTACATTTGGATTTCATTGAATGTTATATCGTCGTCATTCGAAAACAAGCATCCTTCTATCTGAAATTATTCCAAGGAAGTTAATAGCTTTAAGACTCTTTTGTGTAGTCGTTTTCTATTTCATTTCTGATTTCATTCTTACTCTTCTATATATGTAATCAAATTACACATTTATCTACGAGTTTATCTAAGGAGTCAAATATTAATAATTATGCTTGAACTTCTTCCAAAACATTTATCACTAAATTTAGAAAGAAGTTTCACAAAAACCTGCAATAATTTAAAAGAGCAATCAAATATCTTCACAAAAAACTTCTCTTTTGTTTGTGTATACAAAACGAACGTTTGTAGCTCAAACGAATGACGACTTTTCTGTCAACATATTTGATTGTTGTTTTGAATTATGTCATGCTTTTGGGAGACTTCTTTCTAAACTTGACGGTAGTTATTCCAACAATAAGATGTGATGTTTAACACGTTTTTTTTCTAACTATTCTTCTTTGTATTTCTATTTGAGGTATGATTCCATTGTTACACTTCCATTTACTTAGTGAAGATACACATTTTATTGCAGGTACATCCAAGAAATCAAACGTTAACAATTATGTTTGAGAGTTGTTTTTACTTTAAATTATTCAGAAAGAACAATTGTTCTACTCAATAACAGTAATGTGTTTTTTTAAATGGTACTTAACCTTTTGTCCTTATATCACAGCTTAATGTGGGGTAGTTGCTTTTGAAAGACCTTTTTTTACACCTTTGTTATGCTACAATTGCATTTTGGTATACCTGATTCAATAAGGTTTTCTTTAATTTTAATTCTTTGTCATATGTATCTTTCTCTACTTAAATGTATAAATAATTATTCTCACTATCTGTTATTCATAATTTCAACTTCTAATTTTCTCTATGTTTGAATTAAGTATGTTATATTATAGGTATGTTCCAAAAGTTTTAGAACAGATTGTGTGCGACAAATTTCTGTAGTCTTGAAAAACATTGTATCTAAAAAGAAAATCAAAGATACATTTCTTATTTCGAATGATGTGTGGTTTATGATGTAGCTCTTCGAATATAAAAGTTTGCCCGAGAATGTTATAACTACTATAACGGATATTGTGCAACGACGATTCACACCAGTAACAAAAAGAAAATAAAACAACCGGAATAAATAAACAAAAGACCCAATAAAATATTTTTAAAAAATCTCCCACTTTACGCCCCCTACCTCCCTATTTTGCAATCAACAGAAAGAATGAACTAAAACCAAATAAAATTAATTGATTATTTATTTAATTAAGAAGGGAGGGAGGGATTAGCTAGGTAAAAGATGTTACAGTGACCTAAAACACCAACCTTCACAGTCACTCACTCTACACAATTAAGTAATCAACATGAATGCACCAAATTTTGTCCCAAAAAAAATGAAAAATCTAAAACTAACCTAGATAAGACTTGTTCAAAACAAATCTCTACCTAGACTACCTCCAGATAAATACAATTCCTCCTCGATCATCAAGATTCTGCATACGTGGGATTGGTGCAGCATAGCCATCTTTTGGTTGAAGAAGACTTCTTGTGTTTAATTAACGAGGTGGTGGTGGTGTCATCCGGCATTAATTTGGGTTGTTCTTCCTTGCGATTTCCTGCTCTTTTCAAATTCCTAGCCTTGTCAAAGATAACAGAAAATTCTGTGGCTGCCGCCGGATTATTTACGTCCCATTCTCCGAATTTCGGCAATGGAACACTTCTTTCCGTCGACATTTCAGAAGAGCAAAAAGGGCGAATAGATGTTCCCACACGTCCTCCCTATTTCACCCAGATTGCTCAACCCTCTTTTTATTATTTTTTATTCTTTTGTTTTTCTCCCCTCTTTAATCATCAGAGAATCTACGTAAATTCTTCTAATAATAGTATACATTGTGTGATTCTCTGTCACAGAATCCATGTCTAAAAGTAGTTTGCATGATTTTAGGTTTTACCAGAATTATTTTTGTGTCCGTTACTTCCTTTTATCAACGACCTCATAAAATTCAGGGGCATGAAAATACAATAATTAAGATGTCACTTTTACGCATTGATGTCTATAATTAAGAAAATAGTCTCCTCCTTCACAGTTCATCTTCTTCCTTGTCTTAGCCCCCACCCCCACCCCCAATGTCACCTCACATTTCCTTTCTCCATCACGTGGGATTCCCTACCATTTCCCTACCCCCCTCATCCTTCCTTCTTACGCAACCTTCAATGCTCCATTTTTTCCTTTTTCCTTTAGTTTAATTAAAATTGAAGTTATTTGACTAGGTATATAATGATAAGTTACACATTAGGGCATCGAGGCCCACTTTCGCACTAACATGCCTTTCTTCCTGTTGGATTGTGTGACCATATAGTATATGTTTTCTGTGATAAAATAATTATTTGATAATAAATAAATTTTCTTTTTATTTACTTTGTGTTATTGCATTGATTTAGTATTGGATATACGAATCAAAGTGTTTATAATTATTTGTAATAGTATAAGTTGGGTGCTTGCTTTGAAAAGCACAGTTTGACATAACCTATATTTTGATGATACGTAATTTGTCCACAATTAGTGTATAAGGATTAAAACCTTGTGCTGAAAGGTAGTAGTGCCGATCGATTCACTACTCGTATTTGCAATTTGTCATTATCACAATAACATTAATACACTTGGAGTGTATTGAATGGAGCACGTGTCTAGTATAATTCTATAGCAAGATCGCACAAAGAATTAAATTTCACTTGATCGTCGATTATTTCATCTAAATCTCTAGACAAAGTTGTGTATATTTTTTTGTGAATTTGATGGTTCTTTATTTATAAAAAAAAAAAAAAAGGCGAGATTAATTTGATTGATTAGATATCTCGGTAAGTTGGGAATATGAGAACAAGTGGAGTAGAAAACACGAATTTGTATCATAAATCATCGCCATAAAAAAGTAGTAGAATGACTACTTAAGTCTATGTTTGGTAGCGATTTAAATCAAATTTTTAGTAGATTTTGATAAAAGTTGATGAAACGTGTGGTTGAAAAATTGTGAATCTCATGAAATGTGTTGTTAAAATTAATTATTGACTTTGACTTGAATTTTTAATTTAATCCAAGCCAAATAGGGGCTATGTGTTTAATATTGAACGGTTATAAATATGAGCTCAGTGTTTAACGACGATTAAACTTCGAAATATGTGATTAGTTCATAGGATCGTTCAGAAAAATTGTACTAAGAATTAGATATAAAATTTAATGAGAAAGTCTATATAATATTTCAAGAAATGTATTTAAAATTTAATGACAAAGTCTATATAATATTTCAAGTAATGTATTTAAAATTTAATGACAAATATGTATTTTTTTAAATATAAAACTTTATTACAAAATTAATCTTTTACATAAAAATTTGGGGTTTTTTTTTTTTGGTAGAGAATGAAGAGAGAGAAAAAGAGAGAAAAATGAAAAGATAACAAATAAAACAGGTAGAAGAAAAAATAATAAACTTTTGATCATAATTGTAAGGTTCATTGAATGAAAGAAGAAGGAGAATATTTAAAGGACGAAAATATATTAAAAATTTATTTTGTCAAAGTCTCCCAAATCTTGGGATAAATGAGAGAGTTTATTTTGAAATTGTGTATTGTATTTTCTGCTTTAAAATTAATACCCCCAAACTTTTATAAAAGTCTTTAAATACCATTAACATTTTAAAGATCACAAGACTTTTAGAGATTTCTAAAAAGTTTTAATTGAATATACCGACTTTTTAAAAGTTTATAAATGTCTATGTTGAATACATCAAGACTTTTAGATAATCTTAAAAAGTCTATATTAAATACCTATAAACTTTTTAAATGTTTAAAAGATAGAAATCTCAATTGAATACACTCTTCTAAAAGATGAAAGTTCGTAATCCAGATTGCATTAAAATTTGTTTGCGAATTTGAGTATATTCTTATCTTTATTTTTATTATAACGTACAATTGAACATCTAGGAACGATCTTGAATTCTTGAACTAAAGAAAAATCTAATTTTCCAAGTAATTCTTGTTCCACATCCCACTACTCCCAACCTAAATGTCCATATATGCCGAAACTCATGCAAGTGTCCAAACAAATTTATTCCACTTATTAAGATTGTGTATTGGTCCCTTACCAATATTCATCAATTGGCCTCGACCTCAAATAAGGCCATCTCCGCGACCGACATGAATACGGGATTGGGGGCCATACCACCACATTATAAGAGATGTGGTGGGTGTTCTAATCTTCTTATGATCAACCATAGGTTTTATAAATACACCTCTTACATTCATGATTGAGATATTGTCCCTGTTTGGTGAACATTTTTGTTTCAAGAATGCATTTTTTTTTTTATTGATGTGATGAAAAATATTTTTTGATTGAAAATGAGTAAAAGAATGAGAATGAAAAAAAATAATGTGGCTCAAACAGGGGCATTATTTAAATATTATTCAGTTTATAGCCTCGAACTTATATTCCCTTCCGGTTTTCTAACTTGAACAAGTACAAGGAAGCTATTATCGTGATCATAGCTTAACCCCCTATAGTTTGAGCTCGTGCGTTCACGTCATTGATGTGTTTGTAGGAATTACTATCAAAAGCTTTAGTGAAAACATGCTCACAACTATCGAGCAATGCCAACATTAATGTCTCAATCACTTATCATCCACCACTTATGGTGCCCCAAGATCCTCAAGCACCTCAGACACCTCTACCTCTCGTGACTCCAATAGCATTCGAAAACCTCAAGCAATGCCATAGCTCAATCCATTAAAATTGATGGCTACCAAAGACCACTAGAAACTACGACTTAAGCAATGGATATTTTCGTCGCTAAAGGTCAATATTCCGTCGTTAACCCTACTTTATTGATAGAGTTTTTCCTTCGTGGTAAATGTCGGTGGTAAAAGTTTTGTCGATAATCTTTTTGTCGACGACATAATTGTCAGTGATTACCGACGAGTTTAATTTATATACATGTTCATTGAAAGTATCGCTAAATTTCTGTGGTAGCTATAGCAACAATTTATTTTTTATAACAGTGCAGGTCAAATATTACCATCGAATTACTTGCTAAACCAACTGTCGGTGATTTGTTATATAAATTTTATTTTCTTATTTGAAATTCAATTGCGAAAATATCATCCATTAATATTATGTAACGTTTATTTATTCATACTTCAGAAATAACATATGGATTACCTATATAAACGTAGTGATGGTAGCTCACAAATCGTCAAAATAACACACAAATTGTCCTAATACAAACTCTAAAAATACTTTTAATAATGACCAAATACATTCTTGATTAGAAATGTTATTATGTTGAAATCGTGTTGATTTCTCTAAATATAGTGTATATATGTACAAGAATATCTAGAATTAGGGATGGATCCAATGAGCACGAGGAAGCTCAAAAATGTGAATTAGCGGTCATTGTTACATGTCTTTTAAATGTATTAATGCAATCTAATTATCTCAATTGCCATTTTCCAATGCAAAAATTATGTTCTCTTCCTCGTCGACTTTTTCCTTTGCATTCTTGTATATGAAATAGAGTGTGTATACCAAAGTTGACTTCAAGCACATTCGCAATCTATTCACAAAAAGAATATATTCAAAATCAATTTGAATTGTAAATAATATACTCTATGTATACTTATTACGATGTACTAGTCATTTTTATACGTCGTAGAAGAATCACAAAACAACACTTAGAGTGAGTAAAAGAAATAAAAGGAATAACGCGGATTCAACCCTTTTTTCGAATAACTTGTCTATGCATGTCAAACACATTGATATTAAAAGTAATACCATTAATTATTTATAACGACATAGAGAATTATACTTAACTTACCACAATGCTCAAAGGTGCGTAACAAAGAAAAGACAAGGAAAACAAAAATATATAGTTTGAACTAGACATCAATTGAGTTTATTTGTAATAAGAAAAGTGTGTTTGTCTCGAAAATGCACGGTGATGTGGTCATTATTATGGCACCTCGAGCACGAGGTCTTCCAGGAGTCCCCTCTTTCAATTATGGGACCCAAGTCCTCGAGCATGTATAGTCCTCAAGATACCTCAAGGTTGAACCCTCCAGAATACCTCCAAAATCACATCAGTAGTCCTTGGGGTATGTGCTCGGAATTTTACCTTAACCAAATTCTCAAAGTGCTCCGCGGTTGAGCGTTACTAGTCCTCATCCCGAAAGAACCCTAACCCTATCCAAGTACCAATATTCAAGAAATTCTAGGACTATAAGGAGTCTATCTTGAAACATAGTGTAGGTAAGGTAAGGCGAGACTTCTAGTTTTAATTCAACACTAACTTCTACCATAAATCATTCCTAAAAATAAGGATGACGAGTCCTATTAGAAGTGAACTACTACCTAACTCTATAAATATGGGGCCTTGGATCATTTTTCAGGTACGTTATTCATATATATATTTTCAACATATATCTTCTTTCTCTATTCTCACTCTGACTTAAGCATCGAAAGGGCGACGAAGCCAAACCTCGACGCATTTGTTTCAGGTAGAGGTGGCAATTGAGCCGAGCGGCTCGTCCGCTTGGCTCGTACTGTTCACGCCCACGAGCCGCTCGGGCTCGTAAAAAAACGAGCCCGAGCACGAGCCGAGCTCGTCCAAACGGGTGACGAGTCGAGCCTGCTCGGCTCGTCACTGTAGACGAGCCGGCTCGTGGGTTATTAAAAAAAAAAAAAAATTTAACGAGCCACGAGCCGAGCGGCTCGTGGCTCGTCCAATTAACGACTCGTAGCTCATCAACGAATTAATAAAAAAAATAAAAAATAAAATTGATAAATTCAGTGACCAAAACGGTCACTGAATTGTTGAATTCAGTGACTGTTCTGGTCACTGAATTTATTGACCAGAACGGTCACTGAATTTATTCAGTGACCGTTTTGGTCCTCGAATTTATTTATTTATTTATTTTTTCTATCTATAAATACCCACCTAAATCAAACTTTTTTTCCATCAATATCAATCTATATTCTCTCATTCTCTACTCTATACAATTTACATTCTCAAATATCCATTTATTTATCAACAATATCATTCATTCATTCTATAATCATCTTCTATATTTCTATATTCAATTTCTATTATTCTTAACAAATGGATTCACGATCATTTGTTGAAAACTTGTTCGATATGGAGAACGAAATACAAACACCTGCCCAAAATCAATTTGGGAATGAATTCTCCGGTCTCAATGAATTACCAATTCCAAAAAATATTGAAGATTACGACGTTCATGAAGGTAGTCGTCCAATTGATTTGGATGACGTTGATATTGATCCTAGTGTTCCAATTGATTTGGAACAAGATGAAGAGCCTACGTCAAATATTCTCGATGCAAGAGGGAAAAGAAAGGGGAAGAACAAAGCAAAATGTTGGGACCATTTTAAATTGGTTCAAACCGGTCGTTTGGTCGATGGAATCCCCGAAACCAAAGCAGTATGTAAATACTGCCAACAACGACTGGCATGGCAAAGAGGCATTGGAACTACCCACATCAATCGTCACTACAAAGCATGTGTGACCAAACATGGGTTTCTTCCAGCAGGTCAAACTCAACTACAGTTTGGTTCTCCAGGCGCCAGTGGTACTACGCCACTTTCTACATGGATGTATTTAGAGGAGGAAGCTCGAATGGGAATGGTGAAGTTTGTTGCCGCGTCTGAGTTGCCACTAGCAATAGCGGACAACCAACATTTCGTGAACTACGTCAAAACATATCTTCAGCCGAAGTACGTTGGGATAAGTCGAAATACTCTCCGTGCTGATACAATTAAATATTTTCTTCATGCAAAACAACTATTGATAAATGATTTAGAGAAATATGGGGGTGTGATATCTTTAACTTCTAATGTGTGGGAAGGGATTAATAAGAGAGGTTACATTGCTGCAACTGCACACTATATAGACCCACTTTGGGTTATGCATAAAAAAATTATTGCTTTTAAAATTGTTGAGTACCCACACAACGCCCAAACTATATTTAATGTTATCATAAATATAGTTAAAGAGTATAAATGCGAGAGCAAAATTCGTTCTTTTACTTTCGACAATGCTACCGTAAATAAAGTTGTTATCGATAAATTGCATAGAGTACTTCAACCCGATTTTGGTGGTTATTTATTTCATATTCGATGTGTATGTCATATTTTTAATTTAGTAGTACAAGACGATTTAAAACATGTTAAGGATGAAATTGACCGAATTAGGAGTGCACTTATATATATCACGATTACACCTAGTCGAAAACAAGCATTTGAATAATTTTGTTCAGAAAATGGAATGACAAATACAAAAACATTTATTACTGACGTAGGCCATAGATGGAATTCCACTTACTTATTATTAAAATCATGTGAAGGTTTCGAACATTTAATTACTGAATTTTATAACAATAGGCATGTTAGAGATGAAGACGAAACTATTTTGAATGAAACCGATTGGAATATAGTTCTTAAAATAAAACATTTTTTGTCCACATTTTATGATTCTACAAATATATTGTCTGTCGTTTATTATCCTACAAGTTGTATGGTTCTTGAACGTCTTTATGCAATTGCTAAGACTTTTCGTCGATTTCAAAATGACCCCAATTTTCATGCAGTTATATATTCCATGGAATTAAAATTTAGAAAATATTGGGAAGAATTACCTATGTCATTTTCTTTAGCATGCGTCTGGACCCCCGATTTAATTTATCGGGTACTAAATTTGTAATTGATAAAATTTCAAATTCTTTAACTTTTAGTACACCTATTACTTATAGGAATTTGGAAGAAACATTACGTGAAATGTACGAATTATATGCTTCACGAATGGGTACACATATTACTCGTGTACCTACATCTACTCCTCCCACTAATCCAACGGATGACGACGATGTAATTTTAGATTTATTCGAAAGCATGAACTCATATAGATTTAATTCATTTGCATATGCATGTGGTTCATCTGGTGGTAGTAGTAGTAGTTTGTCATCCACTGCATGTACTCAAACTTCGAGTAATAGTCCAAATGCGTTGCCATCTGAATTAATCGATTACTTTCGTCATACTTTGCCTACTAACAAAGAAGTTAAGAAAAATTCAGAAGAGGTAATTAAATTTTGGCTAGATAATGAACGTCGATGGCCAGTAGTTTCTGCAATGGCAAAAGATCTACTAACACCTCCTGTTAGCACTGTAGCTTCGGAGTCTGCTTTTAGTGCAGGGAATAGGGTTCTCTCTGAGGTCAGGAGTCGACTCAAAGAAGATATTTTGGAAGCTTTAATGTGCGTGAAAGATTGGGAAGACGCTAGTTATCGAATTCAAGATAAATATGCCGAAATTGCCTGTAACCAAGTAAGTGATATTTAATTTCACCATAATCATCACAAAATTTAATTTTCATACATTTATAATATTTTTAAAAAAATTGTACACGTAACAAGTTGTTCGTGTACAATTTTTAACTCCGCCTACTAAAAATTGAAGTAGCCGGTCCCAAGCCCGGATAAAGGAGGAGGGTCTATCTTTATTTTTTTATTTATAAAAAATAAAAATGTTTTGAAAAATGTATATTTAAAAAATGGTTTATAAAATGTGTTTATACTTTACATATATATTATTTTTAAGTTTAAGTATAAAATGGTAAACAAAAAACATATTACATTATTACTCAAGTAACTTAGTAACTCAGCAAAATAATTTTTGTTCTTATTTTTCAAAAAAATTATAATTTTTTTTGAAAATGTATATTTAGAAATTAATCACAAAATGTGTATATATATATATATATATATATATATATATATCTTTTACAATTAAACTAGTGTCGGTATGTTATGTGTAAAAAAAAAAAACGAGCCGAGCTGAGCCGAGCACCCGGCTCGTTTGGGCGAGCTCGGGCACGAGCCAAGCTCGCCCAAAAACCCACGAGCCGAGCCGAAGCTCGGCTCGTGGGTAACGAGCCACGAGCACGAGCCGAGCTCGTCTTGGCATGGGCAGAGCCAGCTCGGCTCGGCCCCATTGCCACCACTAGTTTCAGGTACCGAATGATCTTGTTCGTTCTCGCTCTCAGTCGAGCTTGAGAAATTAGGAGGGGTCTTGTTCGTGCTCGTTCTCAGTCGTCAAGTGCGGGAAATCAGGAGGTATGATTTTTTATAGCATCATTGGCGCCGTCTGTGGAAAGCGTTACCAAAAGTCATGGTGAATACACGTTTAGGTCTTCCTCTTGCAAGCTCGTCCACTCCAAACCAACCACCCATTGTCGATCCTTAAGTTCATCAGGAAGAATCACCAGGGTTGCCAGATTTTCCACCAACAATGGTTACCGCTGAGGCATTCGAAGAGCTCCGTCGCAGGTTGCAACGCTGACTCAACTGCTCACCCAGAGAAACATTCCCTAGCCTTCGGTACTAGAGACTACGTCGGCCCAATCAGATGGCTTCATGAATGATGCTCAAGCTCAGGCTACCCGTGATGCCCATGACAATGGAGGATCCGGGGCCTCGGGCATACCTCCAGCAGCCTCGGCCTCGAGACTGGTGACCATGGACTCGAGCGAGCTCGCGTGAATCATACAGGATGGGATTGCAGCAGGACTACAACAGAAGACCAATGGAGTGGCAGGGTTCACCCCTAACGCTCCGTTCATACCGAAAGTTCTTTCATATGCCCTCCCGGACAGGTTTAAGTTCCCCCACATAAAGGAATATGATGGGACCACCGACCCCATCAACCATCTAAATGCCTACACAGACGTCTGAACCTACAGGTTGCACCGGATCAAATAATGTGCAAGGCCTTTCCTCAAACATTGACCAATGCAGCTAGGGATTGGTTCACCACATTGGAGCCTAACTCTATATTGTTATTCTCTAACCTTGCTAATAAGTTTTTTACCTTCTTCGCAAGTAGTAAGCGGATCAGAAAGACGATAGCCACCTTCATGCAGCTCCGCTAAGGCCTGAATGAGACCCTACGCAACTTCATGACGAGGTTCAACAAGGAAAGGCTGCAAATATCCAACCTTCACATCACAATGGCTGTTTCGACTCTCACATATGTAGTAAGGTATGAGGCCTTCAAGATGTCTTTGTCTAAGACACCCCCGAAGTCTGTGACTGAGCTTCTTACCCGAGGAGAAAAGTACATTAACATGGAGGAAGCCGTGAAGGCTAGCTAGAGCTCCGAAAAGTCCCAACTTAAGTGGCCGCACGAGCTGAACTTACTGCAAGATCATGCTCAAGGCAAGCAAAAGCTTGCTGAACTTGCTATCAACATGCTTAAGGAGTCGCACGAGCCGAAATTGCTGAAGGTCTACCCAGGTCGTTTACCCTTCTAAACACTTCTAAGTCCAACATACTAATGGAGATCAATGACATGAAGGAGCTTAAATGGCCTCTAAGGTTGCGATCTCCCCTAGAGACCAGAGATAAGAGCAAATATTGTGACTTCCACAGGGATCGCGAGCATATGACTGAAGAGTGCATAATATTGTAGCTGGAAATTGAGGTAATCATTAGAAGAGGATTCTTGAAGACGTATGTTGGACATGATAAACGTCCAATGAATGATCATGACAAAGGAAAGACTTTAGGCTCAGGATGAGGTAATAAACCTATGACTGGTACAATCAATATCATAGCTTGAGGGATATGTTCGAAAGACCATTGACAAGGCCTTGGAATGCTGACAAAGATTTATTACAAGTAGTGGTATTCACCTTGTCTATTTAATTTAGTTAATTTTACATTTATTTTTTGCGCTTGCATGTCCTATGCATTTTTTTATATAGTTGGTTAATCTTTTAATTGGGCTTGTATGCCCCGCGCATTTTTATTAGTTCATTTATCAAGGCTTTCGAACCTATACTTGTTTTAGATCATAAGGAAGCTTATATGATGCAACTGCTGGGAATAACCCAACAAATTTTTTTTTAAGTGTTTTTTCCAAAGACTTATCACGAGCAAGCACCTTCGAGACATATTACGGACATGATCTTAAAAAAGACCTGTCACGAGCAGGCACCTACAAGACATGGTACGACCATGATCTCATCAAAACCTTGTCACACGTAGGTACCTCCGAGACATGCTATGGGCATGATCTCATCAAAGTCCTGTCACGCACAGGCACCTCCGAGACATGCTACGAGTATGGTCTCACCAAATATCTATCACGTGCAGGCGCATTTGACAAATACTACAGGCATGATCTCACAAAAGTCGTATCACACGCTGGTATCTCCTAGACATGCTACAGGCATGATCTCATCAAAGCCCTGTCACACGCAGACACCTTCGAGACATGTTACGGGCATGATCTCACAAAAGTTGTGTCACGCACTGGTACCTCCAAGACATGCTACTGGCATAATCTCATCAAAGCTCTGTCATGCGCAGGTACCTCAAAATATACCATGAACGAACATCTTAAAAACCTATCTCGAGCTCGACCAGTCCAAAATAAGTATTGGATAAAATTTCACCAAATAGTCCTCGAGCTCGAGACTGCCGTCATAGTTGGCGGTGTCGTCGGGATCAAATTGGGTCACACAAACTTTTATTGTCGTCGGAGCTCAACACTTGGAGATCAAAAATAATTATAAAATGGGTTCTCCTCGAGCTCAAGATTAAATTCATTAAATAAGCTATCGTCGAGCTCATGACATAATTATGAACTTGGCTCTCCTCAAGCTCAGGATTAAAATGACTAAATGAGCTATCGTCGAGCTCATAACTTAATTATGAACTGGGCTCTCCTCGAACTCAAGATTAAATTGATTAAATGAGCTATCGTCAAGCTTATGACTTAATTATGAAATGGGCTCTCCTCGAGCTCGAGACTAAATTGATTAAATGAGCTGTCGTCGAGCTCATGACATAATTATGAACTTAGCTTTCCTCGAGATCATGATTAATTGATTAAATGAGCTATCGTCGAGCTCATGACTTAATTATGAACTGGCTCTCCTCGAGCTAGGGATTAAATTGATTAAATGAGTTATCGTCGAGCTCATAACATTATTATGAACTTGGCTCTCCTCGAGCTCGGGATTAAATTGATTAAATGAGCTATCGTCTAGTTCACGACTTAATTATGAGTTGGGCTCTCCTCAAGCTCAAGATTAAATTGATTGAAAGAGTTATCGTCGAACTCATGATTTGATAACAAACTGGGTTGTCATCTATCTCAGGTTCAAGATAATTGAATGAGCTATCATCGAACTCAATTCACTATATGGTCGCAGAGATCATTAATCAGGTGGTCGTTGAGATCAAAACTTAGTCCACGGGCCAATTAATTATTTTGCCAAGACCCAACATGTATTGTCATTGAGCTCATGTGCATCCACACCTAATTCTCGAGCTTTAGGGATGGATGCACAGGGGCCAGTGATGTGATCATTATTATGGCACCTCGAGCACGAGGTCTTCCAAGAGTCCC
The DNA here is from genome assembly GCA_019097785.1 of Fraxinus excelsior. Classification (NCBI taxonomy): domain Eukaryota; kingdom Viridiplantae; phylum Streptophyta; class Magnoliopsida; order Lamiales; family Oleaceae; genus Fraxinus; species Fraxinus excelsior. Next base: position 21,080,339 of record CM032638.1, read on the forward strand.
ATCTTTCAATTATGGGACCCAAGTCCTCGAGCCCGTATAGTCCTCGAGATACCTCGAGGTTGGACCCCCCAAATGCCTCTAAAATCACATCAATAGTCCTCAAGGTATGTGCTCGGGATTTTACCTTAGCCAAATTCTCAAAGTGCTCCGCAATCGAGCGTTACAAGTCCTCATCCCGAAAGAACCCTAACCCTATCCAATTACCAATATTCAAGAAATTCTAGGACTGTAAAGAATCTATCTTAAAACACAGTGTAGGTAAGGTAAGGTGAGACTTCTAGTTTTAATTCAATACTAACTCCTACCATAAGTCATTCCTAAAAATAAGGATGACGAGTCCTATTAGGAGTGAACTACTACCTAACTCTATAAATATGGGGCTTTGGATCACTATTCAGGTACATTTTTCACATATATCTTTCAACATATATCTTATTTCTCTATTCTCTCTCTGACTTAAGCATCGGAGGAGCGACGAGGCCAAACCTCGACGCCTTTGTTTCAGGTACCAGAAGATCTTGTTCGTGCTCATTCTCAGTCGTCAAGCTCGAGAAATCAGGAGGTGCGATTTTTGGTAGCATCACATAGTATATCCAAAATGCACTTAATAAACCAATTACGTAAGGATCAGACTGAAACCCTTCAGTTGATTTACCAGGACTTTATTGCTAGTTCGAGTGGTAGTATGTTGTATGCCTTCTCTTTCTCCTTCTCCTTTTAGTTATAAATAATTAATAAAATATTTTGTCGAAAATTTGTCACTAATCCATCTCTAATAATGACGAATTTCACCCGTTTGCCGAAATATCATCGCTAAAGCAGCAGCTAGTAATGTTAGGTGCACACTACATGTTGTAGGAATCACTCAATATACTTCAAATTCATAATTTTCAAATTATAAATTTGCATGCTTAATAACCAATATTTCTAAAATGAAGTATGCTTAAAATAGGAAACTAACTTATGAATCTTGAAAAATGTTATGTAACACCAGTGATGTTAAAGCATCAATATCGGTGACGAATCATGATACATGCAATTAAATGAATATTTTTATTATGTATTTAAATTAATCTATCTTTTAATGAAAACTAATTGCCACCTAAATTGGTGTGAGGCACCAATGGTCATTATTCAAGAATCTATGTCTTCAAGTAACCGTTAACAAAAAGTCAAAACTCGTAGATCACTCTCCTGGCATGGCGGCATTTTTGGAGATCCAACCCACTCACTGGTAACAGCATATGAATGGCAATAAACTAAACTAATAGGAGCGGAAAAGATAAACCCAAATGACAAATTCATTAAACAATGTAAATTTATTTAGAAATTCAGATTCACCCACGTGGAATCCCATGCCGACGTCCATTTCTCCAGTGTACTTCACCTCTTGCTCTCCATTATTCACACTTCTTGAGTAATTTTTTAATGAAACCACTATCTCTTTGTGTGTGTGTGTGTGTGTGAGAGAGTGAGAGAGAGAGAGAGAGGATAATATTCATATATGTGGATGAGTGTTCATTAATGGGGTGGGGGGACGGGACCTTATGATGTTAGTGTAACTATAAATACATCCAATAGTTGATCGGTTGGTGCATGTGCATGCATTTATATGTATCTATATATTTAAGAATATATAGGTGTGTGTAGGCCGTTGTCTTCCCTTCTTAATTTGATTGGTCAGGATTCTCAAAATATCCAAAAATGGACAAGTACGAGGTTGTGAAAGAGTTGGGAGCTGGAAATTTTGGCGTAGCCAGGCTTATGAGACACAAAGAAACCAAGGAGCTTGTCGCCATGAAATACATCGAGCGTGGACACAAGGTGCGAGAATAAGACTTAATTTATTGTTATATCGTTTCGAATTTTCTAGCTTAACGATCTGATCCATGGTATTATTTGGTTGCCAGATTGATGAAAATGTGGCCAGGGAAATTATTAACCACAGATCACTAAGACATCCCAATATAATTCGTTTCAAAGAGGTTAATTAATTGGAGTTTCGACTTTTTTATGGATGTATGATGTTTTGTTATGCCTAAAAGTAAAAAATAAAAAATTGCAGGTCGTTTTGACGCCAACGCATTTGGGTATTGTTATGGAGTACGCAGCTGGTGGTGAGCTTTTCGATCAAATTTGCACTGCCGGTAGATTTAGTGAAGATGAGGTCCCAAACATAATTAATTCGCATGCATAAGAAGTTTCACATTTTCAATTTTTTGTCCAGAATATTAAGTTTTCTATGAAGAATTATATCTTAATTTCCTTGCATTTTTCATTTATTTTTCCAGGCTAGGTACTTCTTTCAACAGTTGATCTCTGGAGTCTCCTTTTGCCACTCCATGGTACGCGACAACTCTTTCCTGATAACTCGTTTTGAGCTTTTAGACGGAATAATGGCTCATTTCAACATAGTTATTATTTGAAATGTTAATTTACCGTGGCAGCAAATATGCCATAGAGATTTGAAATTGGAGAACACGCTTTTAGATGCAAGTCCAGCTCCTCGCCTCAAAATCTGTGATTTTGGTTATTCCAAGGTAACCAAATCTATATTCAATGAATTATATACATAATTTAAGTTGTTTTATGAATTATAAGTAATTAATTGAGATGGTATTATATTGTGGTGGTATAGTCATCAGTGCTGCATTCAATACCAAAATCCACAGTTGGAACTCCAGCATACATAGCACCGGAAGTTCTCTCCCGCCGAGAATATGATGGCAAAGTAATTCTTTCCTCTATCCCTTTACCTTTCCAACAATTCTGCCGACAATTATATAGTCGTTACTTACAAATCCAAGTTTCGTATTAGTAATTTAGAGGTTTGCCCTTTGTGTTTCGATTTGGTGACCTGGTTATATAGACATCTCTATTAAAATATATAATACGGAAAACGACATCTTGATATGACAAAAAGAAAGTAAATTTTAGCGGCCACTTTGTAACAAAATAAAGTTCGATAACTGATGTGAAACTTGGTAGTATGATAATTGACTGCATTTTTTCAGTTTTAACAAGACCATGCTGTGACTGACACAAATTATTATATACAATGACATAGTTGGCAGATGTATGGTCATGTGGAGTGACACTGTATGTCATGTTGGTGGGAAGTTACCCTTTTGAAGATCCTAAAGACTCCAAGAATTTTAGAAAAACTATTTCAGTAAGTGTGCCTATCATAATCCAATTATATTCCATATCTTGTATATCTCATATAATAATAAATTATCAAGTTTTTTTTTCTCACTTAATTTCTTCTCATTCTGCAGAGAATAATGGCTGTTCAATACAAAATCCCAGATTATGTTTATATTTCTCAAAATTGTAGACACCTACTTTCTCGTATTTTTGTTGCCAATTCTATGAGGGTAACTTCTTTTTCCCTTAAATACCTTTTACTGTCTACTGGTGTATGATTTAATATTCCAAACACGAGCTAATTCTACAAACGATCACTTGCAGAGGCTGACAATAAAAGACATTAAGAACCACCCATGGTTCTTGAAGAACTTGCCCAGGGGACTCACTGAATCAGCTCAGGCTATCTACTATAAGAGAGATGATCCAAGCTTTTCCCTTCAAAGCATTGAAGAGATAATGAAAATTGTTGGAGAGGCGAGAAACCCTCCTCCGGCATCAAGGCCGATTGCCGGATTCGGGTGGGGAGTCGAAGAAGAAGAGTACGAAGGAGAATTAGAAGAGGTGGAAGAAGAAGAAGATGAGTACGATAGGCAAGTGAAGGAAGTGCATGCAAGTGGAGAATTTCATGTCAAATGAAACTTTGATTTAGCAAGGGTCGCAACATTGAATTCGAAGTTCTGATTGGGTAGTATGCATAATTGTACAATATATAAGCACATATATTGGTTAAGATGCTAGAGGATTTACTTATTTGAACTTTTTCAATATGTCAAGTTTCATTATTCTTATTGATAATTCTGCCAATACTTCATATTTTTAAAAACTTCGAAAATAAGTAGAAGATGAGTGATGAAAAGTCAAATAATCAGACCAAATAGATAAGTAAATAAGAAATATGGTACATAATAAGTGTGTTTTGTGCACTTATTCGGACTATATTACTAAGGTTTTATGTCGTTAAATTATTGAATTTTATTTAGCTTGGGTTAATTTTATATTGTTTCAGTTATGAACTCGTTTTGAAGCATTTGGAAAAGAAAGAAGGATAAATTGGTCATTGGATGGAAAGTTTAGAGACAAAATTCCACACTTTGAAAATTCAATTACTTAAATTAAATTAAAGAAGACATGAGTGACACAAATGAAAGGATTTAAGGACTGAATTTTATTATTTTAAAAGATTGAGAACTAGAAGAAAAATATAGCATTAATGAGATTCCACTTGGAATTGCATTTGGAATCAAATTCAATTGGCATTTGGCCCTTGGGTAAATGCAACTGTACAAACAGTCTTCCACCCGTACCCTTGGAGATATAACCTGCGATTTACCTCTTTCATCAAGGTCCAGGGCAGGACGGGTGGGGTGGGGTCTGTTAAGGTTGCGGTTCATCCTTTTTTATAAATAGGAGAACAATTTTCCCACCGCTGATTTGGCATTGGCGTATTTATTGTTTTTTGATCGTATATATTTGCTTTCTTCGTGCACCCTGCTCCACCATCTTTGCCCTTTTTAACAATCCTCATACCGCTGATGTGGTAATACCATGTCAACGGTGTATTTATTGTTTTTTGACTATGTATTTACTTTTCCTCCCACACCCCGCCCCACCACATTTGCCTTTTTACCAACCTACCCCCCACAATCGCTCCTTTATCGCAGATAAATAATTTTTCTAATTTTTATGTCAATTTTCAATATCATTATGGGAAGTCAAACGAAATTGAAACATTACATTTTTAATATTATTTCAAAGTCCTGCGGCTTAGTTTCCCGCATTATTAATGGTGCGCAAAACGGTCAACCTTAGCAAAAGTTATGATACGTCAAAACATGTCTTCCAAACTAGTATTTCGAGAATTTCGATAACATGTTAAACTTTAAAAATTCCCTAACGATTGTACACTAGTCGAATTCACAAATCGCCTAATTACCTTGAAACTCTTTTGGAGAATTGTAACGTAGACATATCGAATACTCTAAATGAATATTGTTTGGAAATCGAAAATAATTAAACTAATGTCTCAAAAAGAGATGCATAACTCGTATTTTCTTTAAAAAATTTCAATTATTTCATTAATATTTATTATTTTTGCGAGACAAATTTTTTAAATATAATTTATATTGTTTTATGAGAATACTTTTACATGGGTATGATGTTAGAAAAATTTGGGTCAAAATATAATAAATTAATATTTAATAAGGTTCAGTTCGAATTTTTTTTCTTTTAATCCATATTTTTATTTTATTAATTTGTTCTAATAAGAAAAAATTAATTCGAACTTGAACCTTATTCAATATTAATTTATTACATTTTGTGTAATGATTCAAAAAAAATTGCCATCATACCCATGTAAAAATATTCTAATAAAATTATAATAACAATTTGTCGTGCAAAAATAATAAACATTAATGAAATAATTGATTTTTTAAAAGAAAATACGAGTTATGCGTCTCTTTTTTAGACGCTCATTCAATTATTTTTTGTGTCCAAACGAAATCCGTTTGAACTATAAGATATGTTTACGATATAGTTTTCGAACGAGTTTCAAGGTGACGTAGGCGATTTGTGGATTTGGCTAGCGTATTCGTCAAAGAATTTTTAAAGCTGTCATGTTATTGAAATTCTCGAAATACTAGTTTGAAACGGCATATTTTGACACATCGTAACTTTTGCTAAAGTTAGCTATTTTGTGCTTCGTTAAGAATGCAAGAAACTAGGACGTGAGCAATTTGAAATTCTATTAAAAATGTAATGCTTCAATTTCGTTTGACATCCCATAATAATATGAAGATTTGACATAAAAATCAGAAAAATCATTTATATGTGATAAAAGAGGCAGGTGTAAGGGTGGATGGGTGAAAAGGGCAAAGGTGCAAGAAGAAAAACAAATGTATACAATAAAAAAACAATAAATGCATGCCACATCAACGGTTAAAAGATTGTTATCATGTCCATCATCGGTAGGAGAACATTTTGTATACACACGCGCATACAATATTGGCTGAGAAGAAAATGGGGGAAAATTGCTACTTTTATGAACTATGAAGGATTATATATTTACACGCGGAGATGACAAACGACTACAGTGGAAGAAATAATTTCAGATTTTTTTGTGATATGATCCGAGATAGGTAATCATTTGATCGAGTTTTGGAGTCCAAATTGAATAAGTTGACAAGCCAAGGTTCAAGTTTCGTGAAGGGTTCGGGAGCGAAGCGAGTTGGATTCAAGGTTTGAAAGATATTTGAAAAGAAAACGAGTGTTGTGGATTAAAATGGGCATAACTTTTAGCTCAGGTGTCAGATTTTCGCCAATGAGTACAATTTGGAATCGTCGTGAAATTCTGCACAAGACTATGTGAGCACATGATACGTTTGGGCTTGAAGTCTCACAGAAACATGCCGAGAACAAATTGACAAAATTTTCCTATTTTCTCCAGATTTCCTTGTTAGTCTAGGATTCTATTATATTTTCAACTTTGAAAATATTCTATTACCTAATTACGTTTTATTATGGTTTCTAGTATTAGTATAAATAGGAGATTTATTTCATTATAAAACTAAGACTTTTGATAATGAATTAACGAGATTTTTCTCTCCGTTGGTTCTTGAATGAACTACCGAATTTATCAAATATATTATTATATTTGTGGCGTTCAACCCTTAAAACTTATCAAAAAATTAGGCACTCTTTGCGGAGTTCCCAAAATCATGGTTCTTGTTTCCGCACATCAACGGGTTTAGGGTTTAATATACCTTAGGTTCTTGGGTCATGAGGCTCGAGTTAGGATTCTATCGTCTATAACTTGAATTTGGGCTTTCCTGATGTTTCAAACTAATTCCGCAATTTTCGCGCTGATCTCATTCCAGGGTTCGCATCATTTGGTATCAGAGGTTGGACTCCAAATTCTGGTTATATCTTTTGTTTTGTTTTGAGTCTTCTGTTTTTCTTCTTCGTGTCCGTTGTAAATTTTGAGTTTTTGATCCAAAAAATTTCAAAAAAGAGTCAAAAGTTGTTTTTGAGCTTATCTAGCATCCAAATCAACTCCCGTTTCTTTTATCAATTTCATAATTAAATCTCGAGTTAAAAATATTTACTGTTCACGTCTACTGTTCAAAAAATATTTATTTGATTATTTGGGAAGTTGACACTATTACATTAGCTATTCAAAATCCAAAATATGTTTATATTCATTCCAATCCAAAAATTCAAGAACCGCTTTCTTGAATTTAAATATCACTCATCCAATTCTCCAATTCTTTTCTTGAGTTTTCTTGATTACGCCTATGTAAATAATGGATGATGATTCAGGATTTATTTTTCAAACTCGGTATTTTGTGAGTAGCACGGTATGCAATCTGACTATTGATAAAGAGTATATGTCAAACTTGACTAGTATCACGATGGTTGAAAAATTGAGGTTACCTTTACAATAACACTCCATGCCTTATAGGATGACTTGGTTGAAGGGGTGTGGGAAGGTCGATGTGACTAAATGGATTTTATTGAATTTAACCATTTGGAGATATGGTGATAAAGTTTGGTATGATGTAGTGCCATTAATTTTTTTTCATATTTTGTTGGGAAGACCTTGGAGGTATGAGAAGAAGACTGTGTATGATATGGGCGGAACATGTATTCTTCAGTATGGGGAAAACATCACTCTAGCTGGTTTGATGCTAGAACAATCATTTGCAGACCGATGGAAGGTGAGAGGTGAGGCAGAACGGAAAAAGCAAGAGAAAGAGATGACCACACCTAAGAAGAACACCAGAGTTGAATTACAGGAGGAGTCTAGAAATAGGGAAGTTGAGATAGAGGATGGTGGATTGAAAAATGCAGTTGATATTGGGGAGAGTGAACCAATTAATAAGCCGAGGCACAAGCCTACTAATACAAAAACTGTAGAGATGGTTCAGCAAGAGAGTGGGCAAATAATGGCAGAAGGTATTAAACAAATGGTTGAAAATATTGTGGGGAATGAAGAGCAGAGTTCCATTGTTAAGCATAATATGGTGGAGACGATGCATTATGAGTACGATGACCCATATCTCATCGAGGGGAAAGTGACAAATTCAACCATGTTTTGCTTAATTTTATCTTTCAGGCTGATCATTATACGTAGGAGTTCATACAACAACATTTATAGCTAATTGTGTTTGTGTTGCAATACATCCATATCTACAAAATGGATGGATATCGTGTATTGATCCTATGTCATATAAGCAAAAAAATTCTGTTTGATCCAGGTGGTGCAGTGATGAATTGGGTAGCAAGCTGGTTATCCCATACGCGATCACAAGACACGGATTCGAGGACAAATCCTTTCGAAGAGAGAGGGAATAATATGATCTTGGATAGGCAATCACTTGGTCGAGTTTTGGAGTCCAAATTGAATAAGTTGACAAGCCAAGGTTCAAGTTTCGAGAAAGGTTCGAGAGCCTAAACGAGTTGGATTCAAGGTTTGGAAGATATTTGGAAAGAAAATGAGTGGCGTGAATTAAAATGGGCATAACTTTTAGTTCGAGTGTCGAATTTTCGCCCATTAGTATAATTCGGAATCTTCACAAAATTCTGTACAATGCTATGTAAGCGTATGGTACGTTTGGGCTTGCATTCGCACTGAAACATGCCGAGAACAAGTTGACAAAATTTTCATATTTTCGCGAGATTTTGTTGTTAGTCTAGGATTCTATTCTATTTCCAACTTTGACAATATTATATGACATAATTACATTTTATTAGGGTTTCTAGCATTAGTACAAGTATGAGATTTATTTCATTGTAAAACGAAGACTTTTGATAATGAATTAACAAAAAATTTCTCTCCCTTGGTTCTTGAATGAACTACCGAATTTATCAAATATATTATTATATTTGTGGCATTTAACTCTTAGAACTTATCAAATGATTAGGCACCCTTTGTAGTGTTCGCAAAATCATGGTTCTTGTTTCCGCACATCAACAAGTATAGGGTTTAATATACCTTAGGTTCTTGGGTTGTGAGGCTCGGGTCAGGATTCTATCGTCTACAACCTGAATTTGGGCTTTCCTGACGTTTCAGACTAATTCTGCGATTTTCACACTGATCCCGTTCCTAGGTTCGCGTCACTTTGTGCAGTAATTCGTCAACAATTTGTGCTAGACATTTGGATATTAATCTAGTTCTGTCCATTTTTGTTGATGTCATTCCACTTTTATATGTTTAATTTCGATATTATGAGAAGTTAAATAATTTTTGTGCTAGAATTACAATGAACCTTGTATCATGAACTTTTAATTCTTGATTTTATTTATTTTTTACATTCAAAGCACGTTTTCAATTCTTGAATAATTGACATGAATTTATTTTTCTCTACAATTACTTGATTACTAATTGCATGAGTATTGTGGCTTGTTTTATCTTAGAAAGATGGAAAATAAGTTAGACATGGTGTCAACTATCGTATAGTCTGACAGGGATGAAAATGTACCGCTATACCTTATGTGATTTTTAAGTATTCATAAATCTTTAATGCATCTTTATATATTTGTATCCGTCATAGAAATATAGTCGGGTCAAATGTACAAATATGTTTAATTATACTCGAGGGAAATTGTTAAAGAAATTAGGAATATTGATCTTCATAATTGAATCGTGTTGTCAAATTGAAATGTTCGAGTTAAAGAGAATTGATATAGGGGATTTGGGATTCTAGTGCTCTTCTCATCATCATATTTCATAAAATTTGCATTTAATTATAACCTTGCATTGATTTTAATTAATTTAGGTCTTACATTTATAAATATATTATTTAATTTATAGGAAAATCACAAATTTCAATTGTTTCTGTTAAGGCTAATTTAATTCGAATTTGAACTAGTACAATTTCTATGGGAACAATATTTGGACTTAAAATTCATTTTACTATATTTTCGATTAAAGTTTTTTGGCGCCGTTACCGGAGAATTGTATTTTAGTTTAATTTCACTTATTTTGGCACTAATTCGAACTTTTTTGCTTTTATTTTTCTTTATAAATTTATTTTAGTTCTATTTTATCTCTTTTAGGCATTTTATGTGAAACTCGGAAGACGGTGAACTGATACTAACTAATCCAAAAATCGAACGCACCTTTTACCATAAACAAAGAGAAGCAAGAGAAGCACAACAATAAAAGATGGCTAATGCACGAAATAATCCGATTATCCCAGTAAATGAAGAGGCAGTGGTCGATGAAGGGAACATGCTAGTTGGGGATTTTGACTCCACAAATTATTCAAAGTCAATCTAGCATTGTTTATCTTCCCTTTGGACAGCTGAGCTTTAAGCTAAAGACAAATGTTATCCATTTATTCCATAATGGACATCAATTCTATGGCAAGGCTAATGAAAATCTACACGTCTCCCAATTTTTAGAGATGTGTCAACACTTTAATATCAAGGAGTTTCAGATGATGCTATCAAATTCAAATTATTCCCACACACTCTAATTGATAGAGCCTTGAATGGTCGGACTCACAACCCATTGCCAATGTCACTACTTGGAATGACTTTGCTCAAAAACTTTGTACAAAATTCTTCACACCAGCCAAGATGGCGAAGTTGAAGCATAACATATCCATATTTCAACAGTTTAAATGATTTTTAACGCATTTTAGGTAATATCTTAATACTTGCATTACTAGGGGTGGGCGTGGGTTGGGTTGGGTTGGGTCGGTTTTTCCCCCAACTCATACCCAACCCAACATGGTCGGCATAAATTCAACCCAACCCAACCCATGTAAAGATTGAAACCCAACCCAACCCAACCAAATGTCGGTCGGGTTGGGTTGGGTTAGGTTGGTCGGGTTAGGTTGAGAGTTGGGACGACTTATCAACAAACATTAAAGTCAACAAAGTACTAAATTTAAAGCAACATTAATATATTGCGTTTAAGAGAGATGTATTGGAAGAGATATCTCATCCAAAATCACAGCCAATGTTGATGATTTGGTGAGACGACAGCCGCCGTGTGAGAGAGATGATGAAAGATATGTTAGTGTTTTTTTTTTTTTTTGTCTCACTTTTTTTTTGACCGAGTCTCTCACTTTTATTCTATTTTAGTTTGGCAAAGTTTTTTAATTTTTTAATTAGCGGGTTGGGTTGGGTGGTTTTTGTCGGGTTGGATGGGTTAACCCGACCCAACCCGACCAACTTAACCTTGCCAACCAACCTAACCCAAGAAAAAAATGGAAAAAACCGACCCAATCAGGTCGGGTTGGGCGGGTTTTTGCCCACCCCTATGCATTAGTAATTTAGGCATGTTTACTTATTGTGTTTATTTTATTTAGGCTCATCATTAACATCCTAACATTGTATTGAGCATATATTGATGTGATATACATTCTTCATGTTGCTCCTAGATTTCAATTTTCAAGCCAATTTGAAAGACTCATATTTTCCTAGTTATAAGATTTTTGAAGGGATGCAAGCTCTATTAAATATTTTTTTCTAAATGTTAGAATATTAGAATTTTTCTTGGTGTGAATTCATTACAAATATTTAAACTTTATTTGCTATTGCTAATAATTGTTTTAAAATTTTTAAACAGAAAATTAAAGCTTAACAATAAGGAAAAGTGGTGATTGTCATGATGTCTACCGGCCTGATCCTTCTACCTATTTGCATCTACCCTCGAGGATTTTCTGATCCTTACTTCTTTATTTTGATTATTTTTTATTTTTTATTGGATACAATGTAATTTTTATTTTTTTTATTTTTCGTTTGAGACATGGTAAGTATTATGATACTTAAAATAGATCGGGTCTTTATAACTATTTACTTAGTAGTAGTAGTAGTAGTAGTAGTAAATAAATAAATAAAAATTGAAAAAAAAATTGGAAAAAAAAAAATCAAAAGTAGTGTTTAGTTTAGCTTAGCTTTGAACGGTTTGTCACCTATAATGTTATTTATTTGTTTGAATTGAGTACAACTTTAGTTAGAATTGGACAATATCGTTCTTATGCTTTTACTTAAGTACTTATGCATGCTAGACTTGATTATTTGAGTACATAGTCATTATTGACATCTCACTTATGTTGGGACACAATTTAATTTTATGGTCTTGATAATGTTGTTGACCTAGGTTTAAATAAAATCCACAAATCATTTATGTAGAAACTAAACTGTTAAAAAGTAGTTTGGGGTGGGAAGGTTAGTGCTCGTATTTATAGAAGTTTAATAGTTTGGAGTTCTCGGATCAAACCTTTAGTTGAAGGAGTTTGGGTTAAAGAGTTTAGAACGGGCACTATCCAATTTTAAAATTCGAATCACATATCAAAAGAATATGTAATACATCTTATACTCCTCTTCATAGCATTTTTATGACTCGAGTGATTAAGCTTGTTGGGGTATCTAAAACCCGGCGTCATATGATTATCTGACTTGAGAGTTATCGGCCTAAAACTCGTTATAGATATCATTTAGAAAGTTTAATGCAAAGAAGTTTTACACAAAAGAAGTTTAAAAAAAAAGTGCAACAATCAAAATATATTCATGACGAAAAAAAGAAAAAGAAAAAATGGATTTAGATTATCAAAAGTGAGAGGTGCTCGGTGGGGATTTCGATATTTGAACTCTAGAGACTAACACAACTTTGAGAAAAAAATTATTATCTTCCTTATAGGTTTACAAATATCTAATTTTGACCACTGTGTGAGGAAAAATGCATTTTAATGATTTTTAAGAACCCGCTAGTGCTAGAAATATCATGGGATTGGAGAGAAGCATAATGAGTAACTTTGCACGAGAGGTGTGAGAAAAATTGACCACAAGAGGATTGAGATTATGAGTAAATCAACAACACTTGATTGATTGTGTTCTAGTATATGTGTGTAAGTTTAATATTGGATAATCGCACACACACACACACACCTTAAGTCGAGCATTGGATAAGTAAAAATTTATTTTTCTTTTTAAAGTTTTACTTAAATTGAACCTAACGAATATAGTAACCAGTTCAACGTTGAGTAACTTGAGTGTTATTTATGATTTGTTTAGATAGTAATATGTGTTATGTCTAAGTTGTGATTTGTTTAGATGGTTTTATGTCTTAAGTTTTGTTTTGTTTTGTTCTGTTCGGTGACGAGTGATGGAAAAGTCAAATAATCAGACCAAATAGATAAGTAAAGAAACATGGTACACCGTGAGGATCATGAGAAGTTTGCACCATGTAGAAGCCCAGAGATTGAGATTTTAAGCAAAACGTAAAAGAGAAAACGAACACGACCTGCACTTGGCCTACATCAGTATGGGCGGAGACAAGAAAGAACCTTAGAAGGATAAAGCTTGGATCCAGTAATTTAGTATAACACTAAAGTTTGAAACGAAAATTCATGAAACTTAAAATACAAATTCAGCATTCATAGTCTTGATAAAACACTATGTACCTCTTAAAATCACACCTACCATATCAGCACTCTGTGCTATCAAATCCTCATTATATCAGCAATCGAAGGAATTGCAACCTTGAACCTCCACGTATTTAAATTTTGATGGCCTTCAACCTATAAAAGCATTTTTCTCGCAAAAAACTTCTATACTCAGTCACTATAATCCATGCTTCCACTGCGAGAGCTGCTGGCGTTTTGGCTGTGTAGCGAGAGGCTCCTCGTATGCCCATCAAGCGAAGAAACATCCGCCTTTTTCTCCTTAAAGAATCTCTCTCTCTCAACATGTTTAGCAGGTGGTGGTGGAATCACAACTGCTGGTCGACCTACATTAGCTTCTTGATCAGGCTCCACAGTTGGTGGCCGCACAAACTCTTGCTTTGGCTCCATAGTTAGTGGCCGAAATGGTTGTTGCTTTGGCTCCACAGTTAGTGGTCGAATAAGTGGGCGATGAAGCATTTCCCCAGGAAGAGGGCATCCCAGCAAACCCAATGGCCTCTCTATTTGGCAGCCTTCATCTTCTGGTCGTAGACAAGCTTTCCCTTTACTTATCCTGTCCATTAACAGTCAAGTGACCATATTAGTTCGAAGATGGAAACCAAATGTAAAGCTGACCAAAGATATTATAATAATAACATTAACAAGCTCCAACAACATTGAAACAGAGACAAGAAAGCAGAATCTCTATCCACATACCTGAAAGGAAACTAGCTTATTTTTTACTACAGTAATTTTGTGGATAACTGGACTATCACTCCTCAACCTATTGCTCCGCTCACAAGTTGGTCGCCAGACTTTCATTTTAGTTGTACATGGGAAACGTCCAAATTTCTTTAAAATCATGACCATGCCCTCCCATGTGTAACTTTATGAAGCTTGATTTAGCTTAACCTGGACTGGTCCCCAGAAATTAGGACAAGCTTCCATGATGGTCACTAGACCATTTAACAAAAAATTGTACATTTTCCATTAGTGGAGCCTGATTGTGCAACTATAGTGAAAAGTTGGGGACCAACACTGAAATTTCACCAAATTTTGAATAATTGCTATATTTGAGTGTCATTGAATTCAATTTTATACCATGATAATCAACACATATAAATGCATACCTTCGGAAAAGTTGTTCAGCTTCTTCCTCTTCCTCTGCCTGTTCTTGGTTAATATGACTTGAGATGGACATTGTCTGTTCATGCTCAATATGACTCAATATGGACATTGTCCTACCAGAAACAAGTGCATTGTGCCTTCGCAGAACTCTTTCGAGCTGCTCATTAAGCTCAATCGCACTAGAGACTATCTTTTCATCCCTAGAAGATACAGAAATAATGTTGTTACTTCGATATTATGAATTACTATTTTACCTTTTAATACACTAAACACAATCCAAAATAAACTTGGACTTCAGGGGTAGTAAAAAACGAAGAAAAATTCTTGACATAGTATATCATAGAAGTACTTCCACAGATCAGGTGATGTATCAGAAGTCTCGCTGAAATGCATGATAAAAATTGTCAGACAGTTATGAAATGAATCCTCACTGGCTATAGGGGAAAGTTAATACTACAAATGTATAATTAATAACCATAAATTGAAAATGTCATAGTAGCTCTTTTGGTTTTTTTATATTTTCATTATTACAAAAGAAATTCCATAACAGTGTCCAACATTTAGGTTTGAGAAGAATGTCATTACCACAATAAATTGTCTTCTTTCTCCACAAAATGTAAAATTAGCCAGTGAATGCAATTAAAGAGTGGCTAAATCAATAATCACAAAATCCAGAAAACAAAGAAAAATGGCTTATCATAGACAGATGAATCAACAATAAGTCCTAAAAACAAGCAGTCAGGTGGAAGCACTTCTGAACATAGTATAAATTCCACTTCACAGGATTGGTGTTGATTGCTACACTTAGGGCCCTTGCTGTAGAAATCTTATGATGTCTATCATCTCTAAGTTATGCATGAAAAAAGAATAGGAAACAGTATAAAGAGCAAGAAATGATGCATTTTTGGCATTCTTTATAAGCATACATGCCTCGGTAAAAAAGGATTTTGACCAGCAAACATGTGACAATTACCAGGTTGAATTGCTATGCTGGTGGACAGCAATTGGGGCTATGCAGACTCAAACTGATAGAATCATTCCCTATTTGATCAAAGGGGGTAGAAATCTGAATTCACAGTCCACATTATACTTAGAAGATTCACTTGTTGGTCCAAAAAGGTGCTGATGCGGATATCATAATCATTGGATCCTCGAGAGTTATTTTATTGTGATCAGGATTTACTTTTATTGTTATTGGACCTTATTTATTTATGTTTTCTAATTTTATTGTTATTGGGCTTGTATCAGTGGGTTGGCCAAACCCTAGCTAGGTTTTCGTTATTTAAACTGTTTTACATTACAGTTTCGACAGTTGATGAATGATTAATAAACTTGAGTTTGGCATTGCCACGTTTTCCTCCTCCCCTCTTCTTCTTCATGGCTTCTTCTCTCCTTCCTCTTCACGTCTCTTTCTTCTTCTTCTTCTTCTTCTTCTTGCTTCCATTCCCCCCATTGATTCTGCATCAGGTGCAACCTGACAAAGCCACTGAGTATTGGACCCAAAATATTGCCCTTGAGAAAATTGCAATCTTACCTTCGACTGTCGCTGCAATTTTTTCTCACATTTAATCACTTAGTCACTCACTCCGCTCATCCAACGTACTTCACAACAACCCCTTGTATTTATATCCAGTAAAAAAATTTATGACAAATTTAGTTTTGAGTGGAATATTTGATGTGTACATGATTCCTCCAAATATATACTTTCGACCATCACATGACATATGACATGCATGCAGACATTCAAGTTCAGTTGCCAAACATAAGAAATGACAATTATATGGAACAAATACTAAAGTATAACAATCCTGAAGACGGTCATTTGTTCCAATATTCATTTAGTTGACATCACATTGATTGGAAACAAGTCTTAGCTCGTTGTAAGGAGCAACTGAAATATTACACTACTTTTAAGTTATGCATACCTTTCTGCTCTCATATCACATGATCAAAGTCTAGTAAAAACATACAGTGCATGGTGATGCAATAACTAGGAAGCTTAATTAACTAAAATGAGTTGAGTTCAACAAGCATATAAACTACCTGTCTCATAAGTAAGCCATTACGAGATGCAGTAATTGTGAGATTATTTTGATGAAGTAAAAAATAAGGCCTTACCGAGAAGTCATTGCAAGTTGCATTATTCGTTGCTTTTGGAAAGAACATTGTTCCACAAGATCAAGTGTGAACTCTTCTTTCGCTCCCTAAAAGAACAATAAAGTTGTAAAAAACTCAGTGAAACAAATCAGAAGCTCCACAACTTGGTGGACAATTCAATCGTCAATTGCACTAATCTCGAAATTGTTGAATTAAGACACAGTAAGTTGTTGGTCCTTTTTCTCTCTTGGTTTTAAGGCTTAAAGGGGATTCCTACATTATGGACGGCGTAAATTATTAATGACAGACAAATTCCGAATAATGCAATTGCCGGGGCGGGGGGGGGGGGGGGGTGTGTGTGTGGGGATGGACTTTTATTGAACTGCTTTAGTTATTTCTTATCTTATCTTTTATTTTCTTGTGATTTACCATTTAAGCTCAACTTATAGCTTTGTTGTCTTAGGTCAGCATTTCATCCAGGATCTGCAAATATCTAGCCTTTTTCTCCCATATTGTTCAAGACTGCTTCCTGTTTGCCATCACTATCGTGTCTATAATCCATTATGCTCAGCAGAAGAATAGAGAATACGACACCAGTAAATACCTCAGGTTGTCGAGCATCAACAGCATTAAGGACATCCTCCAAGACCTCCAGTGCACTGCCAGCTTTCTCAAGAACACTGTTTAAAAATTAAACTTGTTTTAAGGCAAGGAAAACTAGGGTAGTAACCACAAGAGAGTCAAAAAAATGATACTAGGAAGGATCAACTTCTTTTTCTTCTATGAATAAAAAGGTCACATGGATACCAAGTCATATATATGAAGAAACGATGATACCTGTATTCAGAAATCTTCTGAGGCTGTGTCTGTGGTGCACTTCTTTCACATTGAGTATTAGCAAATTCCTTATCAAGTAAATTATTCTCATCGGTGTTTGATGTAACATGAGGTTTTGGGATATCACGAGGCCTCTGACTAAATTGTACTCCTGCACTCTGAGAACATAGTACCCAAGGTTAACCTAGAGTATTTCCACTACAATATATGCAAAACATCACAGTTATACTCCAGCAAAGCAACAGAAAAACATATTATACAATAAACTAAGTAATCCTAATTACAATTTTTAAAAAAAAAAAAAAACCCATGCACGGAATGTAAGATTGGTATACATCTCCAAGGAAAGCATGGGCATACTTTTTCTTACAGGAAATTCCATCCTTCTAATAAATGGGTTCCATCAACTTCATTAGCTCTATATGAAGTTAAAAGCATAATACATCATTAACAGTTTACGACCACCGTAAATTTACAAGATATACCACACAGCCAATGCTGCTTTTAGTACCTCGTTTGCAAGTTTTCACTTTCACCTTCCCCAGACCCGAAAATCCAAAAATGATCGTTATATTTTAGTTGGAAATGGATTTAAAGATTTACTTTTACTAGATTTGTCAAGAATCAATCAATGTGGCAAAAAAGTAATGACAAAGCCCACCCAAATTTATTGGGAATAAGATTCATTTGCTGTTGCTATTATTTAGAGAAGTAAGGCTTGTTTGGCACGACTTTTAAAAGTTAACATTTCTTTTGAGATTAAGAAGTTGCTTTTGGTCTTATAAGATAATTTTCTTTAGTGCTTTGTCTTTTTAGGTGAACTTTTAGAGAAAGTCTGCCAAACGTGGCTTCCTCATGAAGCTCTTAGCCTCTTATTCAAAGTACAGATGATGAGGATAGAGACAAGGATTAAAACATAACATCTCCATGGTTTAAAATTATAAAGCTTCAGAGAGTAATGGAATACGATGATAT
Organism: Fraxinus excelsior; assembly: GCA_019097785.1. Taxonomy (NCBI): domain Eukaryota; kingdom Viridiplantae; phylum Streptophyta; class Magnoliopsida; order Lamiales; family Oleaceae; genus Fraxinus; species Fraxinus excelsior. The sequence goes on from CM032638.1 coordinate 21,098,917, forward strand.
ACTAGACAATAAAAAAATAAATACACCAAAGCACAATTACAGATTCCATCACAACTTCGAGGTTAAGTTCTTACTCAAGTGTTGTTCATGCTGACTTTGTTGCACTGAAACTATTCTTGAATCAAGTATAGAAGTAATCAGTTTCCCTAAATTGTGTCTTCAATGGCAATGTGGAAAACTAAATGCATTAATAAAAATAAATAAATAAATCTTGAAGGTCTACATTCATTTCAGAGTGAACTAGAGAAGGAGAGGTGTTAAAGTTACATGCTCAACTAGTATTTTATTGATATGAACTTTCATTCTAGATTGGTGAAAACTTGATATATCACACATTCAACGTATTCACTACCTACCACCAATTCATAATATGCAGAATAATATTGGGGGAACCTCCCAGAAGCTCCACCCACAGATGTCTGAGCTGCATCTAAAAGAAGAAAAATCTTTTCCCGAACAGGAAGGTCTGACTGTAAAAAGGAGACAAATTATTTCTCACCTCAATCAAATCAGCTTATGACTGAGAATCAAAAATAGAGAAGCATCAACCTTTTTCTTAACTATTTTCACAAGTATGGGAAGAATTCCTGTTTCTGTAACCTGCTTATGAACAGGTTCTCCAATATTGTTCATCAACATCTCCAGCAACTGTATAATTTGAGCAACAGAATGAACAAGAAGTTGGGTTATTGATCCTTCCAGAAAGTCTAGGGACATAAACATATCGTGCAATGCCGACAATAGGAACATAAATTGACCAGGGCAAAAATATTTTGAACCCTAGAAGTACTCACCATTACTGCAAATAGTTTTGTGTTTGAGTGTTTGCTTCCCAAGCGTTTTTTAATAGCTTTTGTGACATCTTTCGCTTGTCTGTATTAATAAAACACCCCAAAATTGGTAAAATAATAGTGATGATAGCATTAAGGTGCAAAATAAAGGTTAAATCACACACAACAGCCATGTTTTAAAAATCCAGCTCAAAACTACAACTAATATTCCCTCTATTTTACCAATTTCCAAGAAACTTATCTAATGTTATAAATAACAAAGTAAAAGAAAAGGGTGAAATTTACCTCCTAAATCTAGACCGTAGAAGAAACAATTATCAACCACTAATTAAAAGCAAAATGAAAATTTGTAAATTGGATAAAACAAGACAAATATTTTATAAACACCTTCTGACAAAATATTAAACAATTAACCGAATTGAAGCCCTATCAACAGTGGAAAGTATAAAATAACAATCATATAGCACAACACATCAATAATGTCTGCATCTTGACATAGTAAAAAGTAAGGATGGAATCTTACCTGTAATCACGTGCAACTAATTCACAAATCTCAATGTTTTTCATCCAATCCATTTCAGTAAGTTTATTGCTTGTTGCAGAATTAACAAGTTCAGATGCCATATTTACCATCTCTGCTGTAAGAAGAACAAGTTAACCGAGTGTAAATACATTATTCTAACTTATCTAAAAGAATGGCATCATCATGTTTCGATTGAAAACCTGTACAGCTATACCTAGTATATAAGTAGTGAATTTTGACGTTACCAACTAATAAGATTTGTCTCACGTGTGCGCGTTAGAACCATCACCAACATTTGACAAAAAGTACAAAACTAACGACGTAAGGCCGCAAAGCTAGAGCTTGAAGGTACTAAACTCCAAGAGGTCACTATTGTTGTGTGATTGAATAAGGTGGAAGGACTCGACGGCTTATAGTATATCAGACATTCATTGGAACAGAAAGCATTTAGTAAGTGATCCGTTTCTTCTGCCTCTCAATACACGGTGTATCACTGCAACAAATTCATGTGATATAGTAAAATTCTTCTTGTTGAGACAATTTTTGCTCATCAACTGCATGACCTTAAGCAAAATTTGTCCCCACAACATACAAAATGCAAGCAGACAAAGGGAAAGCGTAGGTATACAAACACACTATTGACATTTCAATATGATTACATATTTCAAGTACGTACTTTAGAGATGGAATAACAATCTTACATTGATAAGATCACATTTTTCAACTGTTTATTCTAATCTTCAAACACCAGGGCATACTAAAATCAAATCTCATCATATCCATTACTAACATTCAAGGGGACAAAAATATAAAGAAATGAAAAAAATAATAAGTAAGACGAAGATAACAATCTATAGCAAAATACACAAAAATCACAAAATAGTAGCTTATACACCATGTATAAAAATCATCCAACAACCCATTATGCTTTCATGTTCTCAAGAAACTACAAAATTGATGAATTTAATAATTCACAATTCACTTCATTTTCAAATCATTTACAGAAATGAAATGGGGATTACTCGTATTAGCTCCTCTGTTCTTCGCTTTTACTTCACTCACCACAAAAAACAAAAAAATTAATAATTAAAAAAATCTCGTCTTTTCGTTTTACAGAAACATTCCAACTTTAGTTCAGATCTCAAGCAAGCATTTAAGAAAGGGGATACAAAACTGAAATTGATCTCAATAAAAATGTGAATTCTTTTATTCGTCACAAAAAAATCCTTGTAAAAAAAGTAATTCATCCTAAATTAAATTAAAAAATTCACAGGAGGAGCAAACTAAGATGATAAATCCGTACCTGGAGAGTCAGCAAAGAGTAAAAAGGCTGCTTCAATGGTTCAATATACTTGTATGTATTGTTGTAATCATATGATACACATGATTACAGCTGTGCTATGTATAAATATATACATACATATGCATATATGTATATGGTATATTGGTATATATGATAGAGAGAGAGCAAATAAATTGAGAATCTCTTGTTATTACTTTACCAATTTACCGTATTTACGTTCTTTCGAGAATTATACATTGAAGAGCAATCGAGACTCTTATACCATTTTTCACACACTCTATCTCTGTGTCTCTCTCTATATATATAAATATATATGTATATATATATATATATGTATGTATATATATATATAAATATATGTATGTATGTATACTTGTATACATATATACATTATATATACGCGCTGGTGTGATGTTGGCTGTTGCTTTGGTTTTTTCATTTTTCATTTTTTATTTTTTTTTATTTTTTGAAGTGAGAGTTTAAATCAATATCCGGCGGCGGCGCCATCTGATGCTGTCGACTTCACGATATTGGCTTGCTAATTGCTACACCTGCTTTTATAAGACAAAAAACTATCTAGACAAAAAAAAAAACCCTTTACCAATATAAAAAAAAAAAATTAATCTCTCTCTCTTTTCAACATGTTATTGTTACTTTCTTTCTAATATTCTAATTACTTTTTTTTTCTCTCTATTTCTTTTTTTCATTGTTTTCTCCTATTTTCTATTAAAAAATATCAATTAGTAAATAAAAAAATTTATAAGATTTTTCTCTCTTTTTTTCATCGTTTCCTCCAAATTTTATAATGAAAATTTTAAAATAGATTAGTTTTGACTTTTTTATATATTGTGTGCTAATAATTTGGTAACTTTCTAAAAGTTTTTTTTTTTTTTATTTTGATTGTTTATTTATCATGTAAATAGTGGTTCAAAATACTATTATATTTTATTTACAAATAAATACTTCGATAAAATAAAGATGTGCAATGAGTCCCTGTTTGATGGCTATTTTTTTTCGAAAAAATATTATTTTAAATAGTGATTTTTTGGAGAACGGTTAATTAAAAAATAAAAAATAATTTTTAAGTTTATGTGCCGAATATTTTATTGTATGAATGTATAGTTGAAAATGAACATATAGAAAAAAAAAGTTCTTAAAAAATGAGAGATAAACGGGGACTAAGTTATATAAACATAAACTTTGTTTAGTATTTTTTTTATTTTTCTAAAATGCAAGTATGTAAAAACCAAATAAATTTTATAAAAATCTTTAAATAAAAGGATCTAGAAATCTACGAGAGACTTCTATTGTATATGTAAAAATCTATAAAAGTAAACAAAATCATTAAATTCTGTAAACGTTTTTCACTTAAAAAAGTTCTAAAATTTTTTAAGATTCAAATTGAATATAACGTATGATTATCAAACTATAGGATAGGATATAGAAAAGTTTGTATATGACATATCATGTAATACTATCAGAATTAGCGATGATAAAAAAAATAAAATAAAATTCAATACAGATAAACGGGTCGGGACAAGATCAAAGTCGTTGTCTCGAAGCGGGTATGGGAAACACGATCGTCATCCCGCTACGGGTATGGGAAACATGATCGTCATCCCGCTATGTCATTCCATTTAAAGTTTATTACAAATTTAAGTTTTTTATCAAATAAAAAGAAAAGGGAATTATCATCATTTATAAAATGAACATGAGCTCTTAATAAATTGGAAAAAAAAAAAATCACCAACTAAGAAAAAAAAATAAACGGGATAGGTCCCCACCTTAGCCCATCTCAACCCGTCACCGATCCTTCCTCGTTGCCATCTCTAGTTAGAAGATAGGTTATTTTGCCAAAATTCAAAAGGAAAGGTAAACAAATAATCACAATTTCATTTTTCATTTATTTTTTTTATAATTTACTAAATTCAAAGCATTAAAGAGAAATGCTTTAAGGACAATTTTTTCACGGATTTTATGCAGGAAGACAGCTCTCTCACTATATAAATTCTATGAAAATGAATATGTACTTATAGTATTTCTCAACATTAAATGTAATGATATAATGAGTGTAAAAAATATGAATCATGTTGGGTGTACGTACACTTTGGTGTACATCGAGTTTGACGGTTTGCCCATCATTTGACAATCTAAAAATAATATGGAAAATGCTATTTGTACATTAGCATATACATAAGGGTGTCCATAATGGACACCCGGTGCCCCCCTATTGAAGGGAGTGTCTGTGGGTCCGGTACTCCCTCCAATAAGGGAGCGCCGGGTGTCCATTATGGACACTCTTATGTACATGCTAATGTAAAGTAGCACAACCCAAATAATAATAGTTTTTCTTCCAACAAGTTTTTAAAAATAAAATAATGTCAAACATGATGTACACTTTGAATGGTACAAATTACATTTCCCAAAAATATAGTATGCTGAGGACAAATTCGGAATGCCAATTTCTTATTCAATTTTGATGCTTCCAAACATTTAGTGTTGAGTCCTTGTTTGGTACACATTAAAGTTTTTATTATGATTTTTCTATTCATTTTCAATTACATATTTTTCAATAAAATAATATTTTTCATCACATTAATAATTTTGCATTCTTTTTCAACTCTACATTCTCCACCAATCTATTATTCCAGAATAGATTTTTCCAAAATAATGTGACTCAAACACACTCTAAATTTGTAAATTAATTGTGAAAACCCCTCGTCCCACCAGGAACTTGCTAATTTCACTGGGTGGTGATATACATTGCCATTTTCTATGCACACGTGGCAAGAGACAAATGGTTACTGATAATCCCACATGGGTGATTCTTTAAGGATGCATAAGGGCACGGACTAAACGGCAACCGCTCAAAGAACTGTCTTCCACGTGTCTGGTTAGAGCAAGCGAGTGCTTTTTGACTAAAACGTACTCGACGGTTTTGTTGTTCAACAAAAGAAGGAAAAGAGATGGGCGGTCCGACGGCTCAGCAGAGGTAACACAGTGTTTGCTTTGGTAGCATAGATTCTTGTGCCAAGGTAGAGCTTACTTCTTGTTCAGGCCAACTTGGATTCTCTTGATGATTTTTGCACTAACCTTAATTTATGAACCATTATGACAAAATTAATGTTCACTAAGAAATTGGCTGCCTTTACCATCACACGGGCCAACAAGAAGGAAACATCTAGCCACACTTGGCCATCTCTGGCCAAGCTCAATCGTACTTGACTCAGCAAGGCCACGTGGTCAAGCTCAACTACCTTGTCCCAGCTCGACCACCTGATCTTGATCTGATTTCACAACCCATAACGTTCTATATCAATCCTCTTTCTCTTCATCAAATCTCTACTTAATGACATTTCTAGTTGTAATTGGTAGGTAACCATTGTGAGTAGGCCTTTTAGACCAAACTAGCCATTGGACTTGATCAACTCATCAACGAGGAACCTAGTCCCAATTGAACCCCCCCCCACCCCACCCCACCCAAAAGTGGCCGAGCCTGCCTCCCAAAATCCAACTTGATCTTCGTCGGAAATAGTCTCATGTAATCCATATGTCTTGGACGAAATCCATCATATTTCATCACGTCCCTCTTAAGTGTTGCAAATCTCTCAACAAATGTCATCTACCCCTCTGTGGATCTTCCGCAACATGTCCTCAATAAATGCCTACGTAAAAGCCTCCTTGCATTTAATGTAAAATCTCATAATATCATATCATGTTGTAGTGGTGGCAATGGGCTGAACGAGCCGAGCCGGCTTGGCACTAATGCCCACGAGTTCGGCTTGTGCTCGTCACCAGCTTATGCTCGACTATTACTTGAGAGGTGAGCTCGATTCTGCCCTCGAGCTCGTTTAATTTCCCCCTTTCCTTTTTTTTTCATAGATAACCATTCATCCTTTATCCAGATTTGGAATTGACTACTTAAATTTTGAGTAGACGGAAATAAAAATTGTACACGAACAACTTGTTACATGTATAATTTTTTAAAAAAAATAATTAAAAACAATATTATAAAATAACACTTTTTATTAATATGATTAAACTAAATATCATTTATCTAATGACATGCAATTTAGGCGTATTTATCTTGCAATCGGAAATGAGCATTTTTTCAATCCTTCACGCACGTTAATGCTTCCAAAATATCTTCCTTCAATCGGCTCACGACCTCGGACAAACCCTCTTACCTGCACTAAAAGTAGACTCTGAAGTTACAATGTTAACCGGATGTATTAGTAGGTCTTTTGCAATCGCAAAAAAAAAAAACTGGTCATCGTCGTTCGTACTTTCGCCAAAATTCAAGTATCTCTTTTGAATATTTTTTTTTGAATTGTTTTGTTATTATGCTTATTATAATTAAAATAATCAATTAGACTTGAGTCCGATGTTTGATTACATCCGGTAGATAAACTACTATTAGAGGAACCTATTGTATTTGCATCATATCTATACGTGTTGATGCCTTAGAATAAAGTAAATATTCTAGCATCGTCTTCTTCAATATCAGAGGGAAGAGTAGGTGCTGAGGGTACCCAACTAATATTTGCACTCATTCGTTCTATATATAATTTATACATTTCTCATAAAGTTTATTCAAAATTTCTACAAGTAATATGTGTATTAAAAGTGTTACTCTTTAAATGTGATAAATTACATATTTAGTACATAATAAATTGTGTTGGGGGTCCATGATGAAGGTTAAAGAAAATAACATATGCAAGTTTTCCAATGTTTTTTAAACTTTAATTCCATAGAATATATAATTGCACTAAAATCGGGATCTTTTTTTTTTATTTTATTTTAAGAGCTAAAAGCCAATGTATTCATTCAAAATCGTTTCATCATCGTTTCTAATATACCTATTGCTATAAAATTCAGTTATTAAATGTTCAAAACATTTGCATGAATTTAATAATAAGTGGAGTTTCATATATATCCTATATCACTAAGGGTCCGTTTGATACCTTAATTTTCCATTTTCTCACTTTAATGGTGTTTGATGAACCAAATTTTGCATGAAAAATTTTCTCCCACTTCTCCCTCGCGTGCCAGATTTTCCTCACGTTTGGGGAAAATCAATTCCCACCAATTTTGTGGGAATTGATTTTCCAGTTGATTTTTTTAAAAAAAAAAATTACCTTAATGGAAAATTTTCATATAAACAAAGCCAAACGAACACTAAGCTTTGATAAAAAAATGATTTTTTACCAAAAAAAAGCTTTTCGTTTTTTTTTTCTTTTTGGCAATGTAAACAAATTTTATAACCAATTGTGAAAAGATTTATCACTTTAATGAATAATTTTCATGTAAAACAAAGTCAAACGAATAAAAAAATCAAAAATGAAAAATTATACCAATCAAACACACTTAATTAATAATTCACTGAAAAACAAGTTCTACGTAATTATTTTTTCTGGAGTTCATTTTCTTTCCACTTATTTTCTACCCTTGCAATCAAACAGACCCTAACAAATATTTTAGTATTTGTCACCTCAAATTCAGCACAAAATTCCTCACACTAGTTTTCTACTCGGTGAAATCTTGATATATATTAGTGTATACCTATTTTTTTAAATTTTATTTTTAATATGTTTCAAACCATCATACATTATTAAATTAAAAATATGTACACACAATGAATATGAAACAAACAACTATCAAAATCGAACTACAGTACTCTACACAATTTATCGGTAATTGCTTTATTAACACCAAAGTAGGTCCATGTAATGTGCACTTATAGTTGTATAATCTCTTTTATTAATCCATTCGTATATATCCGAAGTTAAAAATATAACACCCCCATACTTTTGCAAATCGGTAATCCATTGTTTCTTTATATGAAAGAAATAGTCTATTGTATCTGAACGAAGAGTGTTTTGACTTACCCCAACATACCTCAATCGAATATATTATTTTACGTACGAAACGAAATGTTGGTTGTTTGCTATTGCTAGAAGCAACTCAGCAGCGGCAACAAACTTCACCATTCCCGTTTGAGCTTTATCTTCAGAATATATCCACGTGGAAACTAGTGAAAAAGTAGAATCGGCACCTGAATTACCAAATTGCTGTTGAGTTTGATCGGCAACAAAAAGCCCGTGTTTGGCCGCCCATACTTTGTAGTGACAATTGAGTTAGGTGGTATCAATGCATTTTTGTCATGTCAATCGTTGTTGACAATACTTATATACTACTTTAGACTTTGCGATTCCATCGACCACACGACCCGTTAGAATCAATTGAAAGTAATCCCAACATTTTGCCTTTTTTCGTTTCACTTTCCTTTTGCATCGAGAATATATAATTCATGTGTCATCTACATGGTCTGCTTCGAGAATATCAACGTCTTCCAAATCAATTAGATTACTACTTTCACAAGAATCCAAATCTGGAATATTTTCAAGAGTGAGTACTTCGTTCACACAAAAAAAATCATTCTGAAATTGACTTTGCCAAGTCATAGGTAATTCATCTCCGATACCAAACAAACCCTCAACAAATGAGAGTAGATCCATTTATGATTTGTGATCAAATCTATAGTAAGTAAATAAATAAGGACTATGGAAAAAAATCAGGAATTGAAAGAAAGTTGATATGTAAAATTGTAATTATAAATTTATAGTGTGATAATTGATATTGAATAATTGAAATTGAAGGTATAGATAAAAATGTAGTAGATTGTAGAATGTGGAAGAGAGTGAGAGTCGTTGAAATGTTGTCTAAAAAAATTTGAAAATGGGTTGATGTATTTATAGAGTGAAAAAAAAAAAAAAAGAAGGAAAAAAATAAATAAAGTGGCCAAACGGTCATTTTCATATTTTTTTTTAAAATGTGATCGCTTCGCACGTGCATACCAAAGTCCAAACTTCAATTCGTTTATTTATTTAATCTCATTATATCATTATTCATTTCGATTTTCAGCAACAATTTCTGCCATGGAAATGTCAATCATGAGCATCTGCTTCCAACACTTGATACGTGCATATCGTTTCCAATACAAAATGGTGAGTGCATATACCATATTCTATCGATGCATCTCTACTATGTATCAACATCATCAAATTCCTACTTCTTCGCTAAGTCCAAAATCAACAACTGTACTTCTAGAAGAGTGTCTCTCGACCAGGGTCAATAAATTGTTTCCCTAACATTCCCCGCAGAACTAGTTTTCTTCAGCAGTTGAAGCTGATGATGCACTTGCAGTAGCTTTCGTGTCGAATGGCTGATCAGTTCACCGAGGAGATAAACCAATAAACCATTGGACGACCCGACCACTCGCTTTACCACTCCGCCACCATTGGCACAGGCCTTTGACTAGGTTATCAAATAAAAAAGCCACAGCAATAGTTCAAGGATATAAACAAAACTGTAATTGAAATTGATAGTGTGACCAATAGCATAATTGACAAAACTACATGGCAGTCGAAGATAGGCAGTTTTTGCTGTAATGGATACTGATGAATTCCAGTACTCACCATCTCTCTCATATCAAGGCATCCCAAAGAGAGTTATAATAGACCACAACCAGCCTTAAAAAAAATAAAAAATACTATGACAGAGAAGCAGCCATTACAGTTTCGGCCTAACTCGATGTTCAGGAAATAAAATTAGTAATTGAATAATAGTGCGACCCAATATCACTAAAGAAAAAACAATCACATTTTCATTTCATTTTGTTCTTTCTTGTAACTTTCCAATACTTGCCCTATTTCAGCCTAAACGGTAAATAGACACTCTCGTTGGAATACTGCATAGTGAAATGGCAGCTTGCAAATCCACTGGACATGACAAATTAGGAAGAGCACTTGAAGTGTCTATATTAGAATTCAATGCAAATATATCAGTGTTACATTGGAAAGGCTGGCATCTATAGAAGAGAAAAATGTTCATTAAGATGGGATAGGGAAATCCAGCGCATTGAAGCTGCTAATTGTAAATAATAACAAGAATTCAATTAGAACAATAAACTACCGGGTAGCGAGAAGAAGGGGTAGTGGAGGGGTGGAGCAGAAAGAATACCTTGTGTTTGCATCAAAGCCTTCAGTGAAAATTTCTGACCTGGATTTATTATCACTTGAATGTGTTTTTCCATTCACAAGAAATACAGTAGTAATGCTTAATGCTTTTTCCAAGATCATATAGACTCAGTCAAAGATTAACAAGGACTATGATAAAAGATTTAAAACTCCTGCAGTAAACAAAGGAATTCTTTGTTTTTCAAGCAGTAAAAAAAGAATCGATTCACAAAGATAGCGGCAAGGACAAAGATGTTCAATGTTGTCTGAAGCATATACAAGCAGGAGGAACTCCTTGAATATGGAGTTCATGAAGCACTGAAAGCAGCAAGAAATGACTGATTCAGGCTTGTATTAAACTGCCTGGATCTTACGAATAATCCTACCTGTCAGACATACTCACATACAAGGACTTTCTCGGTAGTCAAATTCTCCCTAAGACAACTTGCGAGTCTCATATCTTCTTAAAATACTCAGGCCATATGCAGGTAAAGGACTCCAACTACCTAATCAATTTGAGGGACATAAATAACTACAAGCAATGACTTGCATATATCTGTAAGTAGTTCTATAATCTTCGACGTGGAAATCAGGACTTACATATGTAAAACTATAATCAATCTCATTTGTTCTAGGCCCTATTTGATCCACATTCTTAAAAAAATGCATTCTTTCAATACTCATTTTCAACCACACAATCTTTAATAAAATAATATTACACACAAATCCAAAATTTTTCCTTCTTTTTTTACCACATATTTTCCATCATATCACTAATTAAAATGCATTCTTTCCTTAAGAATGTGCATCAAATAGGGGCCCAATTTTATGTCAATTGTATTACCGGCAGTTACTATTACGAGCAAAATAATTCATGCTGCAGACCAAAAAATAAAAAAATTCCAAACTGGCTACTTGTGTACACGTGTAAATACATAAATTAGAATGTGTATATATCTAGCTTATGTTTAGTTACTTTTTGATTCATCCTATGACTTGACTTCTCACGGCAAGTTGGATACTCATCCTTGCATATTTTATCATTATGCCATTTCATATAAATAAAGACTAAAGGGTCTCGTCGTCATTCGCTAGTTCCATACACTTCATGATAGTTGTTGCCGCCACAAAATTTTCCAGAGAGGACTTTTCAACCATGTTGACAGTGTGCTCAGTTCCCTTCATTAAGTAGCGTCGTCTATTACATTTTTCTAGTCGAAGGAAAATCTTTACCTAGAACATTCTTATTCCAAAGCTCCTCCAATGACATCAAAATTTAATCAATGCACCCTTTTTAGCTTGATCGTAACATAGCAAGTGCCCACAAGAGAAATGAATATTATTATCAGATCTTTTCGGCACATAGATAAAATGCCATAACATAATTTCCTTCTATGTTAACTTGAGAAACACGAATCTTCAAAAATGCAAAACCCAATTAAGTTGTTAACTTTTCATACATTCCCCTAGTTTGAGCCCCATTTTCTGATAATAGATTTTGTAAAAAAGTGATTTGTTTGAAAAATGTGTGATTATAAAGTAGGGAAATTTTTTTACGTGCAAAAATATTTTATTAAGAAAATGTAGGGTTGAAAATGAGTTGGGGGAAAAAATGAGTTTTAAAAAATGGAGCTCAAATAAGGGCATTACATAATTCACGAAAAGCATAATCCGCTGAAAAAGCCATTAACTAAAGCACTTCATTATCCTCTTTTTCCCACCTTCTTCATAGGTGATTACTCACAAATATAATAGTAATTTTAAATATTTCTTGAAATCCATGATCCTCGATAAAGCGGTCAAGTTTAATACTTCTAATTTTCCACCCACTTTATCATAGGCAATTATTCACATAACTGACAATTTTTTTACAGCCTTAAATCACATAGATGTAAGCATTCATAATTTTTAAAGCTAAGTTCTCACTCCATTGGAGACCACCTGCACTCCAAAGTCCTGCTCGGGGGGGATGAAATAACTGTTCTTCCATCAGTGCAACAGAGCCTTCTTGTCATTGTAAAGTATGTGGGCTCTTCTAGCTTGACAACTTCATCTGAGCCAAACAAGAATGTAAATTTCTATGTCAATTTTTTGAAATACAATAAAAATTATAACGGGCATGCTTGTCATACTCTCTCCAAATGTTACCAGTTCTGTATTCCAGGAAAAAATTGTATGTTTTGAAGCAGTGGTACCATGTAAGTAAGAGAATCCAATAGACATAAACTATGATGCACCGACATGTGTCGTGTCATACACGCTGACAAATGATTTTTCCAAAAAAAATACTGACACGACACATTACTGACACGTTAGTTAAATTCTTTAAAATTCTTCATTTACATAGTATATATAAATTTAGTTTTCTACTTATTATTAATTTTTCTAGTTGAAATCTTTTAAATATGGGTACCAATTTGTTATTTAATAATAACTTTTAAGTTGAAAATATATAATATTTAGGATAAAAAATGACAATTATAGAACATCTGAGGAGTGTCGGTATTCGACACGTGTCACATGGACACACCACCCTAGTTGAAGTGTCCTCGCAACATAAAGCATGAACATCTTGCGATTTATGAACAAGTTCGTACCAAGGAACATGTGTTCTATACTTGGTAAAATAACATTAATAAGAAAGAATGTAGTATATAAGGTGGGCAATATTAGGATAGAACTTAAAAATCATATGTGGTTACAAGGGTTTCCAGTGATAATACTCAGTTCAAGGAGTATTCCTTAATTGGCATGCACCAAGTGATCCAGGCCACTGGAGCAAATAACGAAGGAACAAGTCATTCAAATCAAATAAAAAGCTTCAACTAGTATCTCAGTCCTCAAAAAATCTAAAAAGAAACTATATAGAAATTTAACTCATCATAACAGCCACGGTGATCAGAATAAAATAGTAAACAGATGACAGATCACAAGATAAATATGATTACTGGTAACTGAATAAAACAATATAAAGAAGAAAAATAAATAAGAAAATCAACTATGAACCAGGGTCAGAAAAATTTCAGAGCACAAGTGGAAAATTTTATCCCACACAAAATTTCATAAATAATGTTATTTATGTTCGATGGATCCCAAAAACTCAAAACAACAAACATTTTTATGCTTCATCAGATTTGTAACCAAATATTGTAATATACTTCTGGACATATTACTCCACTAAATTGCCGAAAATATATCTTACTGTATTCATATAAATGATGACCACAACGAAAGACTCATTTGTAATAGATGAAAGACGCGTGCTTTTAGAAAAATGCATACCCTGGTAGAGATAAATTGTTTGACGAATTTGAGAGGCCAGAAAAGACATTTGAGTATGACTTGGTTAGATACGAGAAGTTGGGAACTGGAGATAGAGATGGCACCCGTTCACCCTTCTTCAAAAGCTCTTGCAAGTTGAGCCTCTGCAAGGTCAAAACAGCCCTGGACTCTTTCCATAGAAAAGCTAACAATTCGTCATGAATTACAAAAAGAGAGCCAGGTTTTGAACCAGGATATCTGAATCCATACCCATTTGCTATACCATCCCCCATAAAAGCCCACTTAACATTAACTGGATTGGAATCTTCATCAGTATCCCAAGGGAAGATTTCCGATGAAGGCTGAGCAGTTTTAACTATAAACATGGCTGAGCCATTTGGATGCAACACATAGGATGTACCTTCTAAAATCTTGGTAGCAATTAGCAGCTGCTGCCCTTCAGACTCTTCATAAGAGAGCAAAAGAAAGAATAAAGCCTTTCCAGGCTTGTCTTCAGAAGGCCTGCCTGGAGGCCAACCGAAAGTGCCTCCCCATAAACCAGCATACTCACGGCCTGACCTTGGAACCTGTATAGGCAACTTGTAGAGGGCAAATCGATTATCATGCATATTTGGCCATGCATTAAAAAAAGATAACTTCATGGTTGTAGCACGTAAAGTCAATCCTATTGTATCACCCAGCCGTAGAAACTCATGAAGCCGTGCATGCTTACTATCACAGTTGGTACCATTTGCTGAGCTTGATTTCCCAATTATTTGTTTGATACCGTCCTTGATAAATCCAGAAATCGTCTTCTTCTTCTGAGTCCCATCTTTTGTCTGTGAAGTAAGATAACCAGTGGTATATTCAAGACTTTTTCTGACCTCGCTTGAACCTAATTGGGTAGGATCTAAAGGTGATTCAGCCTTCAAATCGTTGTGACCAACACCACCCTTATACATTTGAAAAAGCAATGATCTCCTTTCATATAAGAATGCTTGATCCTTATGCAAATCAAACTCGTGGTTCCTCGAGGGAGGAAACAATAAAGACTTTGATGCATCAGGAACCTGAAAACGAATTTGGCTAGTAATAATGTCAAGTAGCCTTCTCCTATCTCCAAATCCAAGCCGACTAAAGGGAACTACCATGCCTTTCTGTCCAGCCATTCTATGTGATTTAGAAATCTCACCATCTGGCCTAGATATCTCTCGAGATTCCTCCTTTTCTACTAGATGGGCAAAACTCTTACTATGAACCAATTTATCTCCATTTCTCTGATGCTGAGGCTCGGCCTCAAGCAGAAGCACGTTGCATGTCCTATCAACTGACTTTAGCAAACCAGGATATACATAATCATTTCCTCTCTCCCTCCCATGTAAAAAGAATGCAGTGGAGCCCTCATAGTTGCAAAGAATTTCAAATACAGTCGCCCATAATATAGGACCATCTTTGAGGCCTAAAGGACCCACCTCTTGGGGGATAATCCGGCACCCAACAATCGATAAGAAACCAGGCATAACATAAACTACATTGCCAAGCTCGGGGTTTTGGTGAACCCAAATCCCCAGCAACGGCAGAATATTCACTAGGAACTGGCAAAGTGCCTTGTACGAGCAAATGCCCCTTCGCCATTCAATAAGGTCCTTGTACGGAACTAACCCCAATTTAGTGCATTGTGCAAGCCACACCTTATCGGAGGTCACTACAGAATGAAGGCCTCGACAGCAGAGACCAAGATTAATTACATCCCTCGGAGAGAGGGATCTGCTGACTATGACAAATATGTCGTCTGGTAATGCCAGAAGAAAGCTTAATCCACTCAGATCGGTTAACATTACAGTATTTGTAACTTTTCCTGATAGAGTTTGAAGCTTTAGGCGTATGTATTTTCGTGTAAAAATTCAGAAATTAAGGAAATTCAAGAAATTGTTGAAACAGTAACTTGACCTAATCAATCGTTAGCAATAAATACAGAAAAGGCCATTATTTGTACCTTTTCAAGAACCCCTTTTTTCAAAATCTGTTCAAAACGATTTTGACCTGGGGGTTAAATGGGCTTACATCAGATTCTCCAAACTACGCCTGTAGATTTTGCATCGCGAAAGAAGATAATTTTAGCAGAAATTGAAATTGGTTACTCTGGGAAAGTTCCGGTCCTTAGATGGATGAGAGACGGATTGATGTCGACCTTGTACTAGGGTTGAGACGAGCAGAAGTCATCCATTCGATAACTACTTAAGAGAAAATGGACCAAGTTCGTGTGTGAGGCGGTGTAGGTGAGTGGTAGGGGGCAGGGCCCCGGAGGGTGTAGGGTTCTCTTGACATGGACAGGGAAAAATAAATTCAAAACTGTGTTCTGTTGAACAGTGCCAAATTCCAGCCCGCCAATGTTGAATTCAGCTTCAATCCGAAGCCAAACTCTGAAGCTCCACAATCACTTAAAAAAGTCGGTGCCAACGCAAGCAGCCAAGTTTTGCACTCGAAATTTAGAACATATATTCTTTATTTATAAAGAGTGTTTTTAATTTTAAAGAATCAATTTTTTTTTTGTATACTTCAGCAATGCTTTCTATTTTAACTCTTAATTTTACTTTTCTCAAGAAACATTTATGAATTTCTCCTCAGATTTTATTTAACGTAATTTTTTATTATGTCGATGGCTAATTAAATTTAAGGGTGTGTTTGAGTCATATTATTTTGGAAAAATGTATTTTGAAATAATAGATTGATGGAGAGTGTGTAGTTGAAAAAAAAATAAGTTATTGATATGATAGAAAATATTATTTTATTAAAGAACGTGTGTTTTAAAATGAGTAGAAGAATGAAAATAAAAATTTTAACGTGTACCAAAAATGAGAAATATGACCATTATAAATCACATCAAGCCTTCAAATTTAAATTTCTATCTCTTGTGTGGGGCTCAACAACGGCTATATTTTTCATTCTTATTCTAGAATAATGTAATCAAACGGGGGCTTATTAAATACAATCATTGTTCAATGAGAATATAGAGTGTGTTGTATAGTCAAACTCACTATCTCTTAAAACTTATTTTTAAGCATTAATTCTTTAAAATGAATAGCATTTTGTATTTAAAGAGTCTTTTGGATATGTTCTTAGCCCATGTTTGGACTCCTTTTTCCAAAACTAATTTTCAATCACACATTTTTCCCATACAATAACCTATGTGTAAATTCAAAAATATTATTTATAAATCACACATTATTTAGAAAAATCACTATTTCAAAATACATTCCTCCCAAACTGGGCTCAAAAAGAGGCTTACTTTTAATTTATTTAGACCTTGTTTTGTTAGTTTTTTTTCATAAGATTTATAATTACTGCTACCAAAAATCGCACATGTTGATATTCGAGCTTGGCAAGTGAGAATGCACACGAATTAAATTTTTCGATACCTGAAACAAAAGCGTCAAGGTATATGCTCGTCACCTCTCCGATACTTAAGTTAGAAAGAGAGAGTATAAAGAAAAGATATGTGCCGAAAATACATGTGAAAACGTACCTTGATAATAAATTGGAATGACGTATTTATAGAGGTGGATGGTGAGTTCCTAGTAAGACTACAATATTGAGATCCTTATGAGTTCAATTGTAATTTGAAGTTGTAATTTAGTTGGTCTCGTGTTTCTCGGGTATTTGGGTTAGGATGGAACTCTGGTGTTGGAATTAAAGGTGGGCAAAACCCAATTGAACCCACCAAAACCGTCCAACCCGACAAGGTTGAGTTGGTTTTTTTGTTGTTTTTACATGAATTGGGTGGGTTGGCAATGTGCGCGGGTCGAATTATGGGTTAACTCATGAAAATTGAATAAACTCACCCAACCTAACTCGCTTACTTTAAAAAAAAAATAAAGAAATAAAATGTCTAAAAAGTAAAAGGAATCTAAACAATACAAGTGTATAGTCTAAAAAGTAAAAGGAACCTAAAATGCCTACGAATGTCTAATTTAAAAGGAATCTAAATAGTACAAGTGTATATTTGTATGTTGTGTATTAATTTCATCTTTTATCAAATGTAAACACATACCTTAACTAATGATACCGCCACATATATATTCACTAAGACATGCATTATCCGTCACCTAAATAATAATGTTTTTAGGTCTTTTTGTATACAAATGTGTAAAGTACGCATACATAATTACTTTTTTTTTTGAATTGAAAGTAATAAAATAGTCTAGCTATAATTACATTTATTCTTTGTAGGCTCGGTTAATGAAAATTGAATAAAATAATATATAATTTTATTTACTTACTTGCTATTTAATCTTGTCTGTTCGAATTTAGTATAATAGAAAATTGAACGATTTTAATATTTGTTGATAAGTTGTTCCAAACCGATTGACTCAACCTTGGGTTGGGTTAAATTTTGATTAAATCAATCATGTCGGGTTGGGTTTGGGTTGTAAATGAGTAAAAGAATGAAAATGAAAATTTGAACAAAGTACACATGTTTGGAAGATTCTTTAAGGCTTAATAGCACAAAATGTCCATACGTTTGATACTTTTTGTGGAAAACGTCATCACATTTCATTTTTTCGCATTTTCGACCTTATTTCAACATTTCATTGTGGAAAATATCATTTTCAGAACAAAACGTCCATACGTTTGACAATTCTCGTGAAAAACGTCCATACGTTTCATTTTTTTACATTTTCGTTCTTATCTTAACGTTTCATTGTGGAAAACATCATTTTCACCATCTTTAAACTCAAATTGACCAATATACTTTTCTATTTAAATAAAACAAAAAAAGAGAAGAAAAATAAAGAACAAATTAAAATCTTACTTCTGAACTTTTTTAAAAGTGCAAATGATTCCAAATAAATATAATTTTGCTCTCTAATTTCGGGGCGATTTTTGCCCATCTAGCCATAGTTTATGGAGCTAAATTTCGGCAAGCTCCGACCACCTAAACCATCAAAAAATGGTATTGGTGGAAAACACTTAACCTCCTCTTCAATTCCATACCAATATCTTCTTGTAACTCAAAGTATTTCGATCGGTACAAAGTTTCAAAATTTGCTACCTGAAAATCCTAAATACTTTGAAGCTTTGTACCGACAGGAATATTTGGAGTTACATGGAGATATTGATATGAAATTGAAGAGGAGGTTAAGGGCTTTCCACCGGTACCATTTTTCGGTGGTTTAGGTGGTCAAAGCTTGTCGAAATTTGGCTCTATAAATGACGGCTAGATGGGCAAAAATCGCTCCAAAATTAGAGAGCAAAATTATATTTATTTGGATTCATTTGCACTTTTTAAAAAAGTTCAGGAGTAAGATTTTAATTTGTCCTTTATTTTTGTTTTATTTAAATAGAAGGGTATATTGGTCATTTTGAGTTAAAAAATAGTGAAAATGATGTTTTCCGCAATGAAATGTTAAGATAAGGACAAAAATGTAAAAATGAAACGTATTGACGTTTTCCACTAGAAGTGTCAAACATAGAGACGTTTTATTTTGAAAATGATGTTTTATGTAATGAAACGTTGAAATAAGGACGAAAATACAAAAAAATAAAACCTAGGGACATTTTTCACGAGAAAATGTCAAATGAGGGACGTTTTGCACTATTAACCCATTTTTCAACGGGTAGATTAGTCAAATTGCTTAAAGCGGGAAAAATCCGAAAACCGTACTCCTTTAACCCAGAAAATCAACACTAGGCTCACTAGCGGGCAACAGAGCAAAGAGCATTTTCTGATGGCGGGAGGGCGACCGATAAGGGCGCTGAACGTGGCGGAGAAGCCGTCGGTGGCAAAGGCGGTGTCGGGCATACTCTCGAAGAACCCATCGAGCGGGGGGCTAAGAGTGAGAGACGGGCGGTCGAGATACAACAAGATCTTTGAGTTTAATTACACCATTCAGAACCAGCAATTTCACATGTCTTTTACGTCCGTCACTGGCCATCTCATGGAGCTCGAATTCGAGGAACGCTATCGCAAGTGGCATTCCTGTGACCCCGTTCAACTCTACCAAGCCGCCGTCAAGAAATATGTCCCCGAGGTACAAGCTTTTAATACTTTTGGATTACAATTAAGTGACGGGCTAATTTTAGTTAGTACATCTCGCTGCAAAATATGTACCCTTCTATATGGACGGGATGATTACTGCTTTTGGCATTTCATTTTTCGAAGATTAGGGGTGGGGTGGGTGGATGTTATTATTACAAAAGCAGCAGAAATGTCTTCTAATTCGATATGGTGGTTGATAATTGAAAGGAATTTGTTTAGCTTTTACAATATTTGAACTTTTCAGTATGAAAAAAGCATTTTGGGTTTTTAAACAAATTTTGATTTTTGCAGTTTCAATAAAAGAGTTGTTTACACCATGTTGATATACATCAGCAGAAAGGCATGAGCTACACTAGTTTTGTTCGCATTATACATAATCTGAACTGTATTATATGTTACAATTTTTACTTTCGCCCTTGAGTACCACTGAATAAAGAAAGCTTTTGTTTTTATTTCTTGGTATGAATTTAGGATAAGTTAGATATCAAGAGGACGCTGGAAGAAGAAGCTAGAAAGTGTCAGTGGCTTATCCTGTGGCTTGATTGCGATAGAGAAGGAGAAAATATAGCATTTGAAGTCGTTGAAGTTTGCACACAAGCAAATCGAAATCTTAACATCTGGAGAGCTCGTTTCTCTGCATTAATTGACAGGTTCTGCTTGGCTGTGGCATATCCTTATTTATTCATTTTTGCCATCTCTAACATTTTATAATCAAAACTGGATGTGCAGAGAAATTCATTATTCAATGCAACACCTTGTTCGACCTAATCAACTGTTTGCTGATGCAGTAGATGTTCGACAAGTGAGTTAGAGCAATTTGCTTTGTCAGATTTATTGTTTACTGACGTCTCTGGAATACTTTCTCTTATCACGTATTCAGTTCCTTTTATTTTCTCTTCTTTATAGTGCTTCATTTTTCTATTGATTGTCACCATGGCATACTTGACATACAGCCTGCCATATACAAACTGTGCTTCAATGGTGTAGGTTTTAAAACTTTAATACATCATCATGGATTTTTATATACCTATGAACTCTTCATTGAAATTATTTTGTTGCAATGCCAAATTGGAAGAAGTAAGCCAATTCGAAATGTTTTGCAGGAAATAGATCTTCGTATAGGTGCTTCTTTCACTAGGTTTCAGACTATGCTTTTGAGAGATGCATTCAACCTTGATTTCACTACGGATGACAAAAATATCATCTTAAGCTATGGTCCTTGCCAGGTAAACAACCCCCCCCCCCCCCCAATCCCCCCCCCTCAACCAAAAAAAAAAAAAAAGAAATTAAAAAAAAGAAAAGGAAAAGAAGAGAACAACAAAGATGTATAAAGAAAATTATGAACGAGAAATTCTGATTTATTAGTTGATGCAACTGAATTGCAGTTTGTCTTTGAATCATCTTTAAACTCTTGTTTCCTGCATATTTTCACACATTTGCATTTTTTCATGTTGTCATCATTTTCCGCAGTTCCCCACACTGGGCTTTGTTGTTGAGAGATTCTGGGAAATACAATCACATGAACCTGAAGAGTTCTGGACAATTAACTGTACACACAATTCGGAGGAAGGCATTGCTACCTTTAGCTGGATGTAATTATTGTTTGTCTTGCCATCTTATAGTATTATTTTCCTCAAATCAAATTCAGAAAACTGACGACACCTATTAATTTTGTGACTTAGCAGGCGCGGGCATTTGTTTGATTACACATGTGCGGCAATAATATATGAAATGTGTGTCCAAGAACCCACTGCAACTGTGAGTCTCAGTGAAGACTAACCAATTTCAGAAAATCCAGCTCTTAGTCATCTGCAGAATTCACAATTTTATTTCCTCCAGGTAACGAGGGTTAGACAACAGGAGAAGCTGAAATATCCTCCTCATCCGTTAAGTACAATTGAGCTTGAGAAACGCGCATCACGCTACTTTCGTATGAGTTCTGAACACACCATGAAGGTCAGCTTCTATAAGTGAATTGTTGGAAATATGAGAAACTGGATTGTGTATTTCTTTTCATTAGAATTACAAGCTATCTCTATGAAAACTTGTGCTAAATCTACAAGAAATAAATCTGAATGGCCGTGCATAAGGAAAAGGATAAATGTGTTTGCAGTAATTAAGAATCTCATTTGGTTTCTTCCAAATTTCTTCAAATCTCTGATTTCTTCACATCTTTGATTTGTTCAATACTATGATTTGCTCGAAATATCATATATTTGGCCATATTTGTCAACAATCTTCAACACTCCCCTCAAGCTAGTTCAAAGACATCCATCATTCCAACTTACTAATGCAGGAGAGGAATAAAGGTATTGGTAGTCCTTGAGAAAGTGTCTCAACTTCAGCAAGTTTAATTCGATGATGTTGAACTGGATTATGAGCACTATTGATGTCTACTGTAGTCAGACTAAAGCTTCATTACACCCCGTCGAATGACTTGTAACTCCACGAGAAAAGTCATGAACTCAGCTTCAGCACTAGATCGCATGCCGATTTTTTCTTACTCTTCCAAGTAACTAAATTTCCGCCAACAAACATACAATATCCAGACCTTGATCGTGTTATTTACTAAACCAGGCCAATTTATATGCCTTTACTTGAATATAGTAATTCCTTGAGAAAAAAACACTTTTCCAGGAGAATTTTTCTAGTATCTCACTATCTGTAGGACTGCTTCCATGTGAGCTGCACCAGAAGAGTGCACAAACTGACTTACCATATTAACAATGGACACAAATTACAATGTCTGGTTTTGTGTGAGAGAGATACAGCCTCTTACCAAACTCTGATAACGACCTTAGTCACCTGTGTCACTTTCAACTGTTGCTCCCAACTTATTTTAAGATCAATGAAAACATCAGCTAGCTTACAACCTAACATCCGTATCACTTTCAACTATTGATCTGATTCAAGTGGCATAGGCTGCATGTGAATGCCTGTCTTTGAGACCTTTATATATTCTTGCTTGATATATTTTTTGTATTGTTATCCAGCAGGTGCACTCTGGATTTATTTCAAATAAGAGTCGTTGATGTCAATGTATAAATTATAATAGACAGGATAACGTCCTCTAATACTATGTATTATCATTGAATTTTTCTTCTTCTTTTTTCTCAGAATAATGACCTCTATCTTGTGTTTTTGCTTTATCTAGCCAGTTTAGGGATGATGTATGGTACAGCTGAGATGATTAATTCTAGATATATGCTTTTCCCAATAGGTGGCGGAAGATTTATATCAAGCTGGTTTTATCAGTTATCCCCGCACTGAGACTGACTGCTTTTCTGAGAGAACAGATTTGTGCGTAAGTAACCACTATTTTCTTAGTCATATAAAGTAATTGTTTTTTGTTTGTAGAGCACTTGTTAACGTGCAGGAACGGGTACAATCATTGTTAGAAACAGTAGCTTCATGGTGTGATACTTATTATTGATTGACATATTAGTGGCATGGATGCTGCGATAACTAGAAGGTTTGAGAGTAACAAAAGAAGTGAAATATAATTTTGTTTGAGGGAAGAAAATTAATGTAAAACTTCTGATGGTTAGGATGCCATGGCAAGTCAGAAACAAATACAAGGATCTTTTTTCTTTTCGCATTATCCCCGCTCCATTATATCTGTTCCTGGATATAGTTCTCTACATAAGCTCTGTCTAATGACGATCAAAATTTATTCATGATGCTAATTAGCTCATTAAATATTTCACTTTTTATAATGCTTTTACAACCTTATATGCAAGAAGCTTTCTTCAACATCTTCTTATTTGGAGTATAGATGATGGTACAAGAGCAGCAAGGGCACCCTGTATGGGGCTCATATGCCCAAAGGTTACTGGATCCTGAATCACGACTTTGGAGAAATCCTAGTGGTGGCGGGCATGATGACAAAGCCCACCCTCCTATTCACCCAACAAAGTTTTCGGCTGGAGAAGCTGGATGGAGTCAAGATCACCATGTTAGTACCACCTTTCACACAATTTGTTAGTTACGGTGAAATAAGCAGATGAAATTCATGTAATTTTGATCTTTGTATGAGTGAAATCCATATCTGAATGTCAAGTGAATTTATTCCATAACAGAAATTATATGAACTGGTGGTTCGCCATTTCCTGGCCTGTGTTTCGCAACCAGCGGTAGGGGCTGAAACTACAGTTGACATTGACGTTGCAGGAGAAATGTTTTCGGCATCTGGGAGAATGATAATTGCAGTGAGTTTATGTTGCACTCGATTTGTTTCTTTGGAATGTTTTTAAGTTAGCTGCCTATTCTGTTAGACAAAGTTTAGCATTTGCATTTTTCCATGAATCTCAATAGTTCTAAATTCTTGGAAGATAAAAGTTAAATGTTCTTTGAAGTTCATTCAGAGTTTGCACTATTTCTTTGAAAAGGAACCAGAAGAATCTAGGCACGTCTTAAAGACTGGAGATTTATATATTTAGTCCTTGTTGGATAGGGATTAAAATCAGATTTTTAGTAGATTTTGATAAAAGTTGATGCAATGTGTGGTTGAAAAGTTGTAGGTCCCATAAAATGTGTTGTTGAAATTAGTTATTGACTTTGACTTCGATTAAAAATTAGATTTAAATTTCGATCAAACATGGGCTTAACCTTATGTGGTCTTAATACGGAGGTGCATATAAATTTAACATTCTAGTAACTAGCGATTGAGAATTATAGTTTGTTGAAATACACTTTCGTTAGAGAGTAGACCAGAGAACGCGATTGTATTATAATGTTGCAATTGAATAGATGGAGCAAGCTTGAATTGACACAGGGTTGCTCTTCCTTTTTTGGTCATATTCCCTTTACTGCAATGTCTTTGTGACTTGAGAAAATTGGCTCACCTTGAATTTGAATTAGTAGACAAGTTGTCCGACTTTCAATCTTAAATACTGTTTGTTGGCTAGATACTTGCAATTCAAAAGTATAGAGAACAAGAGTGTTCATCATGGGGAAGAGATGAAACCATCTCTACAACGAGAGTGTTCATTTAACTCTGCCCAAGAATAGGAGGGAAAGAATACTTGGATTTTTATTCTGTAACTTAGGGTCCGTTTGATTGCAAAAGGTGGAAAATAGGTGGAAATAAAATGCTTTACATGGAATTGTAATTAATTGTGTTTGATTGATATAATTTTCCACTTAGAAAATGTTGAAAGTTTGGTTCCGTTTGACTTTGTTTTTTATGGAAATTGTCCATTAAAGTAATAATTTTTTCTACCAGTTGGTCTAGAATTTGTTCCAATTGCCAAAAAAAATAATAAAAATTTACCATATAGAATATCATTCGTTTGGCTTTATTTTGTATGAAAATTTCCATTTAAGTGATTTTTTTACCATTATTGATAGGATTTTTTCCAATTGCAAAAAAAAAAAAATAAATAAAAAAATGCCAAAGAACTTGGAAAATCAATTCCAACCAAAACAACAAGAAAATGTTTTCCTCCAAAAGTTGGAAAATGTGGAAAGGTGGTAAAAAATTTCCGGGAAATATTTTGCTATCAAACAGGTGCAAAATTTGGAAAATGGAAAATCATGGCTATCAAACGGGGCCTTAGATTTTCAATCTATTTTTCTTTGTCTCTAGTTGAAGCCTACTTCCTTTCATTATGGACTTGTTGGATTTTCCCCTTGGATCTTGTCAGTTTTGACAGCATGGCGATATGTTTGAGAAGTACACATCTCAGAAAAAAACTGCGTTTTCTGCTTCTTTATGTTCCATTGCTGAAGCTTATATTTTCTTTATATTTCAAATTTTTGACAAAGAAGCAAGAGAGTGTGTTTAACTTGATTGACAATGGGAGCTTTTAGAAGGGACATAAATAATATTCATGAAAATAAATCATGGAAGGATGTTTAGGACTTGCATGTCTGCCTTTCTTCTTTCTTATTATGAAACAAGCACAAAACTCGTGAGTTTTGGTTTAGAATTTTTGACTTTGACATCTCTGTCATTGGTTTTGTCAAGTGAGCAAACTTATGCTACTGTGCTAGTTAGACATTAATTAGAATGCTGGGTACTAGCTCTACTATATACTCCATCCCATGAAGTGCATTGTTATAGCTCGTGTTTCTTCATGTTGAAGATAAGATTTAAATGATATACATGTGCCCCTCTCTAAAAATTTAGCTTTTTGATCTAGTGGTTCAACATAGCATCGAGCATGTAAAGGTCTGGAGTTTAAATTTTGCCTTTACTTGTTTAATGAAATTGTGGAAGTGTCGGGCTTTTGATGAAAAAATGAAATCTGCCTACATTTATGGGAATTTGACAAAGATAAGATTTAAATGATATAAATGTGACCTTCTCTAAGCTTTTAGATTAAGTGTTCCAACACCTCCTATGAAAATACATCACTTAATGAGGAATTTCCACATTTAGATAGAAATATGTAATTAAATTTCAAGCAGTTGGACAAACATGTTAATGATTTTTCAATGATAGTTTCCTTTTTTCTTGTTAAAACTTATTTGGTTGATTCATATTGACCAGAAAAACTACTTGGATGTATATCGATTTGAATCATGGGGTGGTTCAATGATCCCAACATACAATTTTGGACAACAGGTTTGTTTATTATAATCTCACTATCGCCTAAATGTCTCTGAGAAGGTGTTGCTACTTTGTGCCTGTATCCATTTTTTTACATGTTACGAATTTTACTTCTTTTGGTGCATAATTTATATACAATATTAAGCGTATGGTACCTTACCTAAGTGACTGATTTGCTGACACTGTAAATAAATTTTTCTTTTACTGCAGGAGGATTTGTCATCATTTATTGATTCTCTCTCTTCTTTCTATTTTGAATTGACCCCATTTTTTGTTTTATAAATTCTAAATGCAATAAATTATATTTTCTCTCCACACCTAAACGAAGATGATTTTTGTGAAAATATATCCTTAATCTTGTATGTCTTGGCTGAATTGATTTATCAATTTATCTAGATCACGAGCCAGTGTAGTTGTGGATAATGGACATAAGTTCCGTACATTCAATTCACCAATAGGAAGGAAGAAAATTAATGGCTGATTTAATTATTTATGAAGGAACGTGCCTTGAATTGATTTTAGTATGCTTATTTGCATCTTAATGAAGGTAATATGAAATCACATATTTTTCTTAGAGCCTATTTGGTAGAGATTAAAATCAGATTAAAATTGAAAAATTAGCCGTTATTGTTGACTTTTATTAGACGAGTGAGATCCAATAACGACCATATTTTCAACATTAATTGGATTTTAATTGTTACCAAACAGACTCTTAGTAAGAAAGGCAAGTACTCTTTAGCATCACTCCAAATTAGAACTATGGAGTACTTTGAATGGAAATTGTCTTTACTTGCTGGATTGATATTGTCAAAATTTTGTGATTGACAATGATTTGCGGAATGAATTTCTCGTTTATCTTCTTCTCAATTTATAGAAATATTATAAGATATTTTAGGATACACTATACATGGAAACTAACTATTATTTACATGGCGATTGCCTAATTAGCTAAATAATTAATATTCTAATAGTGATGTCTTCAAAAACTCATCTTGATATGTGATTGCATATTACAGAAGAATAGAGATATGAAATAATTATATGTGATATAAAATTTTTTAAATATCAAGTTACTTGAAAAAAAAAACATTTTATGACTTATTTTGGAAATCCTCAAACCAAAAAGGGGAGAAGGGGAAAAAGAAGAAACAACATCGGCCAATGAGTGTATACTCATAGTCACCATTGATTTCATATGATTATATCCTTTATTTCATAGGGTCGTTCATTTAATTTATCCAGCTGTTTCATTGAAACAATCTAGAATATGTACGGTGTTCTCTAATGGTTGATAGTGTGTTGCAGTTTACCCCGGCAACATTAACTCTTGATTCAGGAGTTACTAGGCCTCCACCTCCTTTAAGTGAGGCTGATTTGTTAAGTTGTATGGACAAGGTGAGCAATGTAAATTGTGATGCAAACAAATTTTTATTTCTCATTTTTGTCTACCTTAAATTCCATGAATTTCATAAAAGGTTTAATGATACTGACAATCTGCATACTTTACTCATTTCTAATAGGCAGGCATTGGGACAGATGCAACAATGCATGATCACATAAAAAAGCTCCTTGATCGATTCTATGCCACAAAAGACTCAAATACTCGTTTCTCACCTACGAAACTTGTAAGTCCTTTCCTTCTCATATACATTATTTGTTGTTTCAAGCACAACCTTCCCTCATTTCTCCCTCCTCCTCCCCCTTCCCCACCCTCTCCCAATTTGTTATTAATATGATAGAGGTTGCTTTGATTAGAAACATTACATGACAAATTTTTTTGTTATAATAGCATTTCACTTAAGAGTGAAGGAAAATAAGTTCATTTACAATATAGTCGTATGATGCAATTGCAGTCGTATGCCGCTTAAGGTGATCTAAGAAACACCGACACTCCTATTCCCTCTTTCTATAAAGGATACTTCTAGTCTATGAGATTAATCGTCAGGTGCATGAACTAGAACAGGAAAGAATGCGAGAGTTTCCTTACATCCACAGCTTACAGGCATTGAATTTCTTCTCTTTTCTACTGGCATGTCAGAGTGCTACAGAATATGATTTACTGTAATTAAGAAATTCTGACTCCAGTATAAGAACTCTTCTTGCCAATTTGGGCCTAATGGTCAACATGTTGAGTATGTTTAAAGGATTGTTCAGCAGGGAGTATTCTTTAGCATTATTTTGTGTCTCGATAGTCCTTTTTATTCTTCATTCAAGCATTATATCACTTTGATGCATTTTTGGAGATATTAGAAAGAAATTATGCAGTGTCAGTATTGTATTTTTTGAGATATTACCATTCCATCTAAATATTTCTAAAAAGTATGCGAGATTGGAAATTTTAGAGGAATATCAATATTCCTCCTCCAGCTTCTCACCTTCATCAGCTTTTGTAATATATTCATGTATTCTTATTGTATCCTCTATGGTCCGAGCTTCGTATTTCTGAGTTTCTTGTTTATGTTGAACATTTTGTTTCTTCAGAATATTTATAAATCTAATGAGCCTAGTGTAATTTCAGGGTGAGGCTCTGGTCATGGGATATGATGATATGGGGTGAGCAATTTATGTCAATTTCAGTTTTCCTTTAGGCTGTCTTTTTCTAATTGGATAGTCTTTCATATAACTTTTGTGTGTGTGTGTGTACTATCTCTGTACATGAGTTGCGTGTCTGTTAAATGGGGATAGATACAGATTTCTAACATAATAATAGTTCCTGATCGATTTCACAATATTGCTCTGATCTTTTAGCTAAACACTTTTTTGTTGAAAATGTGATGTGTGCATTATCTGAAATGAAATAGAAGCACTCATTATTAAACATTGCAAGCTGGTTTCTACCCAAACGACAGGTGAACAACGGGAAGTTTCTTTCCAAAGTAATCATCGAAACTCGAACTCCTAAGATTGGAGTTAATTTGCTACATGACCATAGATTTGACCTAGAATTCATTAACTTGCTCAATTTGCTCACAGGGTGAACCAGAAATGGCTGCAGTGGACAATCCAAAGTCTGCCTACTAACTTCAGAACTCTATAGCAACTTGTCCATACAATAGAAAGCTATATACTGTTTTATTTTCTAAGCACATATCTTAGATTTATAAAGCATTTGTCTTAAACTATTGCCCATTACATACATTTTAACTTTTTGAACATGATTTCAGCAACTTTTTGTCTATGCAATAAATGTTTCCCACTTTATAATCCTACAAATGTAGTTATGCTGAGCTAGGAATCAGTTTACATTCGATACCGAACAGATAATGTCAAAGCATTTTTCTTCTGTCATTTTCATCCTTTACCTATCTCCACCTCGAGTTTCTTGTCAACTTCTCAATGGTAGTTCATGAGATACGAATACAAGCACCAAAATGAGAAGCTTGCGGATTTAGCATGACATTGATGTGGGTCCCTCTGCTTCATTTCTACCGAAACTAGAGCTAGTAGACAAATAGACTGAAGTCCAATTCATTTATGCTGATTGAAACCCATTTTTATCATCCTTTCTTTCTTTAAAGTGCTGTGAAGAAATTCGCCTGCTCAGCTACTAGATGCTACAAATTTTCTTGGTCTAGACTCTCGCTTAAGCTTTAGTCACTAGTCTTTACAGTCATGAATATGGATTTGTAAGAGTATTCATATATTTATTCACAGTTATGAATTGTGGAAACCATATCTCCGTGCTATGATGGAGAGTGATATGAAAGCCGTTAGCATGGGCACAAAGAGGAAAACTGAAGTTTTGGAAACTTGCCTACAGCAAATGAAAGCTTGCTTCGTAGATGTAAGTTAATCAATTATACATCAGCCTAAAGGCCCTAAACATTCTTTCTTCAAAGTTTATTTTCTTTTGAAATGCTTATTGTAAATTATGTCTTCCATCATTCTTTTTCATGTTAGAACCAGGACATTTGGCACATGTTCTTTTTTCTTTTTTGGGTAAAGTTAAGCACTAGTTTCTTTTCCTTTTTTTATTTTCATGTAAAAATGCACACTTTGGCATAAATTTAATATACTAGGTTTTCTTTGTCATCATGGAACTTGAATGGACCAATCATAGCAGCGTGAAGGTAGATCTACTGGTGCATGGATGATTAGTTTATGCATTGTCAATGTGAATTATCTTCTGATATGAGTGGAAAACCCTCAACAAAGATTGCAGATCAGACTAAAGATGCTGATCCACATCTATTTAATGCTAATGTTATAATGAATATCCACCATATGTATGTTCTGTAATTTTCTTGTACCCTAACGCAACTTTTATTTATATTTCTTTATGCAGGCCAAATCAAACAAAGGAAAGCTCTTTGAATCCATGGCTGTGTTCTTCGAGAGGTAAATTTGTACTTTGTGGTGACAGAATATTGTACCTTAACTGAGAATACAAGCTGTATATGCAGATCAAACAGATCTAGTACCAATGAGCAGAACACAGTCGCTGAGATTGTTCGGAGATGTAATATCTGCCAAGAATCAGACATGGTTCTCAGGAGAAAACCGGTAATTACTTCCATGACAAACTTGTTGAGGTCAATGTTGTTAATGTTACACAGACAATCTCTTATTGATTAGGTGGGATTTATTTGAAGGGTTTGTAAGGAATTGCGTGGCAATCACTTGGGACAATTGGGCACAAGTATTTTAAGCCAATAATACAAAATACAACACATTGCCAGGGCTAGTGATTTGACATTGGTCCTTATAGGTGTTGTGATCACTATTGTTTCTCCCTAAAGTCCACCTCTTGCTTATTCTTTTATTCTCTTCCTTTTCTGTGGTGAGAAGTGAAATCCCGAGTGGTAAAGCAATTGACACCATATAAGCATCTTAGCTTATGAAAGAACGTAATGGCGTCTTAAACTCCAATTGATAGTTAATATTGACAGCTCTGTTTGGTTATCACAATTGGATTGAGAACTCGGTGGATTTAGTTCTTAAGGTATTATTACACCCTCAAGTTTACTAGGAATAAAGCTTAGTTAGTTGCTATTGTTGTAGGTTTTAACCCGTCCAACGGCATCTCATCTAGTTGCTTGGTTACCAAGTTATAGTTTCAAAAGAATATTCCATCTTTGTTGGAATATCTTCATAATGAAAAGAGAATTGAAAAAATCCACGAGAAGTAATAAATTGCACCCACCAGTTTGCGGCAGTTCTCTATGAATACAATGTTCATATTTCTCCAGGAGCTCTATTTTTACTCTGCACTTTTTTCTCTCCCTTTTGGGTGAAACTTGTTGGCTTTTGAAAGGATCTGTCTTTTATCTGTTCTCTTTGGAGCATTCTAGGCATAGTTAAGTTGGTATTTCTTTGTCTGAGCATCTTTTGATTACCCATTTTTGCCTTTGCAGGATGGAAACTTCATGGTTGGGTGTACGGGCTTCCCCCACGTAGGTGTTTCTCTCTAATACTTTGAAAAAGAAATTTTCCAACTTCTATTGACTTGTCAAGCATTTTGGCTATTTGGCTCCAAAAGTCCTGTACTAGTAAGTTTGCCCCCTAGGTGGTTCACTTGAGTCTTTTGGCTAGTAAATTTGTCAAAGATAAGAAAGACCGGTTGGGTTTTCTACAATAAAAAATGTTAAGCCTTTTCCCTTATGATTTTCAATCTGACCTTTACTGTCCTTTTCCCTATAAACTAGTATAGGTCTATGTGGCGTTGCATACTAGTAGTTTACTCTTTACGTTTTAATAACTATAAGAAAAATAATACTGAAGTCATATGCTTTTCCTTTTCTTGTATTAATTAGTTTGGATCTCTTTCCCCATTTTTCTGAAGTTGGTTACTAGCAACAAGTATTAACCTGTCTAGGCCTTGACTTTTATATTTGAAAGATATATGCTTGGAGGTTCTTAGCGTCATGCTGAATGACTTGATAGGGATTGAACAGGAGTTTAGGTGAAATTTGAAGAAACAGGTATATGATGTGACTTTTCATTTTTAGGCCCAAAGCAATTGGTTGGCCAAAAAATCCTTGCTAGTCCACATTGAATATTTTGGGTAAGGGCATTGTTTTTGGAAAGAAAATGATTATTTTGTCATTTTGTGGAAACAAGCAATTATTTGTGGACATCCTAACTCTTGAAATAAGGTCACGCAGTCATGGATAAAGGGAGTAAAATGCGTAGATTGTATCATCGTGTAATGCTGTAATTTCCTTTTAAGGGCAAGTTTGTCTTCCATTTTGGGAGAAGAAATAGAGTTTTGAATAGTATTTTT
Source organism: Fraxinus excelsior (assembly GCA_019097785.1). Taxonomy (NCBI): domain Eukaryota; kingdom Viridiplantae; phylum Streptophyta; class Magnoliopsida; order Lamiales; family Oleaceae; genus Fraxinus; species Fraxinus excelsior. The sequence goes on from CM032638.1 coordinate 21,131,629, forward strand.
TGGAGAATGTGTGGTTGAAAAGTAAAGTAATTTTATTGGTTTGTGTGTAGAATATTTTATTGAGTGAGTATGTGGTGGAGATTGTTTACTGTAGCAAACAATGTTTTAGAAAATGGATGACAAACATGGGCTAAATGTGTGTAGTGGAAATGATGTAAGAATTCCATATGTGCATTTATCTGTTTATCTAGTCAATCGAAAAGTCTTGCCCTATCAAGATGAATTGTGTATTTTGAGAAACTTTTTCAAGATTTATACTATATACATCTATATAATTTTTTTTAAAGGCGCAAGATATTGAGCCATGTATTGTGTATATTTCTTTTGCTATTTATTCATTATTTATTGTGGAGTGATAAATGGTGATCTATTGCTCTATTCAAGACTGTAGATAGAATTTTTGTTAGAACAGACTCATAAAATGCAATCATAAAAAAGATTGATATATTTAGTAGAGAAATGAATAATAATAATAATAATAATAATAATAATAATAATAATAATAATAATAGAAAGGTTTGTTGAGTTTCAAACCAGTCACGATTCTAAAATTTGAGTCACATGCTGAGAGTAGGAATTTTCAAATGCCACGAGCAGTTAACCTTTTTGTATATAGTTTAGATTTATGCATCTGCCTTCGGTTTTTGCCTAAGTGACTATTGATATATAAAAACAAATATGCAGGTATACAGGTATTTTTGTTTGAGGGTTAAGTTTGACATTCAAACACTCTTCTTCTTCTGTCCTTGCACTCTTCTTCTTCCGGCCTTGGTAACTTATTCTTGTTTGCTATTAATTCCCAGTGCAAGAATGTTGTATGGCTTCCTGGATCAGTATCAGAAGCAGTTGTTACCACTAATGTTTGCAGCAGCTGTGCTCCAGGTCATGTTAGTGAAATTTTTTATCATGTTATTGTTATGACAATTTAGTTATTCAATTGATGTCAGTCCTGCAAAATCTCATGTAGTTGACCTCATTCTTGTATGATTCTGTTACCAATAAGCTTCTGGATTTATGTTATCCTCTATTTCATGCTATGCAAACGATGTTTACAGGACCCGTTTACCAGATTCAGTTTAAATTTCGTCGGCTGGAAATACCGCCAAACTACAATGTTGATCATTTAGGTAAGCTTGAACTTTGGGAAATTCTAGTTCTCCAGTTAACTTCTGTACTTCCAAAGCATCTATCTGTTTACTTTTCTTTCCACTTTGTCGCACAAATACATGTATATTTTGTGCATGTGTTTTAAATTTCAGAATTACAATATCACTGACTAAAATAGTAAGGGTTAATCTAGATCATGTCAATCACTTGAAATCCACAATTTTGGAGATTCTGTAGTATATTGTCTCCTAAAACTTCTCATACCAGATCAACTTTCTCAATGGAATGCGAAGAGGAATCATATATGTGGTCAATATTTCAAAGAATATAGAGATATCATCTGTACCCAAATAAAACCCTTCACGTTAACTTATTTATGGATCATATTTAGTCATGGTGATGGATTTGGCATCTAGTTGGCATCCATCATCATCGTGCGACGTTGCTAGTCCACTAGGGTTACTTGACCTGTCAAATCATTAGGCTAGTTCAAATGTAAACAAACCTATTAGAAGTAAAGAAGGTTACCTTAGTCTTTATACAATTGGAAAAACCACTTGAGCAGATCAAAACTTTTACATGGAGTATATATTCATCTTCTCTATTTGATATAGCAGTTTGAGCACCTATTCGTAAACATTGTCATGTCCATTTGTATTTCTGTGTGTGGTATCAATGCCTAGGCATGAGACAGGCAAAATGCTTTGCTACAAGCGCGAATTAAGCGTAGCAGTTACCGTTTAATGCTCTTCTAGGTGCACTTTATTAATTTTTTTCCCTTCATTTCTAAAAAAATCTTTTATTTGATTTTAGTTTATTAACTTTTTATTTATATTTTATTTTTCCCTTTTTTTAAAAGGCTTTTATTTGACTTTAGTTTCAAGTTTTTAAATGACTTGATTTGTTCAAAAGTAAAAAATGACTTTATTCGATAAAAAATTAGATAAGATTTAAGTTATAGTGCTATCTATATTATGTAATTATAATTTTGAGATTTCGAAAGTATGCGTGAAGTTCCTATAAATTTATTAAGTCTGACTTGTCTAGTTGATAGTTGAAAGTATAAAAAATAATCTAGCTTTTGCATTTTGAAAACTTAAAATTGTATAATTGACTAATTGTAGGAATTATCAAGTAAATATAGTTTTGTAATTTAAGATATTTGATATGTATTATTTCAATTATTAAATGATTAAGTATTTAAAAAAATAATAGAAATAAGTAACGCTTTTTACGCCTAAGCCTCGTCTAAGCTCGTAAAGCTTGAAGCTTGGCCTCCATACTCAGACATGCTTTACTTTTTTTAGAACACTGATTGAAAGTAATTACAATTTTCAACATCAAGGTTGTTTTTAAAATAATTCAGCTAACATTTTTTTCATCTATTCTTTACTCGTCCCATGTTTACTTTCTTGGGATTAATTGATCTATATCATTTAAAGGTCACAAGGATTCGTAAAGTTTAGCCCCTGTTTGAAACCCATTTTGAGGAAAAGAAAATTTTTGGAATAGTGATTGATGTGAGAATGTATGGTGGAAAAGTGATGAATTTTTTTTGATTAATGTGTAATATTATTTTATTTGGAGACTGTGTGGTTGAAATGAAGAATGAGAAATTAGTGGGTGTCAAACGGGAGCTTAATTAAGGGAACCTTTTGATAAAAAAAATTTGCTAGTGATGATGGCTTTTAAGAGATATCATATCATATACTATCTAAACCCAGAGTCACATAACCCCTACCCCTACCCCTACCCCCAAGCCTTGAATGCTGATTTGAAAAAAGTGTAATAAATCTTTCCTTGTCAAAGAGACTTTGGAAGACAGGAATAGGGAATCAGTTAGCATTTGGGAGAATAGAGTATGGAGGGATCTGTAAGCAACATCATAGCCATCACCCCCCCCCTCCCCCCCCCCCCTCTCTCTCTCTCTCTTCTGGCTACATTTTAAAGTCTTTTGCGGACAAGGTTAAAATTTCTAGATTCCTTGAAATCTCTCTTCGATGAGATGTCAGCAAAAGTGCAAGCTTATCAAAGTTAATTACTGCGAAGTTAATTTGTCGTTTGACAGTATATATTATGTTCAAAATGTTACGAAGGTTTTTAATACCGTGTTAAACTGAGTTCTTCATACATCTGGTCAGGTTGCATTGGAGGCTGTGATGATATTCTAAGGCAGCTAGTGGAAATTTGTGGAACTGGTTCACGCAACAGCTCCAGTGTACCAGGTATGGAGTTTCAACGTCCTGGTAACACATATTTGGTGTTATGAAGTGAAATGTATTAAAATAGTCAATGAGTAATCATAGATTTCCCGTACTCTCTGGTTTATATGAAGTTTCAAGGCTAATGAGAAGGCAAATTTACTGATCTGAAAAAAGAAAATTTCATTCAGGCTATATTTAGTTCACATTATTAGGCTGGTTTAGACATGAGATTCATGACCAATCTACAAAATTGAGCATTTAACAGCAGTTGTGAAGGGGTAAGACGTGGGGTGCATGATATTATGCACCATTTTCCATTTTGTGGTTGGGTTGAATTTGTTATATGGGGGATGAAATCCCCTGTCGCATTAAAATATTCTCTTCTCTCACTTTTTTAGTAATGAAATTGATCACAATGTTTCACCATCAAACTTATTAAACACATACTGTCATAGTTTCTAGAAAAGAGAAATTCATGTTGTATTCATCTGTTAAGATTACAGTACAATATATTATTAACTTGGTTTGTTAAATGTGAGATGAAACCCCCAATTGCATTAAAATATTCTCTTGTATCACTTTGTTAGCAATGAAATTGACCACAATGCTTCACCATCAAACTAATAATGTAACGACCCGACCTTGCATCGGAGCCAGGATTCAACTTGTAACGATCCGACCTTGCGTCGGAGCCATTATCATATCGTACGTACTGTCAACTTTGGGAGAGCATATGCTCATCTTGCCCAATTGGTACCAGGATTCAACTTGTAACGATCCGACCTTGCGTCGGAGCCATTATCATATCGTACGTACTGTCTGCTTTGGGAGAGCGTATGTCTATCTACCCCTCACGGCTTTCTGACGCGTCCCCCAGAATTCGAATCCAAGACTTCTATCATATGAGAGACTTAAGTTGAATCCTGCTACCAATTAGGCAATTTTTTTGTAACGACCCGACCTTGCGTCGGAGCCGTTATCATATCGTACGTACTGTCGGCTTTGAGAGAGCATATGCTCATCTATCATGGGGGACGCGTTATAAAGCCGTGAGGGGTAAGATGAACATATGCTCTCTCAAAGCGGACAGTAAGTACGATATGATAACGGCTTCGACGCAAGGTCGGGTCGTTACAAATAATAAACACACTGTTATATTTTCTAGAAAATAGAAATTTGTGTTGTACTCATCTGTTAAGATTACAATACGATATATAATTACGATAGTTGACTAAGGCTACTACTGGAAGCTACCCTAAATTAGGAGCTACAATCAGGATCTAAATTACAGTAATTACAATGACGAGGTTTGACAAATTATTTATGGTAAAAGATTCCAACACACACATATATGATATCTCTGTCACGTTAACATCTATATATATATATATATATATATATATATATATGTGTGTGTGTGTGTGTGTGTGTGTGTGTGTGTATGTATGTATAATATGCTATATTTTATGTTACTAGTGTGCCCAAATTTATTGGGACAAGTTTTAGTTTGTTGTTGTATTACTTGTCCTCTGTTTTTGCAATCTTATTTACTTGTATTGATTCCTGAGTACTACCAACCTAAAACATTTGTGCAGAACCTTACTATGCAACTGAGAGTTTAACTTTGCTAGCTAATATGGTGTGCTGGTCAGTTATCCATACACATTGCCATGAATCTGAATTTTGTTGTCATATTACTTCACCAAACCATCGCAGATTTTAAGCAACATTTGTAATACCGATATGCGAAATGTTCGATGATAGAAGTTCAGGTATTTTGCTTCTGTGGCTCATCGTCTTGTCATCCAATAATCAATTTGTCATTTTCTTCTGCTAGGTAGAGGATCGGGGCATACTCCGTCATCTAACAGTGCTCAGCGAAGTAACTCTAGAGGGCAGGGTGCTTGTGTAAACTGTAGACAAACTGGGCATTCTTCCGATGTTTGTCCTTCAAGCGTTTCACGTGGTCGAAATGTGCGATCTCAGGAAGCTAACGCTCAAGAAGGTGTGACGCTTTTACTATCTTTTATTGCACTATCATGATGTTTCCTGTATTGGCTTCTTATGAGTGTAACAGATGTCTTGTACCTTCTTTTAATGCTGCTACTATCATTACCACCCGTCACTCTGCATCCCATAAATGACAGCCACCTTATAACCCAAATGGCTGCTAGAAGATATCTTAGCATTCCTATCCGAGAAGGCCTAATTATGGGGGAAATGATATAACGAAGATGATACAGTTTACCTCCCTGTCCCATGTTTATATTTGACAAGGAAAATAAGAAAGTGACGAAATTGTATGCCTGAAATCGAAAGCTAGATTCCTGGTCCTTCATCCTTGAGATTCTTATAACTTCGTATGACTAGGCTGTGTACTTCCTGCCCATGGATTTAAGAAAAGACTGAACTGCATAATTGCATCGTTCCCTTCGGGAGTGGATTAAAAATAAAGAAAAGGAACGACATGACGAGATTTTATGAATGCACACCTGACATAGCATTCTCCTCTGTGGTAGTCTATTCATGAGTTAATTTCTTATAAATGTAAGTCTATAACCCTGTTAAAGGCAGAATGATACATGTTATTCTTTTTATTCCTGATGATGCAGGGGAATCTTCAATTCCATGTAGCTCCTGTGGTGCACCTTGTGTTCTGCGCACTGCTAATACTGCAAATAATAGAGGGAGGAAGTTCTATTCATGTCGATTGCAGGAATGCAACTTCTTTGTGTGCGTAGAACTAAGATTTTCCAAGCCCTTTTTTGTTCGGTTGAATAAATTTGTAGCATGAACACCATTTGCATTTGCCACAAGCCTTTTAGAGCATATTTGAGGTGTAGCATTAGACAATACTAAATAGTATAATAAGCCCCTGTTTGTTTCCAATTATTTCAACAAGAAAATGATTTTTTTAGACCCTTTTTTTTTTTCAACAAAGTGGGCCCACTGTGACACAAAGTGGTCAACTATTGCGACTCATTTACTTTAGCAACAGTAAAAATTCTGCTAAAAAGTGGAAACAAACAGGGCCTAAACAAGATTTTAGTTTCTTTTGTTGTTTTAGTACTATTTAGTCATGTTCAATCCTCATTGACAAACATGTCATTAATATGTTAGTTCTTGAGGTTCTTTCACATCCATAATTTTGTTAATCATATTGTCTGCAATACAGTTGGGAAGATGGCATAAATGAAGGAGGCAGGGTTGCACGTGGAAACATAAGTAGAACAACATCAAACCCCAGCAGGAGTGGCGGTCGTGGCAGGGGTGGCCAGAGTGGAAGACAAGCAAACGATGTAGCATTTGTGTCTGCAACAGGTGAACCAGTATCCGGCAGGTGTTTCGTTTGTGGCGATCCATCGCACTTTGCAAATGTTTGTCCAAATCGTGGTAGGTAATCCTTGAAACTCCCCTTTCTTGCCAGTTTGATTCTGCTCCTACCCCTCGATTTCAGATGGATCAAATGTAAGTTCATACAAAGAGATGCTGAATGTAATGTTTACGTTTATCAAGTTCTGTTTTAACAAATAGAAAATTGATACGTTATGTATTCTTAATCAGTTTTTGGTTGTACAGAGAAACATGTGTACATTAGTACATGAATTCTTAACGAGTCTGTCTGCAATACAAAGTTCAACAATACTTATTTGACCTAAAGGGATGTCCAGAATTGCGAGTGGGAGTTTTAAATTAGTCAATTTATTTAAACCCAATGTATGGAATTACACAATTAAATACAAGTTAATTTTTAATTGTTTCTAGATGGTTAATCAATCACTTCAATTTATATTATGTTGAATTTCCACAATTTGTATTTTGTAATATGAAAGTAGTAAAGAACATCAAATTGATCACAAAGAAATTCTAATTGGGTAAAAACTTCGGGTACTTTGTCGTTAGTAATTCACTACAAATCGAAGCAAACTTAAAGTACGGTTCATGCCTATCCATCCCATAGAACTTTTGACCTCCATTTATGCAGTCTCCTTTGATCATACTTGAGGTGTGTTCCTTCAAAACAAATCTTGACTCCTTATTTATACTTTAGTTCTTTTGGACTGCATGCTCTAACATTAGATCCCGACTCCGGTATCTCATTTTTGTCTTCTTGAATTTGTGTTTTTGCAATAGCTCCCGGTCCTTGAGATTTATTATCTCTGATGGATTAAATGAAGATTCCTCGTTTTTCGGGTTAGTATTTGATCAAATGATTTTTGTGTGTTTTGATAAGTGGTTTAATGTGAACCAATATGACTTGATCAACAAATCAAAGTTTGGATGAATTTATGATTCAAATAATATGGTGGTTGAATTTTGAAATCATTGAATGTGTTTTGGATCTTCAAAGGAATGATTTTTATGGAAAGATATGATTCAACACACTTTTGGATGTTTCATATAGTGTATATTTATAACGGGCAATGTTTGGAATGAAAAGGAATTCAAAATCAGTTTGAAAATCAAATATTACCGTTTCTTGAATAATACGTCGCTCAAGCGTTAGGCAAGCACCAGCTGAGCAGTCATCAGTATTTTCATCATAATATTCTTTCTCGATATTCGATTGATGTGATTTAGAATGTGTTGGAAAGCGAACTCAAATAGCTACAATTCTTCTAGAGTAATATTGTCCAAATTCCAATGTTTTCTATATGAAAAATGCGTTTCAATTTGCGACTAAAAATTTGGATGATAATTTGTGCGGCTCTTTCACTCTTTAGACTTCTAATTATATTTCCTTGATCATATGTGATCTTATTGGACATCTTTGGCATATTGGATTCCTTCAAGACCTATGCTACTAATACTTAACTATTTTAACTTTGATTACAACTCATTAAACTCCTAATATAATTCAACTAGTACTCAATTTTTACTAAGAAAATTGTCAATTATAAATTTGGAAATTACTAACTATAATTTGGACTTAACAACAAGTGTAGAGCATAATGATATTAAACCATTACTTTTCCAGCTAGGATTAATGCCTTATAGACAACAGTTCTGACTAGTTTAGCACCTCCCCAAGTAGTCTCCAACTCTTTAACAACCCCTTCAGGCAACAAATCCACAACTTGTTCCTTTTCAGTAACAACTGCAGACCAAGATCTAAAAAATCCCAAATATCCCTCAAATGAAACTTACTTTGGTATGTCAAGAAGAAGTGGATTCCCCTCAGAACCCAATCCTACACTCTTAAATGGAAAGTGTCGTGTAATCATCGTACACATGCTGTACCTTCGAATTCCAGTAAGGAAGTGTTGTTTGAAACCATCATAGAGTGGCTGCATCAAAGCAGGGGCGGACCCAGCACTCGACAAGTCGGCACGGTCGTCCGTGCTAGCTTCATCGGAAAAAAATGGTTTATAAAGTTTTTGATGAATAGCGTTAAATATTTGTAAATGTTATAACTTTAAACAATAAGTTGTGTAGCTTATGTGGTATGGTGCTAGTTTTACATACAAGAGGCACAAGGTTTGATCCCAAGAGCTTCCCCTCTTTCTTTTAACTTCCAAATTGTTCAAAGCAAAATTTTATATCATATTTGCAATAGGTAAGATTCAAATCGTACTCTGTATGTAGTAATGGAATGCTTGACCGCTATGGCAATTGAAATTTTTTGATGTGACAAGAAACTATATATTCAATTTAGAAAGTAATAGACTACTTGTTTTAAAAATTATTATTATTATTAGTTTTTTTTTAACTAAAATCCAATATTACAATGACTTAATAGTTGAACCGCTGAACCAATGATTTGTACAATCAACGATCGGGTCTGTTATAATAACAATGCATAATATATATTTTAATTGTTAAATTTTGTCAATTTATTTTGTAAAATCTAAATTTAGACAATGTAACTACCACTCTTTATTTTTTAAGAGTTCAAAACACATTTTTTTGGGTAAAAAATAGTTCTAAAAATTATTATTTTAAGAACTTTGCATAAGCTTTGCCTAAGTTTGAAATTATTATTTATCGTTTAATTATGCTTTACATATAAGTTTCATCTAGTCTCGCTTAAGTCTGTCATAACTTGAAACTTAATCATATGTATATGATTAGGAGTGAGCGTGTGTTGGGTTGAGTTGGGTTATGTCGATTTTTTACCCAACCCAATATGGTCGGTTTGATAAAAAATCAAACAAACACAACCCATTTATATGTTCCAACCCAACCCAATCCAACCCAATCAAGTTTCGATCGGGTTGGTCGGTTTGGACATTAAAAATCATAAAAATATATAATCCGACAATAAAAACCTATCAACCACATGAAATACATAAATAAAAAATGCTAAAGAAAGAAAATAGAGGCATCTTGTACCTGTAATTAAAATTGCAGTTGTTTTCAAATCAAAGCTTAACAAGAAATGTGAAAGATTAATCAAAATCCACTACAACAATTTTTTAATAGCATATAAATTATAAACTTGGAATAATCATAGATAAAATAAAAAACCAAATATTTTACACAGCCCAACGAGAATTGACTCGTATTCAAACTAGTAGGACATGAAGGGATGTCTCAATAACGAAACGAAAAGGGAAATTCTCCATAACTTAAAAAAAGTAGGGGGGGGGGATTCGATAAATATACAGAAATATATAGCTTGAAGATGAAATGTTCAATGTGATATGTCTACTGTATATGAGAATGTATTTATACAATCTTTGGGCAGCTAGAGTGTAAGCCAAGAAATCAACTTTATTTCTTTTGGCCATGTCAAACAAATTTCAAATGAAACAAGAAAAGTACTACTTTTTTTCTTCTTTGCATTAGTGGAGGTCTTATAATGGGTCGGGTTAAATCGATTTTCTTGGATTAACTAGTGACCCGACCAGCCTTCTTCGCCCAAAACCCAACCCAACTCTAAAATATAAATGATTCAAAAAATATATTTTTTCTTATTATTTTGGATTATATTTTCATTGTATTTGATTTTTATATTTATATTGAAGAATTTTTTAATATTTTTTAATTAAATATTAATAAATAATCTCGTTATTGCGACATTCAGCTACCAACAATCGCCTTAGCTCACTCAACTTCCTGGATCCGCCCCGCATCAAAGGTTGGACTAACCTTAATATCTTTATAGCCCTAGAGAGCGAGTACGCCTCCTGGCTTTTTGAGAAGGCGAGTGACAACAGAGTAGAACCTTGGAAGGTCAGACCAATGCACTGCTTGTGCAACAGTTATCAAATCAACAGTACCTTCGTCACCAATTAAGGTCACTAATTCATCATCGGACATGGAGAGTGGCGTGTGGATGTAGCGAACTTTGGGATGTGGCATTGCATACTTTAGCTGCCCTTCGCTAACATCTGTTCCAATCACCTGCTCATAATGTTCAGCAACCTGGTTGTCCAAAATAAAGATGGGTTGTTAGAGTAAGTTGTTACAATCTTGGTTTGACTTGCATATTCCTCGAGTTGCTGGAACAATTGATTACTCAAAATTACTATTAAAAGATAGAAAAAGAGAGGTGTGTGTAGAAATTGTCGTGCATCAAATAATATTTTACGTAAGTTAAATATGAAAGAGGTTATCTTGCGGAACATATTAATCGATAAATCTAAATCGATAACCACCATATATCAAGTTTCTTTTCAAATGAACTTTCAAGTCTTAAGATTTCTAAACGCTTCAATGGTACGAAATCAAATTCTTGAAAATTTATTTCTATTCAATAATGCTATTAAGAAGTTCGATATAGTTGTTCCAATTATTCCTCTAATTAGATCATGGGCTAAAGTGGAATTTATTAACGTACTAGGGTATTCCATTAGGGATTAATCTATGTGTACATCTATGTACACATAGATGTTCACATAATGTGAGTGGAGTAGGGCCCACGATACTATAGCATGGGTCACACCACACTTACGTAATGTCAACCCCTATGTGTACATACACATAGCATGGCTCTTCCATTAGAAAGGCGGTTCAGATTGATTTATCATATTTTGATACTATTTATTGATTTTGGCATATATGCAAAAATATTTCTCATTATCATAGCGGAACATTTGGAAAAAAAAAGGAGTTTGTATTGAATAAAGTATATACTACGATTTTCTTGACCTTGAACTTTGGCTTGGAAAAAATACTGTACGTGCTTCTTTAAAAAGATTAAACTCGGTACGAAAGGAGTAATCTTGCGGGACATGTTGACTTCAAAAAATGAACTCAACAGATGTCGGACACACTCACGCTAAGTCAAGCACAATTTTGGTGTGTTCCTATTGGAATAACGGCGCACTACAACAAAAAGGACGTTTCACAACACATAAAAGGCATCATTTGATGATAAATGTTGTCAAAAGACCATTTTAGCAACATTTTAGTAAGTGAATGTTGCCATTTATTAATATAAATAAGTTTTGACAACGTTTATTAGAAAAATGTTGCAATAGATCATTTTTTTCAACATTTATTGAGTGTTGCTAAAAAATTTATTTTTTGCAACGTTTAGCAAATGTTGCGAAAAGTGAGACTTTTGGCAACGTTTGCCAAACATTGCTAAAAGTGTCAGTAGCTAATAACCTTTTTTTAATATATATAAAGTAAAGAAAAAAAATCAGTCACCACCTTCACTCTTCAAATCCCGTTTTTGTCTCCACTCTCGTCTCTCCCGTCTCCCACTCCCCAGTTTTCCAGCAGCAGAATCGGCCTCTTCGTGAGTCACACCTGGCATGGAACGGACACCCTATCTCCCGCTCCGCGTCCGTCCTTCCTCTCTCGACTCTCCCACACCACACACAGTCACACCGCAAACCCATTTCGAGCTCCGTCAAACTCCAGTCTCCAAGTACAACTTCCAAGCTCCGCTGTAGCGCTGCTCCAAGGTAAGTAGGTAATTTATTGTATTGACTATAGACTTGATTTAGGGATTTTGATGATATTTGATTTAGGGATTTTGGTGTCAGCCTATTTCATTGAATTAGACACCAGTAACCAGCTTGTTTATTTGAATTAGGATTGATAAATTCCAAAAGCAAAGGAAATTATTCCATATAAGAGTAAGAGGAGGGAAGTCGAGGAAGAAATTTTGGTAGTTGCAGACAGAGGGAGGACGAAAGCTAATGTTTTTGAATTAACAGTCTTAAGCTTAGAATCTAGGAACTTGAGCGCCTCAACTCCCTTCAGGGTGCATATATTTTCGAGACTGTTGCAAATATTGCTATATTGCAAATATTTCCTTCATCTAGGAAATTTTTCTATCATGAAGCTAATGTTTTTGAATTATGTCATACTTCTAAACATTGCAATAGTTTTTGGAGTTTTGGGGAATCTTAGATGACTAATTTAAGAACTTGTTAATTGTTATCATGATCATTATCTTATTTTTTTCGGTTTGAAAGATGGAATAAAAAAATGGTGTTAATGTACAATTGCATTTTGGTGTTTGAGACAACACGGTTAGTTATATAATAGTTACTGCTAGCATTCAATCATTGCATCACTTTCCTTGAGACAAATTCGAAGATAAATTTTCATTGAAATTCTTGTTATGTTACTTCTCTTTCTGCAACAATTCTTGGTTGGGAAATGTTCCAATATGAATAACCAAAAAAATTGTGGTAGTGATGAATATTTTAGTTTTCATGTAGGTGTTAAAGGAAAGGGATTTAGGAAAGAATGTGAATACTTTGATTTGTCAAAAGGATTATATCACTGAAATTCATGGGGCAATTTTCAAATGCAGAAACTTTACCTGTGAGAACTGTAAATAGGCAATGCTCATCTGGTGTTCAAGTTGTAGCTTAATTTTCTCTGTCTTGAATTCCTATTCTGTTCATTTGTAAGGAGTGTAGTGCTATGTGTTAACATCTTGTCAATAATTCAGGTAAAAACAATAGTACAAGCTCAAGATTGTCTTCTTCCAATGGGTATTACCTTAGAAAGTATTGCTGTTCGTTTTGGCGTCACAAGGAGGGAGCAAGATCAGGCTGCAGTGAGCTGAATGAACAGTCACTTTGGTGGCTAATTTAAGTTTTCAATGTAATTAGTGTCTTTCTAATTGTCTTCTCAAGTTGAGTCACATAGAAAATGATATAATCCTTTCATGTAGGTGTCAAAGGAGTTTTGGGGAATCTTAGATGACTAATTTAAGGTGTCCAATTTATTATAGTTATCAAATATAGTTTGTACAAGTAGTAACTTCAATTTCTGTGATGCAGTTTCTAGAATGGGTAGATGAAGGAACAAAGTGTCCATACTGTAAAGGCCTTGGATACACAGCATGCGATTCAGTAGATTTGCAAGGCAACTTTTTATTTAGTCTTCATGCATCTAGAGTGCCATTGAAGATGCCGGTGTTTCACCAGAAGAGGTTTTGTTTTATTCCTTTCATCAGTTCATGGTGTAAATGCATTAAGGAAATCTCAGTTATAGGTAAGTTTGATTTTGAGTTTGTCGCATTTTCATCTCTCTCAACCGATATTATTTTAAATACTGAGTAACAAACCAGGTTTGCTAAATGTTTCATACATATGATTCTTTAATTCAGAGTGTTCTTGAAGAGGCAAGTGGAGAAGAAGAAGGAGAGAAGGTTAAATGAATCTGCTATTGGTGAAACTATGAAAGTGTTGCTTAATGTTGACAATTGGAGTAAGAAAGCATGTTCAGGACAAACTAAGAGAGCAGAATGAGATCCTTCTATTTTTACAACATCGTGTCATTGATGAAGATACTTTGTTCTCGAAGGAGAGGGTAATCTGGTCAGAAATATATTGTATACGGCAACAATAACTTTAGATATGTTGTATAGTAACTAGTTTATTATAGTTTCGCTCTTTAATCATTACTCATTTTTAGATAGGTTGTGTTGTAACACATTCTAATGTTGTATTGATTCAAAAATTTATAATGAAATTATCAATTTTTATGCAATTTTAAAATTTGTTCACAAAGTGTCATTTTCAATTTTAGCGGTCAATTACCATATATAATTGTAAAAAAAAATGTCTACGGCAACGTTGAAAAGACACTGCAAAAGAGTCTACTGCAACGTTTAAAAAACGCTACAAAATGAGGTCTACCGCAACGTTTAAAAAACGCTGCAAAAGAGGTCTACCGCAACGCTAAAAAAAGTTGCAAAATGGGGTCTACGGCAAAGTTTAAAAAACGCTGTAAAAGAGGTCTACCGCAACGTTAAAAAAACGCTGCAAAAGACTTTCGCAACAGTGAATAAATGCTGTAAAAGTCTTCCCTCAACGACAACACTTGAAAAAACGCTACAGAAGGGCTTTTGCAGCGATTTTTGGCCGCTGCAAAAGCCCTTTTTTGGTGTAGTGGCGGTAGCAAGGAGGAAAAGGACGCGGGATGTACTTTGCGACGGGAGACAAAATTATTCAAGCTCCAGCGAATGAAATAACAACAACCGCGCTAACAACGATCACCGGGGCAGAAAACCAAAATAATTTATGTTATAACAAAAGGGAATATGTGGAAGGATAGAAAAAAATGTGTATAGAGGTTCCTAAATTGGCATTCGATAAACATGTCAAAAATATAGAAGATATTCAACCAAGCATTTGTGTAAAATTTTGAGAGTTCAAGTGTATATTTCGAATATATGATTGTCCCAATTTCTTCAACCATCTCGATTACTTACAAAGATAACCTCTTTATACTGAATTGACAGATGTGGTGATCGTTGGATCAGAACCACGTGGCATCATCTCCTGAATTTGGAGTTTTACATCACTGTCTACTCATACAATTAATACATTGATAAGGAGTCAGTTGTTCTATACAATAGGCTGATACACTGACAAACTTTATTAAAAGTGTTACATCAATTACTTCTAAGAGATCTCCAAATCTATAGTAGCAAACAACATCGACATCATGGGCTTCGGAGTAAGAGGGTGTGAGCCCCATCCTAAGTTGTAGTGCTTTGTCTTTGAGGCGGTGGCTCAACAAGAACTTTAGCCTTTCGATGAGAGGATTTCGGTTTATTTGACTTCTTTTATACTTTGACCTCGTGGGTCTTCCTTTGACTTTCTCGTTGACTTTCTGCCTACGTTGACTTATTACGTGACACCTTTATTCTGAGCCTCGGAGGTGAGGCATAACATAACATATTAATCGATAATTCTAAATCAATAACCAATATATATCAAGTTTCTTTTCAGATGGACTTTCAAGTCTTAAGATTTTACGCATATCTGAAAATTGATTGGATTTCCTTAAACAAAAAGATCAATAATTAAGCATCAATGGACTCTCTCTCTCTCTCTCTCTCTCTCTCTCTCTCTCTCTCTCTCTCTCTCTCTCTCTCTCTCTCTCTCTCTCTCTCTCTCTCGTGTTTGTATATGCTTTTGCACCATTTGTGTCTCATTTTTTATAGTAATAGATTTTACAAAAAGTAAATTTTTTGAGATATGAGTGGTTAGAAAGTGTACGTGTAAAATTATTTTGTTGGGATGTGATGAAAAATGAGTTCGGAAAAAAATGAGTTTTAAAAATTAAAATGATAGAAAAGTTTTGGAAGCGACAATGTTGAGAGAAACTTTTGAACCTAAACAACATTGAACACACATGTTTTTATGTTATTCCCGAGTTCCCCATATATTCTCAAAAAAAAAAAAAAAAAAAAAAGGGCTCAAACATGGACTTCGTAATGATAGTGTCCCATTACAATGAAATGTGATTAGACCTTCGCATTACAATGAAATCCTAGTTAAATTAATTACTAATATCAACTCTCACCTCAAATCAATTATAATCTAGTAAAAGAATTGTTATTTGTTGATTCTTACTAACCACTTTATCTAGTTTCATTAATCTTTAGATAACAATTAAAAATCATGCATGAATTGATAAACTATGCATAATTCAGTTTCGACTTGAACTCCATTCATTTATTATTTATATGTATAGTAGGATGGTTCAATTCTTTTCCGTACAATACGTGGGCACAATTGAATTAGAACTCGAACTCTATTCATTTATATTAATTATATTTGTTTTGACTGCAATTATAGTAATATGATTAAATTATTTTCTAGTTATTATTTTATGTACCATTTTCTAAAACTTTTATAGCAACTTTTGTTTTAAACGATAAAATTGATCCAGATCGACTTTCTTAATCTTATTTACTTTTGTTATGTGTGTTGTTTTGTGATATTCATGCATACTATCAATCTTCTCTAACAAAGTGAAATTATGAAAAAGATAAAAATAGAATTAAAATATCAAAGAATTCTAGCCATTAAGAGTTTGCTGAATGGTCACCGAACTTATCAAATTGTTATTTCATTAGCCATTAAGAGTTTGATTAATGGTCACCAAACTTATCAAAGTGTTATCATCACATCCATTACTTATCAAATCATGGAGTTATTGAGTGATTGATGAGTTAATGATTTTATAAGTCAGTGATAATTCAAAAACTTTTAGAGTTTAATGGCCAATGTGATAAAGCGGTTTGATAAGTTTGGTGATCATCTAAAAACTTATAAAATTTTAGTGATCAATAAAAAATATTGTGCAAAGTTCAATGACCATTTAGATTTTTAACCCAGTTACATATGAAGGTATAAGCTTTAATGATAATCCGAAACTTGAGATGGAGGTTAATGATACAGCTTTGCTCTCTGACACTGAAATGGGAGGTGATGAAGAACCACCTCATGACACTTACAAGAGATAAAATGAGAAGGCACCACACAGATAAGGCCATATACTTGACCCCTCCAATCTTATATTAAAGCTTTACTTTTCCAGAAAGCATAAATGCTTTGTACACAATAGTTCTAACTAGATTAGCACCTCCCCAAGCAGTCTCCAACTCTTTAACAACCCCTGCAGACAACAAATCCACACCTTGTTCCTTTGCTGTAGCAACTGCAGACCATGATTTAAGGAATCCCAAACACCCCTCGAATGAAACTTCCTTTGGGATATCAAGAAAGAGTGGATTCCCTTCAGAACCCAACCCTACACTCTCAAAGGGAAATGGAAGTGTCTTGTATGCATCGACCACAATGTCAGCCTTCGAATTCCAATAAGGAAGTAATGTCTGAAACCAATGTTGTATGGCTGCATCAAAGGTAGGGCTAATCTTATTAGCGCCTTTATAGCCCCAGAGAGCGATTACGCCTCCTGGCTTTCTAAGAAGGCGAGTGACAACGGAGTAGAATCTTGGAAGGTCGAACCAGTGAACTGCTTCTGCTACAGTTATCAAATCAACAGTACCTTCACCACCTAGTAAGGTCACTAGTTCATCATCGGACATGGAGAGTGGCGTGTGGACGTAGCTAACTTTGGGATGTAGCATTGCGTACTTCAGCTGCCCTTCACTAACATCTGTTGCGATCACCTGCTGGTAATGTTCAGCGACCTAGTACAAGTTCCATTCGAGAGAGACGGCAGTATTTAGAAACAAGAGGGGTGTTTGTATCCCAATTTGTGCAAAAAGTATTGAAGGCTAAATTTAAATATTATATATATAATACCATAATATATGTTAGCACTACTGATATTAGATAACATTATTCTATTATAAATTAAAATCAAATCTCTTCATCGTTGATGAGAAACCTGAAACGTTAAGTATTCATTTTCATGCGAATAGTGTCACCATTTAATGCTTATGAAATGTCATTTAATCGGCAACCATTACCATGTAAATTGTAAAAGATTGAAGAAACTAGACACGGGACGAAGGTTGAATTGCATAGAGTTCATCACGATATTGAGTACACGCAAGGATATAGAACTAAAAATAGAAAGATATATAATTCTAAACGCAATAATTAGCTCTAAAATTTTCCTTGTAGATTGAACACGGTTTCTGCAGGGATTCCAGCACGCAGGGTTTGACATATTTGTTCCTTCTATTTTATTTTCCAAGTTATTGACTGGTAAGTTATTTTTTAATTATTATTTTATTCTTGATGAAATTTTTCATTAATATTTAATTTTTATTATTTTATTTATTGATGAAATTTTCAATCATAAAATAAATTTATTTGAGTCACAAATGAAAGGTGTAAGATAGCACACGCTTATATATTTAAAACCATAAATACTTTATTTATTCACATACGGAATCACAGTTGGAAAGTTTGCTTCTCAATACTGAATAGCATCTTTTGGGAGCTTTCCAAAATGAATACATGACCATCAACTGAACAGCAGGTTCCACTTTTCAGAGTCTGCAATCATTTTGCCTTCTCCCAAATGGATAATGCTATGTGTACAAATATTACTACTGTAAATAAACAGATTATTTTTATTTCAAAATCTAATTTTTATTTACACCAAATGGCAGAACTTAAAATATAAAAAGAGGGCGGATGCTATATACTTACACCTATAGCTGCTTGGCCGTTGCCGGTGCCGACGTCCCAAGCAAGAGAGTGATTTGAGGTTCGCTCCGCCAGCATGGAATACCACTCTTTTGGATAAGTAGGCCTTGCATCCAAGTATATCGCTGCCTGCTTGTCGAATAATCCGGCCATTAGTATAATTTCTATATATCTCTTATGACACTCTCAGACTCTGTGTATATATACAAACATCAATATATGTACATGCCTTGGAAGAGGCAAAGTTGAGATGAACCTCTCACCTAATAATCAACATTCAACAAATACAATAATAGTTGACAAGGTTTCTTGACAATTATGATTTGATATCATCATTGTTCAGATTTTGTCTCAACAAACTTTGTCAACAATCATTGTACAAGTAGATTGATTCAATTTTTATTCAAGATTTTGGATAAATTACACACGGAATATTTTAATTTCCAAGAGTTTCACTTTGCACCATGAGGTTTCACAAATTTTGATGCCTGTGTATATTGCGGTGGAATGGAAACAAATGAATTATACAGTAAAATGTTAGGTTCACAAAATTACTGAGGGCGTACGGGAAATATTTTAACAATAATTGAATAATTTTTCAATTTCCGAAACCCTCTAAAATGTATTTAGAAAAGTTGTGATTTCTACGAAATGTGTGTTTAAAATTAATTTGACTTCAATTTTTTATCAACTTTTTAATTTATTTTGATTGTTATTATTAAAACTTGAAAAACATAGCTAAAGAATATACATAATTTTGGAGATAATGTGATTAGACCTTCATATTACGATGAAATCCATGTTAATTAATTGCTAATACCAATCTCACTTCAAATCAACGAATTGTAATTTTCTTAAAGCCACCAACCATTTTGTCGACTTTCTTGTCTCTAAAGTATGAATTCGTTGACTATGCACAACTCAATTCCAACTTGAATTTCTATTTAGCCCGTGTTTGGTTTTGTTAAAAATCACTTTTATAATAAATTAATTTTGATAAAAGCTAACGGAAGATGTGATTAAAAAAATGATAAAAATTATAAGCTTCATGAAATGTATGACTAAAGATCCGTTTGATTGTAAGAGTGGAATTTGGGTGGAAAGAAAATGAATTTTAGGGAATTGAATTGCCTAAAATTGTTTTCCTGATAATTATCAATAAATTGTGTTTAATTAATATAATTTTTCATGTGAAAATATTGAAATTTTGGATCTTTTGCTTTGTTTTACATGAAAATTGTCCATTAAAAAAATATATTTGTTATAATTGGGGATATAATTTGTTTTCATTGCTAAAAAAAGTGGATAACCACTTTCCCACCAAAGTGGTGGGAAAACCAATTCAATGAAAACCAAGAAAAGGAGGTCACGTGGGGGTTGGGGGAAAACCAATTCCAATGAAAATTTTGTCTATTAAACAATGTAAAAGATGGAAACTCGAAAATGATGTCTAAGTTTCATAGAAAATTGAGGATATCAAATAGGGCCTAAAATCAAATTTGTGGAAAAATAATTTTTCAGAAATTGAGACCCTAAGGGGACTTATATCTGCTTTGAAATAGAAAATTGCATCACCAGTAGTCCCAATTATAATCTTTTAATCAAGGGTTTATTTTTCGTTACTTCTCTCATTTATTTTCATTCAAATTATGTGACTTCTACATAAAAAAATTGATGACACTGACAATGCGTATCACCAATTAAAAAATTTATTGTTGTTACTGGGTACCACCAGTACTAATTTGATCAAAAGGAAATCTATATTGCATTTGAAGTACGAATGATCCATGGCCGGCTTCACCATATATACAAGCACATACAGGCAGGGGCGAATCCAGCATTTTGGTTCATTTAGGGCGGAAACCGTTGATTGGGGACCAAGACAGATGACCGTTGACAATCAATGATCGTAATAGCCGAAAATATAATTCGATACATATGTAAATACACTAAACAGTGTACACACGGTTTAATTGAGTCAAACATCTTCTCCATTAATTTTTTTCACTTATCTCTAATTTCCTAAATTCCCAAATCACAATTCACAATTCAGAATTATAAGTCATAGTCTCAGACAATAATATAACATAAATTCTCATTTCTCATAATTCATAAATCGCAAGTTTACAAAACTTGTTCACTTTTCATCGCTGCACGCGGTGCTTAGAGTGTCGCCCAGTTCTGATCTGAGTCGATTACAACATGAGCAAGGAGATTTGTTGGTGGTGATGTTTGTGGTGGTGTTGAAGGCGATGAGGTTATAGGTGGTGGCGGGTTTAAGGTGGGTAATGGTTGTGGTGTAGTGTGGTGTGGTGTCTTTGTTATTGGCTGCGACGGGGATGGTGGTGGATCTAGTGGTTGGGACGAGGATGGAGGTGGCGATGGGTTTGGGATTTTTTTTGTTGGATCTGGTGGTGACGGTTTTGTTGGTGGTGTTGTTGTTGTGGTGGCGACAACGGTTATGGGATTGACGATGGATCTGGTGGCGACAACGAGGTGGTTGTTGTTGGTGACTGGAGATCTGATAGAGTTGATTGTCATAGTTTTTGTTAGCAATTGATTGGATCTTGTTGCGGCGATTTTGTTGGTGGTGATGTCGTGGTGTTGGTGGTGCTATTGTGACGATGGCGGCGAATGCAGTGTAGGTGGTGGTCGTATGTGACCAACTATTTGACCTGTGACCAACTGTTGAACTGTGACATTAAAATTCGATAATTTGTGACCAACAAATTTGAAAGTATGTGACTAATTGATAAACTGTTACCTATAATTTTTTTTCTTTGTGACCAATAAAATAAACTAACCTTAAAATTCGATAATTTGTGACCGACAAATTTGAAAATATGTAACTGATTGATAGATTGTGATCTATGATTTTTTATCTGTGACCAATAAAATAAAATGTAACCTATAAATTTTTGATTTGTGACCAATTAATTTGATAATACATTATCAATAAATAAGTTGTGACTTGTGATTATATACTTGTGACCAGTAATTGTATAATTATGACTTTATTATATTTACTTAATAACATATAATTAATTAATTAATAAATACTCGATTTTTTCATTAATTAAACTTAAAATCAGATTTTTGAATTGTGCATAGTCAATGCATTAATTGTGAATTTTTCCCAATTGTAATTTAATGTTTCATCTATTCATTTTCTTAAAGCCACCAACAATTTGTCGACTTTCATGTCTCTAAAGTACGAATTCATTGACTATGCACAACTCAATTCCAACTTGAACTTCTATTTAGCCCGGGTTTGGTTTTGATAAAAATCAATGGAAGATGTGAATTGATAAAAATTATAAGATTCATGAAATGTACGACTAAAAATAATTTCTCAAAAATTGGGACCAAACGAGGACTTATATCTATTTTGAAATAGAAAATTGTATCACCAATAGTCCTAATTATAATCTTTTAATCAAGGGTTTATTTTTCATTACTCCTCTCATTTATTTTCGTTCAAAATATGTAATGTCACAAAGAATCGATGACACTGACGATGCGTATCACCAATTAAAAAATTTATTGGGGTTACAAGGTACCACCGGTACCAACTTGATCAAAAGGAAATGTAAATTGCATTCGAAGTACGAATGATCCCTGATCGGCTTCACCATATATAAAAGCACATACAGGACTGCACAAAAAATAAATATTGGAAATGTTCTGGCGGGAAGTATATGA
This sequence comes from Fraxinus excelsior, assembly GCA_019097785.1. Classification (NCBI taxonomy): domain Eukaryota; kingdom Viridiplantae; phylum Streptophyta; class Magnoliopsida; order Lamiales; family Oleaceae; genus Fraxinus; species Fraxinus excelsior. The sequence continues at coordinate 21,153,977 of CM032638.1, forward strand.
AAATAGCAAAAATAAAAGGATGGTCTTTCCATTTTGGCCTTTGACTATTTAAAGTGTTAGAAACTACCTAAAATACCCCTAAGCATAAAAATTATAACCAAGTCATTATAATTTAAAGAAAATACAATCAAGTCCTAAAAGAATTATCTTAATCTTAAACCTATAACATGTTTATTCTCTCAGATTAATTTTTAAAGACTATGATTAATAAGAATTATAAAATGAAAAAACCCAGAACTAAAAGAGGATCATACAAGATTAAAATAATCATCAAAGATAAAAGAGAAATTGAATTCGAAAATGAAATTGATAAGATAAGATATGAAGAACAATTATATGCATCTCAAGAAATATTAAAATATTTTAAAGAAAACTTAATAGAAATTTTGCCACAAAAATTGTAAGATCTATAATCATTAAAGACATACAGGATATTATAGATAAATTAGAAAAAAAGGAAAAAGAATATCTCAAAACATAATATACATTTTGAACCAAATATAGACATAATAACATATTTTGATATTATAAATTCTTAAACATTATTAAATTTTGAAGAATTACTTAAAAACCTATAAATGGGAAGACATATCATGAATAGATAACCACAAGAATATAAGAAATTAAAACTAAAATTAACACTAAAGTTTTATATATACATAATAAAAAATAAACTAAATAAAGCAGGGATAAGAGAATTTTTGGAATATTAGATTTTATTAAGATTTTATTAGATTTTTAGATTATTATTTGATTTTTGTTCGCTCATAGTAACACCCCCGATTTTTGGTATCAGGGCAATAGAGATCATGATAATTATAATTGAAAAAATAGATAAATATTATAAATTAGAAACATAAAGAGGAAGTTATATATTTTTAGAATGTATTCCCAATGAATTAAAAATAAAAACATTAAGAGTAATTAAAAAATTACCTAGGGAGATAAAAGAGCAAATATTACGTAAATTAATAGTGGATTCTATATATATATATATATATATATATATATATATATATATATATATATATATATAATAGACTTCCAGGAAAACTAAATTAATGGAATATATGGAAACAAAAGATATTTTAAATGAAAAAATTGAAAAGAGTAAAATTGATAAATCAACAAATATTAGATGAACTATTAACTCCAAGAGATGTAACAAAATCTCAAGAAAACAAATATTAAAGTTAAAACAAGAAAAATATAAAGAAAGAGTAAACTATTTTGAAAAATTAAAAGAATTAACAAATGCTGAATTTGCAAAACAAAAGTATGATAAGATAATAAAATATTGTAAAGATACTAAATGTAGAACACGTTACTTAAACCAATCAAAGAATAGATGACAAATCATTAAAAATGTCAATATGTGAATATATTGAAGAACTAAAAACGTTAATAAAAATGTTAATAAAAGATATTCAAAATATGAATAATGAAATAAAAGAAGTAAGAAACGATATAAATATACTAGAACTTGAAGTAAGAGAGTTAAAAGAAAATAATAAAAGTAAATGCAAGAAAATAGATAAAAAAACTTATAAAAAAAAAATGACTAGAATAGGAAAGAAACATATTGAACAAGAAGAAATCGTAATAGAATAAGAGACTATGGATGATGAATTTAGAAAAAATATTTTACCAAAAATAATAGAAGAAGAAGAGGAAATGAAAAGATCTATAGAAAAATCACTAGGAAATTTAAGAATTGAAGAAAAACGGGATAATAAGGATGAATGAAAAATTAGATTTACTTATAGAAAATTTTGATCAATTAAATTTAGAAAACTTACTCGAATACCAAGTTTTGATGAATACTGGAGGAGAACCTAATCGAGTAGGAACCTCTAAAACAAAATTACCAGATCTAGATGAAAGCTATACACATATATACAATAAATGATATAGACAATATTATGATAAGGTAAGAGATAGACAACCATTAAGAGGAAACAAATATAGTAATAAATTTGAAAAAAATGATAATTATGATAAACCTGTCAATCATAGAGAAACAAAATTAGATGTAAATTGTAAAATAGATACTAAGAGAGCTTTTTAACTTGGGTAGATTCAATGCTATTATTCTTTTTATATAATAAAAATGATACATGAGAAAATATTGAAAAGAGAATAGACTTCTTAACATCATCCTTTGAAGGAGATATTAGAAACTGGTGGGAAAGAAAAAATAATGATACAAATGCACTAATAAAAAGAAATGTACAAACAGAAATAATAAAATCAGATAAAGAAAGTATAGAAAGATTAGTAGAGTATATTGCAGATGAATTTTTAGGAAAAATTGGATAAGAAATGCTAAAGAAGAAGCAATTAAAAAAAAGATAATGCTAGAATGAAGTTAATAAACTTAACAATATGTGATATGTGTAAAATTAAAGAATATATTTGTGAGTTTAAAGAATATTATTATATTCAGTTTTATGGTAATGAAAATCAAGATATATATATAGATATGTATTATAGTAAATTATCGGGTTCATGGGGAATATATTTTAAGATAGAATTTGAAAAATATATTAAAGATAATCCTGAAATACCTAGATCTTTAGGATCAAAGACAATTATTGAAAAAATCAGGAAAATTAACTAGGATATGTTGTGAAAATATGGAAAAACCTACACAATGAGAATGTAATTCTTAACGAAGAAATACTAAGAGAAAATACAAAAATAGAAAGTTCAAAAAATTCAAAAATTTTAGAAAAAAATATATAAAACCTAGAAGAAGATATTGTAAAAGGAAATATAACCCAAATAGACAACAAAGAATAAGTCTTACAAAAAGAATAAAAGTCAATGTAAATGTTGGAATTGTAAAGAAATATGTCAGATAAGCTTTGATTATAATAAGAAAAAAGTTAAAATATTACAAAAAATATATTTAGAAATAGAAAATGAATTAAGTGAAATATCCGATATTGAACAATATTATGATCAAGGGGTATATATAAGTGAAACATTTTTATCCAAATCCTAGTTAAATCCTAGTTAAATTAATTACTAATATCAACTCTCACCTCAAATCAATTATAATCTAGTAAAAGAATTGTTATTTGTTGATTCTTACTAACCATTTTATCGAGTTTCATTAATCTTGAGATAACTATTAAAAATCATGCATGAATGGATAGATTAGGCACAATTCAGTTTCGACTTGAACTCCATTCATTTATTATTTATATGCCAACTATAGTAGGATGGTTCAATTCTTTTCCAAACAATACGTGGGCACAATTGAATTAGAACTCGAACTCTATTCATTATTGTTATATTTGTTTTGACTGCAATTATAGTAATATGATTAAATTATTTTCTAGTTATTATTTTATGTATCATTTTCTAAAAATTTTGTAGCAATTTTTTTTTTTAAATGATAAAATTGATCCAGATCGACTTTCTTAATCTTATTTACTTTCGTTATTTGTGTTCTTTTGTGATATTCATGCATACTATCAATCTTCTCTAGCAAAGTGAAATTATGAAAAAGATAAAAATAGAATTAAAATATCAAAGAATTCTAGCCATTAAGAGTTTGCTAAATGGTCACCGAACTTATCAAATTGTTATTTCATTAGCCATTAAGAGTTTGATGAATGGTCACCAAACTTATCAAAGTGTTATCACATCCATTACTTATCAAATCATGGAGTGATTGATGAGATAACGATTTAATAAGCCGGTGATCATCAAAAAACTTTTAGAGTTTAATGGCCAATGTGATAAAACGGTTTGATAAGTTTGATGATCATATAAAAACTTTTACAATTTTAGTGATCAGTAAAAAATATTGTGCAAAGTTCAATAACCATTTAGATTTTTAACCCGGTTAGATATGAAGGTATAAGCTTTAATGATAATCCGAAACTTGAAATGGAGGTGAATTTGGAAATGATACAGCTTTGCAAGGTGATGAAGAACCCACCTCATGCAACTTACAAGAGATAGAATGAGAAGGCACCACACAGATAGGGCCATATACTTGACCCCTCCAATCTTATATTAAAGCTTTACTTTTCCAGAAAGCATAAATGCTTTGTACACAATAGTTCTAACTAGATTAGCACCTCCCCAAGCAGTCTCCAACTCTTTAACAACCCCTGCAGGCAACAAATCCACACCTTGTTCCTTTGCTGTAGCAACTGCAGACCATGATTTAAGGAATCCCAAATACCCCTCGAATGAAACTTCCTTTGGGATATCAAGAAAGAGTGGATTCCCTTCAGAACCCAACCCTACACTCTCAAAGGGAAATGGAAGTGTCTTGTATGCATCGTCCACAATGTCAGCCTTCGAATTCCAATAAGGAAGTAATGTCTGAAACCAATGTTGTATGGCTGCATCAAAGGTAGGACTAATCTTATTAATGCCTTTATAGCCCCAAAGAGCGATTATGCCTCCTGGCTTTCTAAGAAGGCGAGTGACAACGGAGTAGAATCTTGGAAGGTCGAACCAGTGAACTGCTTCTGCTACAGTTATCAAATCAACGGTACCTTCACCACCTATTAAGGTCACTAGTGTTGGAGAAAATGATGGTGAATCAAAGTATATCAATCAAACCGAAGGCCCGTGTTCACACGGTTTCCTTAAATCGAATTCGCCGCCTCACCGGAGTGCACGAGGTTTTGATCGGTGTTCGATTCCCAGGATACAATCGGTCGTCGGTTCACGTTGCACTACGTTAACCGCCTACGAACCCGCTGTGTTCCACTCTCAAAGAATTTAAGCAAAAAAAAAACAAGAAAAAAAAAGATAAAGCTTCAAGCTGCCGGAATGAAAAGAAGGAAGCTGTTTTTTTTTCCTTTGTAGTTGTAGGTGTGTTTTCTTCCTCACTAGTGCTCCTCTATTTATAGCCATAGATGAGGAGCCATCCCTTTAATGTAATGAATGTAGTGATATGAATGAGGAGTTACAATATTAATGAAAATGAATGAGGAGTTTCAAAAATGGATGGAAGGATGGAGGAGAAACGGTTTTTCATTCAATATCATTCAATATTTCTCAATTGATTTTCATTCATCAATGTTTCTCATTCAATATTTCCAACAATCCCCCACATGAATGAAAATTTGGAAAACGTGAGAGATAGAGTAGAACGAATCAATCCTGCATAGGATAGGTAGCACTTAGCTTTGAACCTTCTCTTGTGAATATCTATCGAGTATTACTAGCAAACCAGTGGATCTGATGCCTTGAACTGTTTTGCCATTTGTGTAAACCAAGACAATAGACATCACACAGGACCATTCTAAACACAGCGTAGTTCTCAATGTTGTGTTCGTTTTGGCCATGAACACGTCGCCTGGTTCTGCAAGTGTTTGTTCAAGGATGTAGCCTTTCCAATCCTTATAGAAGCGGCCCCACTTCACACTCACATAGGTGACCTCTTAACTCAGCGTTTCACAACAACGCTTAAGGGTCATTAAAAGCATAGCTTAACCTGCATCTTCCAATCACTGTGAGCACCATAGGAATGAGTAGAAGGAGAACCTTCTCAGTGATTTACACAGATATACATGGTTTAGTTGTCCCTTTGAACCTAGATCCTAGGATCTCCATTTAGCTAGGTTGGGTTTCCACTACGATACCTTTCAACGTCATAGGCTGCAAGCCCATTCCCCTCGATGCTTTTTCCACTAGCTCTCGAGTTAACCCTTTGGTTAACGGATCTGCAATATTATCATTTGACTTCACGTAGTCCAGAGTGACAATACCTTGTGAGAGCAGTTGTCGAATGGTATTATGTCGTCTTCGAATATGTCGAGACTTACCATTATACATATTGCTCTGTGCCCTGCCAATTGCCGATTGATTATCGCAATAAACACAAATTGCAGGCACATGCTTTGACCATCTTGGAATATCCTCAACAAACTGGCGAAGCCACTCTGCTTCTTCAGTTGCTTTGTCTAAAGCAATGAATTCTGATTCCATTGTAGATCTTGCGATGCAAGTTTGTTTGGACGATTTCCAAGAGATAGCCGCACCACCAAGAGTGAAGACATATCCACTAGTAGATTTTGAATCTGACATATCAGATATCCAGTTTGCATCAGCATACCCTTCGATCACTGCAGGGTATCTAGAATAATGCAGTCCAAAATCACGAGTGTACCTCAAATAATGTAACACCCTGAAAATGGCTCTCCAATGGATAGTACCTGGGTTACTCGTGTAGCGACTCAATCTGCTAACTGAGTATGCTATATCCGGTCTCGTACAAGTCATTAGATACATTAAACTCCCAATTATCCGAGAATATTCTAACTGTGACACACCATCACCAGTGTTCTTGGATAAGTGGAGACTCAAATCCACTGGAGTCCTGGCCACAGCCGTATCTGACTTGTTGAACTTGTCTAGTATCTTATCAATGTAATGAGATTGAGATAACGCAAGTCCATTTGGTGTTCGAGTGATTTTTACTCCCAAAATAACATCCGCGAGACCCATGTCTTTCATGTCAAACTTTGAGTTTAACATATTCTTAGTGGCTTTGATAATCTTATCAGAGCTGCCGACAATGAGCATGTCATCGACGTACAGACACAATATGACATATCCATCATTAGTGTCCTTGACATATACACACTTGTCGCACTCGTTGATTCGAAAACCACTAGAAAGCATAGCATTATCAAATTTCTCATGCCATTGCTTTGGTGCTTGCTTTAAACCATAAAGTGATTTAACCAGTTTATAGACTTTCCTTTCTTGACCTGGAGCTAAAAACCCCTCTGGTTGCTCCATGTAGATTTCTTCATTCAAATCTCCATTTAGGAAAGCTATTTTTACATCCATCTGATGTATTTCCAGATTTCGCAAGGCTGCAATAGCAATTATCATTCGGATAGAGGTTATTCTCGACACAGGAGAATAAGTATCAAAGTAATCTAAGCCTTTTTTTTGCTTATAACCTTTGATTACTAGCCGAGCTTTATATTTATCAATAGATCCATCCGCTTTCATCTTCTTCTTGAAGATCCACTTGTAGCCCAAAGGCTTACAACCCGGTGGAAGATCTACTAATTCCCAGGTATGATTCTGTAGGATAGAATCGATTTCACTCTTGATGGCTTCTTTCCACAGATGACCATCGGGAGAAGATATAGCTTCTTTATAGCTTTGAGGATCATTCTCCATCAAATATGTGAGAAAATCAGGGCCAAACGTCTTAGAAGTTTTGGTCCTTTTGCTCCGTCTAGGCTCATCCTCACCTTCTTCAACTGGATCTTTACTGCTGCCAGTAGCAGAAGATTCCATAGTCCGTTTAACAGGAGTTAACTGTTTAGGAGATTTACAAGGAAATATATTCTCAAAGAATTGTGCATTCCTAGACTCCATAATCGTGTTCGGATGAATATCAGGTACATTCGAATAATGCACAAGAAACCTGTATGCACTACTATTTTGTGCATAACCAATGAACACACAGTCAACTGTCTTAGGTCCAATCTTGACCTTCTTAGGAGGAGGCACCACAACTTTGGCAAGACACCCCCACATTCGTAAGTATTTATATGAAGGTGTTCGACTTGTCCAAAGTTCATACGGAGTCTTATCCATATTCTTTCTTAACACTTTATTCAAAATGTAATTCGCAGAAAGAATAGCTTCTCCCCACATGTTCTGTGGTAATCCAGAACTAATCAACATAGCATTCATCATTTCTTTTAACGTTCGATTCTTACGCTCAGCAATTCCGTTCTGCTGAGGTGAATAAGGTGCAGTAGTTTGGTGAATTATTCCATGTTTAGCACAAAATTCACCAAAAGGTGATTCATATTCACCACCACGATCAGTTCGCAGCACCTTTATTTTCTTGCTAAGTTGATTTTCAACTTCATTCTTATAAAGAATGAATTTATCGATAGCTTCATCTTTGCTTTTAAGCAAGTACACATAACAATATCTCGTACTATCGTCGACAAAAGTAATAAAATACTTATTGCCGCCTCTTGTTTGGACAAATTTCAAGTCACACACATCACTGTGGACTAGTCCCAATGGCTCGGTGCTTCTTTCAATACTATGAAACGAAGACCTAGTAAGCTTAGCCTCAACGCAGGTTTCACATTTATGATTTGAATCAATTTGAAACCTAGGCAAGTAGTTTAGTTTGCTTAGTCTACGTAATGCATTGTAGTTTACGTGACCTAATCTACCATGCCACAAATTAGGAGACTCAAGCAAGTAAACAGAAGGAGTTTTCTCATTAATCATAAGAGTTGGGGTTACAGCAATTACACTCAATTTAAATAGGCCATCAGTCATATAGCCTTTCCCAACATAAACTCCTGTTTTGGTAATCACCAGTTTATCCGCTTCAAAGACCATGCGGAAACCATTCTTGCTCAGAAGAGACCCAGAGACCAGATTTTTGCGAATCTCTGGCACGTACAACACATTAGTCAGAGTAAGCTCTCTGCTAGAGGTCATCTTCAGGATCACCTTGCCTTTACCAAGCACTTCAGAGGTTGCAGAATTTCCCATAAACAACTTTTCACCATTTGTAACTGGTACAAACATAGTGAACATGCTCCTATTGGAGCAAACATGGCAAATGGCCCCAGTGTCTAGCCACCACTCCTTAGGGTTAGACCCCACCAGGTTAACCTCACTAATCACCGCCGTAAGGTTTAGGTCAGACATGTCATTTGAGAGATGATCTCTCTCATTTCCAACCATATTAGCCTGAGGGCGCTGCTTGTTATCCCTCCGAGGCTGACGGCAATCTGCTGATCGATGCCCAACTTTGTCACAATTGAAGCACTTTCCATTGAACTGGAACTTAGGCTTCTTACCTACCCCACCGGTAGGTTTCAACTGAGACCTTTTCGTGGTCTGCTTTTTCCAATTTTCATGACCATGTTTGGCTTTAAAGGATTGACCTTTATTAGTACCAGAACTTTGACCGTGTTCCAATACATTAGCCTTCTCAGAGAAAGAATTCTCTGACTTACGTTCAGCTTTTTTGTTATCCTCCTCAATGCGCAGCTTGATAATTAAATCTTCGAAAGACATCTCTTTCCTCTTATGCTGCAAATAGCTTTTGAAAGCTTTCCACTGAGGAGGTAGCTTGTGAATAGCAGTAGCCACCTGTAGGGATTCTGACATAGTCAGTCCCTCACATGCATTTCTTGCAAGAGCACTTGATACTCCTGCACTTGGCTCACCACTGAACGTGAATCAACCATTTCGAAGTCCATGCACCGACTGGCCAAGAATTTCTTAGACCCAGCATCCTCGGACTTGTACTTCTTTTCTAAGGACTCCCAAAGCTCCTTGGCAGACTTCTTTACCACATACACGTGATACAGAGAATTCTGTAGTCCATCCAAGACATAGTTGCGACACAAAAAATCAGCACTTTTCCATGCATCCCAAGCCGCACGCCTATGCATATCAGTGTCGTTTTCGGCCACGACAGGGGCATCCTCAGTGAGGAAACGAGCAAGGCCCAAAGTAGTAAGATAAAAAATCATCTTATTTTGCCACGTCTTAAAATCAGTGCCAGCAAACTTATCCGGTCGAATTGCATGATTCACCGGAAATTGAGGTGGAAACGTTGGCAAAGGTACCGAGGCCGCAGCCCTAGGTACTGGCAAGGGTATTGTGCCAAATTGAATTTCCGAGGCCGCAGCCGTAGGCAAAGTGGGGTTCACTCCAACATGAGGAATCCCGCCACCAATAGTCCCATCAACAGGAGGAATGCCAGTCGAGGTCCCCACAGGGTTGACAGCGATCATTGCGGGATTTGGTACACCGGTACCAACAGCGTTGTTGTTCACATCGTCATTTCCATGTGACGCCATTTAACCTTAAAGAACGACAACAAAAGGTTTAGAACAATAGTGAGTTTGTAAACTAGAAATAGATTCAGAATCTATGTTATCAATTCGGAAAAAATTCAGAATTGAAAATGAGAGCAAATTATATAGTCAAATTTCCAATAACTTTAACAATTATTTAAACATGAATTATAATTGTCAAAAATTAAATAATCATTATCTAATCAAATATTACCAAATGATATAAATAATCACATAATCATTAACAAATAATCATATAATCATTACCAATCATATAAACATGCAAAAACCACTTCAAATACATGCAAACCCACCTTTTAAAATTTTTATGAAACTGAACGTTTTTTTTTTCTTTTCAAAATCTTTTATCTACCTTAATACATTTTATGTAATAGTAATTACAACTTAGAAACTCGTGAACTGAAGGAAGGAAAAAAGATTTACCACGAAAAGGAAAAAAAAAAAATTACAAAACTGAAAATGAGGAAAACAACTAATAAACCAAACAACCGATTTTGATTCACCAAATCAATTCGATTTAAGCTTGTTGGAGAAAATGATGGTGAATCAAAGTATATCAATCAAACCGAAGGCCCGTGTTCACACGGTTTCCCTAAATCGAATTCGCCGCCTCACCGGAGTGCACGAGGTTTTGATCGGTGTTCGATTCCCAGGATACAATCGGTCGTCGGTTCACGTTGCACTACGTTAACCGCCTACGAACCCGCTGTGTTCCACTCTCAAAGAATTTAAGCAAAAAAAAAACAAGAAAAAAAGATAAAGCTTCAAGCTGCCGGAATGAAAAGAAGGAAGCTGTTTTTTTTTCCTTTGTAGTTGTAGGTGTGTTTTCTTCCTCACTAGTGCTCCTCTATTTATAGCCATAGATGAGGAGCCATCCCTTTAATGTAATGAATGTAGTGATATGAATGAGGAGTTACAATATTAATGAAAATGAATGAGGAGTTTCAAAAATGGATGGAAGGATGGAGGAGAAACGGTTTTTCATTCAATATCATTCAATATTTCTCAATTGATTTTCATTCATCAATGTTTCTCATTCAATATTTCCAACAACTAGTTCATCGTCGGACATGGAGAGTGGCGTGTGGACGTAGCTAACTTTGGGATGTGGCATTGCGAACTTCAGCTGCCCTTCACTAACATCTGTTGCGATCACCTGCTGGTAATGTTCAGCAACCTAGTACAAGTTCCATTCGAGAGAGACGGCAGTATTTAGAAACGAGAGGGGTGTTTGTATCCCAATTTGTGCAAAAAGTATTGAAGGCTAAATTTAAATATTATATATATAATGCCATAATATATGTTAGCACTACTGATACTAGATAGCATTATTCTATTATAAATTAAAATCAAATCTCTTCATTGCTGATGAGAAACCTGAAACGTTAAGTATTCATTTTCATGCGAATAGTGTCACCATTTAATGCTTATGAAATGCCATTTAATAGGTAACCATTACCATGTAAATTGTAAAAGATTGAAGAAATTAGACATGGGACGAAGGTTGAATTGCATAGAGTTCATCACGATATTGAGTACACGCAAGGATATAGAACTAAAAATAGAAAGATATATAATTCTAAACGCAATAATTAGCTCTAAAATTTTCCTTGTAGATTGAACACGGTTTCTGCAGGGATTCCAGCATGCAAGGTTTGACATATTTGTTCCTTCTATTTTATTTTCCAAGTTATTGACTGGTAAGTTATTTGTTAATTATTATTTTATTCTTGATGAAATTTTTCATTAATATTTAATTTTTATTATTTTATTTATTGATGAAATTTTCAATCATAAAATAAATTTATTTGAGTCACAAATGAAAGGTGTAAGATAGCACACGCTTATATATTTAAAACCATAAATACTTTATTTATTCACATACAGAATCACAGTTGGAAAGTTTGCTTCTCAATACTGAGTAGCTTCTTTTGGGAGCTCTTTCCAAAATGAATACATGACCATTAACTGAACAGCAGGTTTCACTTTTTAGAGTCTGCAATCATTTTGCCTTCTCCCAAATGGATAATGCTATGTGTACACATATTACTACCGTAAATAAACAGATTATTTTTATTTCAAAATCTAATTTTTATTTACACCAAACATGGCAGAACTTAAAATATAAAAAGAGGGCGGATAGTATATACTTACACCTATAGCTGCTTGGCCATTGCCAGTGCCGACGTCCCAAGCAAGAGAGTGATTTGAGGTTCGCTCCGCTAGCATGGAATACCACTCTTTTGGATAAGTAGGCCTTGCATCCAAGTATATCGCCGCCTGCTTGTCGAATAATCCGGCCATTAGTATAATTTCTATATATCTCTTATAACACTCTCAGACTCTCTGTATATATACAAACATTAATATATGTACATGCCTTGGAAGAGGCAAAGTTGAGATGAACCTCTCACCTAATAATCAACATTCAACAAATACAATAATAGTTGACAAGGTTTCTTGACAATTATGATTTGATATCATCATTGTTCAGATTTTGTCTCAACAAACTTTGTCAACAATCATTGTACAAGTAGATTGATTCAATTTTTATTCAAGATTTTGGATAAATTACACACGGAATCTTTTAATTTCCAAGAGTTTCACTTTGCACCATGAGGTTTCACAAATTTTGATGCCTGTGTATATTGCGGTGGAATGGAAACAAATGAATTATACAGTAAAATGTTAGGTTCACAAAATTACTGAGGGCGTACGGGAAATATTTTAACAATAATTGAGTAATCTTTGAATTTCCGAAACCCTCTAAAATGCATTTAGAAAAGTTGTGATTTCTACGAAATGTGTGTTTAAAATTAATTTAACTTAAAATTTTTATCAACTTTTTAATTTACGCCAAACATGGACTAATTAAGAGAAATGAGCTCATGAAGTCTTATTCTTTTGTAAAAAAAATGATTATATGTATTATTGTATGTAGGTTGAAAATACAGGCTTCCAATAATTTCGTAAACATATTATGTTTGGTCGCAAAATATCCTCTCTTACAACTTTTTGTATTTGATTTCGTTATTAATAATTATAGTGTCCCACTCCCCAAAAAAAAAAAAAAAAATAAATAAATAAATAAAATTATTTTGATTGTTATTATTAAAACTTGAAAAACATAGCTAAAGAATATACATAATTTTGGAGATAATGTGATTAGACCTTCGTATTACGATGAAATCCACGTTAATTAATTACTAATACCAATCTCACTTCAAATCAACGAATCAAGTCAACGAATTGTAATTTTCTTAAAGCCACCAACCATTCTGTCGACTTTCTTGTCTCTAAAGTACGAATTCATTGACTATGCGACTATGCACAACTCAATTCCAACTTGAACTTCTTTTTAGCCCGGGTTTGGTTTTGATAAAAATCACTTTTATAATAACTAGTTTTATGCCCGTGCAATGCACGGGTTCTGTTATTTCGAAGGTAATGTTAGCGTGTTTAATGTTAAAAATTGACTGGAGTTGCATTCACAATACAATTTAAGAATTTAAGTACTAAGAAATGTTAGACGACATAAAAATTACCACAATATGCGTGACAAATAATAAAAATTGGGGCAAAAAAAAATTATAGAAGTAAGGTGCCAAAAGTTTTCGTGACGATAAACTTTTATTTCTTGACAAAAATGTGTTTGTGAAGTAATATGCTTACTCTTTACGACAACAAATATTCAATATTAGAAATTCTATAAAATGGAGGAAAAAATCTCAACTACAAAAACTACATTTTATAACGAACAAATAAGTTTTTTAAATGTACGACGATTATGCAACAATTATAGTCGTTCCGCCCCATTTCGCTCGCCGCTCCCCTCAATCCACTCCCACATCAGCTTGCTTAATACATATGTGTTTCACATTATACGAACTATATATTATCACAGTTAGCTTCTCAATACACATGACCAAATTTTGAAAGAATGTTATTATTCGCAATTAATGTTCAAAACAATTGAGTGAAGTTACCCAGAAGTTCACAAAGTAAATATCTTTAAATTACTTCAAAAATGGAAATTTGGAATCTTATAAAATATAAATAATTTGAATTTTTGGCAAAAAAAAAGAGCGGGTGCGGAGACATAGAAAAAATTTGAATTTATTATATGTATGTATGGAATGAGTTTTTGTAAAATGTAAATAAGTAGAATTTTTAGCAAAAAAAAAGTAATAAAAAATGCGCGGATGCGGAGACAGAATAAATTTTGAATTTATTATATGTACGTATGGAATGAGTTTGTATAAAATATAAATAAGTAGAATTTTTGGCAAAAAAAAGGAAATACAAAAACGCGCGGGTGCGGAGAGACGGAAGGAATTTTGAATTATGCGGAGTCATCAAACCATGTCTCCGCAAGACAGAAACTAAAAAAAAATTTATGCCCCGACACTTTAAAAAAAAATTATGCGCCAAGTCATGTCTCCGCACAGAATCTAAAGGAGTGCGAGCTCCGCATAATGCAAAGACAAACGGAAGAAATTTTGAATTTATTATATGTATGTATGGAATGAGTTTGTGTAAATGTAAATAAATATAACTTTTGGCAAAAAAAAAAAAAAAAGGAAATAAAACCATGCGTGGGTGTGGAGACACGAAAAAAAATATTTTAATTTATTATATGTATGTATGGAATGAGTTTGTGTAAAACGTAAATAAGTAGAATATTTGGGAAAAAAAAAGTAAACAAAAAAAATGTACGGTACCAAAAAAAAAGGAAATAAAAAAAGGCGCGGGTGAGGAGATACGGATGAAATTTTAAATTTATTATATGTATGTATGGAATGAGTTTGTGTAAAATGTAAATAAGTAGAATTTTTGACAAAGAAAAAAAAGAAAAAAAAAAGGTGCGGGTGCGGAGAGACGGAAGGAATTTTGAATTTGTTATATGTGTGTATGGAATGAGTGTGTAAAATGTAAATAAGTAGAATTTTAGGCAAAAGAAATAAATAAAATAAAGGCATGGGTGCAGAGATACAGAAGCAATTTTGAATTTATTTTATGTATGTATGTATGTATGGAATGGGTTTGTGTAAAATGTAAATATTTGGATTTTTTGCAAAAACAAAAAAATAAAAATAAAAAAAGACATGGGTGCAGAGAGACAGAAGAAGTTTTGAATTTATTATAGGTATGTATTGAATTAGTATGTGTAATTTGAATTTATTATAGGTATGTATTGAAAAAGTATGTGTAAAATGTAAATAAGTAGATTTTTTGACAAAAAGAAAAGGAAATAAAAAAAGGTGCGGGTGCGGAGACACGGAAGAAAATTTTGAATTTATTATATGAGTGCTTGTTTTTATCCAAGGTAGTTTAGGTTAGAAGCCTTATTTGCTTCGCATAATGCGGAGCAATTCCGCATTATGCGTAGCAACTACATAGTTGCTCCGCATTTTGTGCAGCACAATTTTTTGGCATGTAGTTGCTCCGCATAATGCGGAGACATCTCCATAGAATTTGGAGACATGAACCATGAACTCCGCATTATGCGGAGTGTTCTCCGCATTTTGCGGAGTTGGAGTCTACAATGCTCTACACCAAGCTGTATCTTCAAATTCTATGGTGACATCTTCATAGAATTTGAAGACATGATTCATGAACTCCGCATTATGCAGAGTTGGAGTCTTCCAACTGAGCCAATTTTTTCCTCCCTTTAAATGGTGGCTGTCTTCTTACTGTGGCTCTTTTTTTTCAGTTTTTTTAAAGGTTTCTTGCTTCATTCCATATATACATAAAATTAAAATTTCTTCTGTGTCTCCGACCCGCGCCTTTTTTTTTTGCCAAAGTCCATTGTAAGTTCTTGTATAAAAGTTAATTTTGTTACAACAATGTTCCCTTTGACTTTAATTTGTAGCTACAATTTTTATGGAAAACAATATGGAATGGATGTCATTTTCTATTTACGTTTTTTTATGAAACTTATACTATGAAAGGATTTTTAATTAATTAAGTTAGGAAAAGTTCAAGCAAATAATAAAAAAAAATCTTATTTGCTCCGCCTAATGAGGAGCAACTCCACATTATGCGTATCAACTACATAGTTGCTCCGCATTTTGTGGAGCACAATTTTTTTTTTTGGGCATGTAGTTGCTCCGCATAATGCGGAGACATGAACCATGAACTCCGCATTATGCGGAGTTGGAATCTTCCAATTAAGCCAATGTTTTCCTTCATTTGAGAGAGTTTTTAATTAATTAAGCTAGGAAAAGTTTAAGCAAATAAAAAAAAAAAAACCTTATTTTCTCCGCATAATGCGGAGCACAATTTTTTTTTTTTTTTTTTTTTGCATTTAGTTGCTCCGTATTATGCGGAGCAACAATGCCCCACACCAGGCTGTGTCTCGAAATTCTATGGTGACATCTCCATAGAATTTGGAGACATGAACCATGAACTCCGCATTATGTGGAGTTGGAGTCTTCCAACTGAGCCAATTTTTTCCTCCCTTTAAATGGTGGCTGCCTTCTTACTGTGGCTCTTTTTTTTCCAGTTTTTTTAAAGGTTTCTTGCTTCATTCCATATATACATAAAAATAAAATTTCTTCTGTGTCTTCGACCCGCGCCTTTTTTTTTGCCAAAATCCATTGTAAGTTCTTGTATAAAAGTTAATTTTGTTACAACAATGTTTCCTTTGGCTTTAATTTGTAGCTACAATTTTTATGGAAAACAATATGGAATGGATGTCATTTTCTATTTACGTTTTTTTTATGAAACTTATACTATGAAAGAATTTTTAATTAATTAAGTTAGGAAAAGTTCAAGCAAATAAAAAAAAAAATCTTATTTGCTCCGCATAATGAGGAGCAACTCCACATTATGCGTATCAACTACATAGTTGCTCCACATTTTGTGGAGCACAATTTTTTTTTTTTGGGCATGTAGTTGCTCCGCATTATGCGGAGTTGGAATCTTCCAATTAAGCCAATGTTTTCCTCCCTTTGAGAGAGTTTTTAATTAATTAAGCTAGGAAAAGTTTAAGCAAATAAAAAAAAACCTTATTTTCTCCGCATAATGCGGACCACAATTTTTTTTTTTGCATTTAGTTGCTCCGTATTATGCGGAGCAACAATGCCCCACACCAAGCTGTGTCTCGAAATTCTATGGTGACATCTCCATAGAATTTGGAAACATGAACCATGAACTCCGCATTATGCGGAGTGTTCTTCGCATTATGCGGAGTTTGAGTCTTCCAACTGAGCCAATTTTTTCCTCCCTTTAAATGGTGGCTGCCTTCTTCATGTGGCTCATTTTTTTTATTTTTTTTATTTTTTTGCAGTTTTTTAAAAGATTTCTTGCTTCATTCCACATATATATAAAATTAAAATTTCTTCTGTGTCTCCGACCCGCGCCTTTTTTTTTAAAGTCCATTGTAAGTTGTTGTATAAAAGTTAATTTTGCTACAACAATGTTCCCTTTGGCTTTGATTTGTAACTACAATTTTTATGAAAAACAATATGGAATGGATGTCATTTTCTATTTATGTTTTCTTATGAAATTTATATTATGAGATGGTTTTTAATTAATTAAGCTAGGAAAAGTTAAAGCAAATAAAAAAAGAGCACAATTTTTTTTATTTTTTATTTTTGCATGTAGTTGCTCCGCATTATGAGGAGCAACAATGCTCCACACCAAGCTATGTCTCCAAATTCCATGGAGACATCTCCATAGAATTTGGAGACATGAACCATGAACTCCGCATTATGCGGAGTTAGAGTCTTTCAATTAAGTCAATTTTTTCCTTCCTTTGAGAGGGTTTTTAATTAATTAAGCTAGGAAAAGTTTAAGCAAATAAAAAAAAAAAAACCTTATTTGTTCCGCATAATGTGGAGCACAAATTTTTTTTTTTCATGTAATTGCTCCGCACTATGCGGAGCAACAATGCTCCACACTATGCGGAGCAACAATGCTCCACACCAAGTTGTGTCTCCAAATTCTATGGAGATATCTCCATAAAATTTGGAGACATGAACTCCGCATTATGCGGAGTTGGAGTCTTTCAATTGAGTCAATTTTTTCCTCCCTTTGAGAGGGTTTTTAATTAATTAAGCTAGGAAAAGTTTAAGCAAATAAAAAAAACTTTATTTGCTCCGCATAATGTGGAGCACATTTTTTTTTTTTTTTCATGTAGTTGCTCCGCATTATGCGGAGCAATGATGCTCCACACCAAGGTGTGTCTTCAAATTCTATGATGACATCTCCATAGAATTTGGAGACATGAACTATGAACTCCGCATTATGCGGAGTTTATGCTGAGTTGGAGTCTTCCAAGTGAGCCAATGTTTTCCTCCCTTTGAAATGGTAGCTGCCTTCTTCCTGTGGCTCATAATTTTATTTTTTTTGCAGTTTTTTTTTAAAGGTTTCTTACTTTATTCCATAGATATATAAAATGAAAAATTCTTTCGTGTCTCCACACCCCGCGCCTTTCTTTCATTTCGTTTTTTTTTATTGCCAAAGTCCATTGTATGTTCTTGTATAAAAGTCAATCTTGCTACGAAAATGTTCCCTTTGGTTTTGATTTGTAGCTACAATTTTTTTGGAAAACAATGTGGAATGGATGTTATTTTCTATTTTATGTTTTTTTGGAGACATGAACCATGAACTCCGCATTATGCGGAGTTGGAGTCTTCCATCTGAGCCAATTTTTTCCTCCCTTTGGGAGAGTTTTTAATTAATTAAGCTAAGAAAAGTTTAAGCAAATAAAAAAAACATCATTTGTTCCGCATAATGCGGAGCACGATTTTTGTTTTTGCATGTAGTTGGGTTGCTCCGCATTATGTGGACCAACAATGCTCCACACCAAGTTGCGTCTCCAAATTCTATGGAGACATCTCCATAGAATTTGGAGACATGAACCATGAACTTCGCATTATGCTGTGTTCTCCGCATTATGTGGAGTTGGAGTCTTCTAACTGAGCCAATTTTTTCTTCTCTTTGAAATGGTGGCTGCCTTCCTCATGTGGCTCATAATTTTTTTTTTTTTTTTTTGCAGTTTTTTTAACGGTTTCTTGCTTCATTCCACATATATATAAAATTAAAATTTCTTCCGATTCGTAGCACTCCGCGTCTTTTTTTTAATTGCTTTTTTTTTTTTTTGCCAAAGTTCATTGTAAGTTCTTGTATAAAAGTGAATTTTGCTACAACAATATACCCTTTGTCTTTGATTTGTAGCTACAATTTTTATGGAAAACAATGTGGAATGGATGTCATTTTCTATTTATGTTTTTTTTATGAAATTTATACTATGAAATGGTTTTTAATTAATTAAGTTAGAAAAAGTTCAAGCAAATAATATAAAAAAAAACCTTATTTGCTCCGCATAATGCGGAGCAACTCCACGTTATGCGTAGCAACTACATGAAATGCGGAGCACAATTTTTTTTTGTTTTGCTTTTTTACATGTAGTTGCTCCGCATAATGCGGTGTTGCTCCGCATTATGCGGAGCAATAGTGCTCCACACCAAGCTGTGTCTCCAAATTCTATGAAGACATCTCCATAGAATTTGGAGACATGAACCATGAACTTCGCATTATGCGGAGTTGGAGTCTTCCAAGTGAGTTTTCTGCCTTTAAATGGTGGCTGCCTTCTTCCTGTGGCTAATAATCTTTTGGTTTTTTTTTTGTATTTTGTTTAAAGGTTTCTTACTTCATTCCATATATACATAAAATTAAAATTTCTTCCGTGTCTCCGCACCCCGCGCCTTTTTTTCATTTCGTTTTTTTTTTTTTTTTTTGCCAAAGTCCATTGTACGTTCTTGTATAAAAGTTAATCTTGCTACAAAAATATTCCCTTTGTCTTTGATCTGTAGCTACAATTTTTATGGAAAACATTGTGGAATGGATGTCATTTTCTATTTATGTTTTTTTGGAGACATGAACCATGTTCTCCGCATTATGCGGAGTTGGAGTCTTCCAACTGAGCCAATTTTTCCTCCCTTTGAGAGGGTTTTTAATTAATTAAGTTAAGAAAAGTTTAAGCAAATAAAAAAAAACCTTATTTGCTCCGCAAAATACGGAGCACAATTTTTTTTTTTCACATGTAGTTGCTCTGCATTATGTGGAGCAACAATGCTCCACACCAAGCTGTGTCTCCAAATTCTATGGAGACATCTCCATAGAATTTGGAGACATGAACCATAAACTCCGCATTATGTGGAGTTGGAGTCTTTTAAATGAGCCAATTTGTTCCTATCTTTGAAATGGCAGCTGCCTTCCTCCTGAGGCTCATATATTTTTTTTTGCAGTTTTTTTAACGGTTTCTTGCTTCATTTCATATATATATAAAATTAAAATTTCTTTCAGGTCTTCGTACCCTGCGCCTTTTTTTTCATTTTTTTGCCATAGTCCATTGTAAGTTCTTGTATAAAAGTTAATTTTGCTACAACAATGTTCCCTTTGGCTTTGATTTGTAGCTACAATGTTTATGGAAAACAATGTGGAATGGATGTCATTTTCTATTTATGTTTTTTTATGAAATTTATACTATGAAAGAGTTTTTAATTAATTAAGCTAGGAAAAGTTCAAGTAAATGAAAAAAAAATCTCATTTGCTCCGCATAATGTGGATTAACTCCGCATTATGCGTAGCAACTACATAAAATGCGGAGCACATTTTTTTTTTGTTTTGCTTTTTTGCATGTAGTTGCTCCATATTATGCGGAGCAACAATGCTCCACACCAAGTTGTGTTTCCAAATTCTATGGAGACATCTCCATAGAATTTGGAGACATGAACCATGAACTCCGCGTTATGCGGAGTCAGAGTCTTCCAACTGAGCCAATTGTTTCATTCCTTTGAGAGGGTTTTTAATTAATTAAGCTAATAAAAGTTAAGCAAACAAAAAAAACCTTATTTGTTCCGCATTATGCGGAGCAACTACATAGTTGTTCTGCGGAGCACAGTTTTTTTTTTAGACATGAACCATGAACTCCGCATTATGCGGAGACACGGAAGAAATTTTTGGCAAAAAAGAAATTAGTTTTGAAAAATATAAATATGTAAAATTTTTGGCAAAAAAAATAAGAAATGAAAAAAAGGCGCGGGATGTGGAGACACGGAAGAAATTTTAATTTTATGTATATATGGAATGAAGCAAGAAACCTTTTAAAAAACTGAAGAAAAAAAATTGTGCTCCGCATTATGCGAAGCAACAATGCTCCACACCAAGCTGTGTCTCCGAATTCTATGGAGACATCTCCATAGAATTTGGACAAATGAACCATGAACTCCGCATTATGCGGAGTTAGAGTCTTCCAACTGAGCCAATTTTTTCCTCCCTTTGAAATGGTTGCTGCCTTCTTTCTGTGGCTCATAATTTTTTTTTACTCCGCATTATGCGGAGTTGGAGTCTTCTAAGGTTTTTCTTAGAGCAGATGATCAAATAAATGGAAGCTGGCTATTTATATTTCTGTGTGTAAATAAATGGAGCAGATGATCAAATAATTAATATATATGTTTTTTTATATTACTTTTTATATATGGTCCAAATTAGGAATGTATTCTGTTGAATTCATTAGACTGTTATCTACTTAATCAATTGCAGTAAATGTCTTAATATCAAAGCTTAACTAACTTATAAGTAAATTTCAGAAAGTGAACAAATACTGCAACTGAAAAAGAAGCTGCTAGGTGATCTCGAAAATTCAAATAGGAGAAGCGCCTCTGTTCCATTTGATGCAAATCAGGATCTTGGTGCAAGTCTTTCAGTTTTCAGTTTTCATTTGGAATTTGAATTAATTAGTTAGTGAGCAATATTCACACAGTTGTCTCAACATCTGTACAGTTCTTGTTTTGCTCATCTAAAGCAGTTTGGAAGTCTTCCCGGATGTGGTAAAGGAAAGATTAGGAACATAATTTACGAATAAAGAAGCAAAAAAAAAATACAATTTAATTGACACAAAAATGAGCTCTTCCGTACTTATAATTTTTATCTTCTTTTACATACTTACAGAACTCCACAATTCAGGAATCCAGACATCAATTTCTTAGTTAAGTCAATTTCAAAATTGTCTCAACTTAAAGGTGAACACATATCCTTTCATCATGAGCTCCGCATTATGCGGAGATAATGTCACCGCATAATGCGGAGCTCATGTCCGAATATTGCGAAGACACGGTCCTGTTCAGAATTTTTTTTTTGCCAATAATCTGCAATGTGTCATTTCCATTAGTATAATCAAAATAGAATTTTCCACTTGTAAACAATATTTGCATCCTTGTTCGATTTTCTTAATAGATAAATAAAACATCAAATCGCTTAAATTCATCATATTGTTTAATAGGAAAATTGCATCAGTGATGCATGTTTATCACCTTCACTTATTAACTATCTAATAAAGTAATAAAATCATGAAGGTGAGAAGTAAAAAAGATTAATAATTGAAAACCGAGCATCGAACCATTTCAGATGAACTTCCAAAAAGTTATTCCAATGGAAAAAAAACAATTGCAACTACAAAAAAGAACAAATATTAAACACGAGAAATTATAAAAAAAAACAATATGCAACCTTACCAGAGGAACTTTACGATGTACGTATGACATGAGTTTGTGTAAAATATAAATAAGTAGAATTTTTGGCAAAAAAAAAAAAAAAAAAGAAATACAAAAAGGCGCGGGTGTGGAGAGACGGAATGAATTTTGAATTATGCGGAGACATCAAACCATGTCTCCACAAGACATAAACTAAAAAAAAACTATGTCTTGACACTTTTAAAAAACAATTATGCGCCAAGACATGTCTCCGCATAGAAAATAAAGGAGTGCGAGCTCCGCATAATGCGGAGACAAACGGAAGAAATTTTGAATTTATTATATGTATGTGTGGAATGAGTTTGTGTAAAATGTAAATAAGTAGAATATTTGGCAAAAAAAAGAAAGAAATAAAACAAAGGCACGGGTGCAGAGACACGGAAGAAATTTTGAATTTATTATATATATGTATGGAATGAGTTTGTGTAAATGTAAATAAGTAGAATTTTTGGCAAAAAAAAAAGAAATAAAACCATACACGGGTGCGGAGACACGGAATTTTTTTTGAATTTATTATATGTATGTATGAAATGTTATTCTTTGCAATTATTGTTCAAAACAATTGAGTGAAGTTACCCAAAAGTTCATAAAGTAAATATCTTTAAATTACTTCAAAGATGGAAATCTGGAATTTTATGAAATATAAATAATTAGAATTTATGGCAAAAAAAAGGAAAAAAGGCGCAGGTGCGGAGACACGAAAGAAATTTTGAATTTATATGATGTATGTATGGAATGAGTTTTTGTAAAATGTAAATAAGTAAATTTTTTAGCAAAAAAAGAAAAGAAATGAAAAAAGGTGCAGGTGCGGAGAAAAAAGGTGCAGGTGCGGAGACTGAAGAAATTTTGAATTTATTATATGTACATATGGAATGAGTTTGTGTAAAATATAAATAAGTAGAATTTTTGGCAATAAAAAAAGAAATAAAACCATGCGCGGGTGCGGAGACACGGAAAAAAAATTTGAATTTATTATATGTATGTATGGAATGAGTTTGAGTAAAATGTAAACAAGTAGAATTTTTGAAAAAAAAAAAAAGAAACAAAAAAAATGTACTATGCCAAAAAAAAAAGGTACGGGTGCAGAGACACGGAAGAAATTTTGAATTTATTATATGTATGTATGAAATGAGTTGTTGTAAAATGTAAATAAGTAGAATTTTTAGCAAAAAAAAGTAATAAAAAAAGGCGCGGGTTCAGAGACATAGAAGAAATTTTGAATTTATTATATGTATGTATGGAATGAGTTTGTGTAAAATGTAAATAAGTAGAATTTTAAGCAAAAGAAAGAAATAAAAAAGACGTGGGTGCGGAGATACGGAAGCAATTTTGAATTTATATATGCATGTATGGAATGAGTTTGTGTAAAATGTAAATATTAGAATTTTTTGTAAAAACCAAAAAAAAAAATTAAAAAAAGACGCAGGTGCGGAGAGACGGAAGAAATTTTGAATTTATTATAGGTATGTATTGAATGAGTATGTGTAAAATGTAAATAAGTAGATTTTTTGGCAAAAAGAAAAGGAAATAAAAAAAGGTGTGGGTGCAAAGACACGGAAGAAATTTTTAAATTTATTATATGAGCGCTTGTTTTTATCCAAGGTACTTTAGGATAGTCTTTTTAAGATAATTATATTCATATGATAGGATTTGCACAGATAATTTATATAATTTATATGATGAATTCCTGGAAAGTAGTAATGATTATATTTGTTCTTTGGGTTTCCTGTTTCCATGACCATGACCATGAGGTATGTGTTTGGTAATGTGCATAATTGTGTGTAGATAGGTGGAATTTTTCCATCTTGTTTAGTGTGAAGGGTGAAGGATTTGTAAAGAGTTTTACCTAATGTATTTTAATGTTTCTCAAGTATATATGTGTATCTGCATCTATATATTTCTCAAGTGAGAGTTCTGAATTTTTGAGTATGATTTTTTAGTTTTCGAATCTCTCTGCATCATCTGCTCTAAGAAAACTCAGAAGACTCCAACTCCGCATTATGCGGAAAACACTTCGCATAATGCGGAGTTCATGTTCCATGTCTCCAAATTCTATGGAGATGTCTCCATAGAATTTGGAGACACAATACTTTGGATCGGTTTGTTGGCAGCCACCATTTCAAAGGAAGGAGAAAACGGGCTAGATTTTGATTTTTCGTAATTGCCCATTGTCTATTTAAGAAATACTCCGCATTTCTGTGGAGTTGGTGCTCCGCATTATGCGGACTGCTCCGCAGAAATGCGAAGTAAGCTCCGCAATATGCAGAGTATGTTTCATTATTATTTTTTTCCTAATATTCTTCGTTTTTTTTTGCATTCTTTTTTTACGTACTAACACTAATATATTTTGGTGTAATATAAAATTAGAAATGTAAAATTGAATATTTATGTTAGAATTTATTGTACTACAAACTATGCGGAGACACGCATAATTTTTTTTTTTTTTTTTTTAAGTTTATGTTATAAACCTGAATAAAAAATACATCTTCTCTGAACCCCCACGAACATTTACTACGGTCTGCGGGATTTTTCTACACAAATAAATTTTATTCAAGTATTGTTCCTGTTGATGAAATAAAAAAAATCACAGATTCCAGGATATGCCTATTTCACATATGGTTCCGCTTAAATACATTCGAACTAACTTTGTCACAAAAGCTGGACTAGTGATTGCCAAGGGAATGTTAATGCTATGGTATGAAACAATAAATTGTAGAGAAAATTAACAAGCATGAGAAATGCAGTGTTAAGACAGGCTTGCAACAAAAATTCCATTTTGAACCTTTTCAGTATTACCATTGGATTAATAGTTAATCGACTCTAAGTATGGGTTACTGATCTTTGCCAAATCTGAAGATCTATGTGGTAAATTGAGGCTATGGATTAATTCTGCAAAAACATGTGAACAACTATTACGGATCTATCATGAAGTGTGAATTCGAGAAGTCTGCTTCCAAATTCATAACATAATTGCTGATTTGTTATTACTTGGAAATGTCACAAGTTGCAATCTAACTATGGAACTATCTTACTGAATTTTGGCAAAACTTCTATAACCTACAGTGTGCCAGAGAATTCCATAATGATAATTGTGATTTTTTGTAAAAGTCTTGAAAAGTTTGATGATCTCATGAAGATGTTGATTTAATTAATGATATTAGTTTGTGATCTTGTTGATTATATGAGTTCCGCATTATGCGGAGACAATGCTTCCATTGTCTCCGCATAATGCGGAGCTCATAAACAAGTTGCTTCACATAATGCGGAGCAACCAAAGCATTGTCTCCGTATAATGCGTAGCTCATGTATGCAGAGCAACCTGTTCATGTGCTCAACATTATGCGGAGACAATCAAAGCACGGTCTCCGCATAATGCGAAGCTCATATTCGGATATTGCGGAGACAAAGTCCTGTCTGAATTTTTTTTTTTTTTTGCCAATAATCTTCAATATGTCATTTCCATTAGTACAATCAAAATAGAATTTTTCACTTGTAAACAATATTTGCATCCATGTTCGATTTTCTTCACAGGAAAAAAATAAATAAAATATCAAATCGCTTAAATTCATCATACTATTACATAGGAAAATTGCATGTTTATCATCTTCACTTATTAACTATCTAATAAAGTAATAAAATCATGAAGAGAAGTGAAAAGAATAATAATTGAAAACCCAGCATCAAACCATTTCAGATGAACTTCCAGAAAGCTATTCCTATGGAAAAAAAAAAAAACAATTGCAACTACAAAAAAGAACAAATATTAAATACGAGAAATTATAAAATAAAAATAAAAATAAAAATGCAACCTTACCAGAGGAACTTTACGGTAAAAACTGAAAATATTAATAATTTGAAAACCCAACACCAAAACATGTGAGATATATAAGGAAGAATAATTGTAATTGAAAGGCGGTAGAATAATTGTAATTGAAAGGCGGTAGAAGAAGATATTTAAAATATCAACCTAATAGTCAACAAAGAAGGCTCAATCACTGTAGAATAAAGGCAGGTAACTGTTGCAAAACCAGTTTCAAACATGGCAAGTGTGAAAACTCATGTGACAAAAATGAATAGTGAATCTAAGGATGACTCTTTTAATAGAAGGAGTGATTTTTGATAAAAGCTAATGGAAGACATGATTAAAAAACTGATACAAAATTATAACATTCATGAAATGTATGACTAAGGATCGGTTGGATTATAAGAGTGAAATTTGTGTGGAAAGAAAATTCATTTTAGGGATTGAATTGCTTAAAATTGTTTTCCTAGGAATTGTCAATTAATTGTGCGTGAAAAATATTGAAATTTTGGATCTTTTGGTGTTTATTTTGCTTTGTTTTACATGAAAATTGTATATTAAAGAGATATATTTGTTATAATTGGGGATATAATTTGTTTCCATTACTAAAAAAATGTGGAAAATCATTTTCCCATCAAAGTGATGGGAAAACCAATTCAATGAAAACAAAAAAAATGAGGTCATGTGTGGGTTGGGGGAAAACCAATTCCAAGGAAAATTATATCTATTAAACAATGTAAAAGATGGAAAATGGAAAATAATTTCTAAGTTTTATAGAAAATTGAGGATATCAAATAGGGCCTAAAATTAAATTTGTAGAAAAATAATTTTTCAGAATTGGGACCATAAGGGGACTTATATATGCTTTGAAATAGAAAATTGTATAACCAATAGTCCCAATTATAATCTTTTAATCATGGGTTTATTTTTCTTTACTTCTCTCATTTATTTTCATTCAGAATATGTGACTTATACACAAAAAAATCGATGACACTGACAATGCGTATCACCAATTAAAAAATTTATTGTTGTTACTAGGTACCACCAGTACCAATTTGATCAAAAGGAAATCTAAATTGCATTCGAAGTACGAATGATCCCTGGCCGACTTCACCATATATACAAGCACATACAAGCAGGGGCGAATCCAGCATTTTGGTTCAGTTATGGTTGAGACCGTTGACAATCAACGATCGTAATAGCTGAAAATATAATTCGATACATATGTAAATACACTAAACAGTGTACACATGGTTTAATCGAGTCAAACATCTTTTCCATTAATTTTTTTCACTTATCCCTAATTTCCTAAAACCCTAAATTCCCAAATTACAATTTACAATTCAAAATTATAGTCTCAAACAATAATATAATATAAATTCTCATTTATCATAATTTATAAATCACAAATTTACAAAATGGTGCTTTGTTCACCGCCGCACGCGGTGCTTAGAACGCCGCCCAGTTCTGATCTGAGTCGATTACAACAAGATCAAGGAGATTTGTTGGTGGTGATGGAGGCGACACAGTTAGAGGTGGTGGTGGGTTTAAGGTGGGTGACGGTTGTGGTGTTCTGTGGTGTGGTATGGTGTCTTTGTTATTGGAGACGATGAGGATGGTGGTGGATCTAGTGGTTGGGACGGGGGTGGAGGTGGCGATGGGTTTGAGATTTTTTTTGTTGGATTTGGTGGTGACGGTTTTGTTGGTGATGGTGCTATTGTGGTGGGGACAACGATTATGGGGTTGATGATGGATTTGGTGGCGACAACGGGGTGGTGATTGTTGGTGACTAGAGATCTGATAGAGTTTATTGTCATGATTTTTGTTAGCAATTGATTGGATCTCGTTGTGGCGATTTTGTTGGTGGTGATGTTGCGGTGTTGGTGGTGTTGTTGTGACAATGGCACTGAAGGCAGTGTAGGTGGTGGTCGTATGTGACCAAATATTTTACATGTGACCAACTGTTGAACTAGGACCTTAAAATTCGATAATTGTGACCAGCAAATTTGAAAGAATGCGACTAATTGATAAATTGTTACCTATATATTTTTTAATTTGTGACCAATAAAATAGCTCGTGACCTTAAAATTCGATAATTTGTGATCAACAAATTTGAAAATATGTAACTGATTGATAGATTGTGATCTATGATTTTTTATATGTGACCAATAAAATAAAATGTAACCTATAAATTTTTTATTTTGACCAATTAATTTGATAGTACATTATCAATAAATAAGTTGTGACTTATGATTATATACTTGTGACCAGTAATTGTATAATTATGAATTTATTATATTTAATTAATAAAATATAATTAATTAATAAATAAATACCCGATTTTTGCATTAATTAAACTTAAAATCAGATTTTTGAATTGTGCATAGTTAATGCATTAATTGTGAATTTTTCCTAATTGTAATTTAATGATTCCTCAATTCATTTTCTTAACTACCAACCATTTTGTTGACTTTCTTGTCTCTAAAGTACGAATTCATTGACTATGCACAACTCAATTCCAACTTGAACTTCTATTTAGCCCGGGTTTGGTTTTGATAAAAATCACTTTTATAATAATTCTTGATAAAAATTAATGGAAGATGTGATTAAAAAATTGATAAAAATTATAAGATTCATGAAATGTATGACTAAAATTAAATTTGTGAAAAAATAATTTCTCAAAAATTTGGACCAAACGAGGACTTATATATGTTTTGAAATAGAAAATTGTATCACCAATAGTCCTAATTATAATCTTTTAATCAAGGGTTTATTTTTCATTACTCCTCTCATTCCCAAAACCTCGATGACACTGACTATGCGTATCACCAATTAAAAAATTATTTGGGGTTACAAGGTACTACCAGTACCAACTTGATCAAAAGGAAATGTAAATTGCATTCAAAGTACGAATGATCCCCGGTCGGCTTCACCATATATAAAAGCACATACAGGACTGCACAAAAAATAAATATTGGAAATGTTCTGGCGGGTAATATGTGAAAATAGCCCAAATAAAAGGATGGTCTTTCCATTTTGGCCTTTGACTATTCAAAGTGTTAGAAACTACCTAAAATACCGCTAAGCATAAAAATTATAACCAAGTCATTATACTTTAAAGAAAATACAATTAAATCCTAAAAGAATTATCTTAATCTTAAACCTATAATATGTTTATTATCTCAAATTAATTTTCAAAGACTATGATTAATAAGAATTATAAAATGAAAAAACTCAGAACTAAAAGAGGACCATACAATATTAAAATAATCATGAAAGATAAAAAAGAAATTGAATTCGAAAATGAAATTGATAAGATAGGATATGGGGAACAATTATATGCATCTCAAGAAATATTAAAATGTTTTAAAGAAAACTTCATAGAAAATTTTGCCAGAGAAATTGTAAGATCTATAATCATTAAAGACATACAGAATATTATAGATAAATTAGAAAAAAAGGAAAAAGAATATCTCAAAATATAATAGACATTTTGAACCAAATATAGACATAATAACATATCTTGATATTATAAATTCTCAAACATTATTAAATTTTGAATAATTACTTAAAAACATATAAATAAGAAGACCTATCACGAATAGATTACCACAAAAATATAAGAAATTAACACTAAAGTTTAATTTAAATATACATAATAAAAAATAAACTAAATAAAGTATGGATAAGAGAGTTTTTGGAATATTAGATTTTATTAGATTTTTAGATTATTATTTGATTTTTATTCGCTCATAGTAGCACCCTCGATTTTTGGTATCAGAGCCATAGAGATCATGGTAATTATAATTAAAAAAATAGTTAAATATTATAAATTAGAAACATAAAGAGAAAGTTATATATTTTTAGAACATACTCCATTATTCCTAGTGAATTAAAAATAATAACATTAAGAGTAATTAAAAGATTGCCTAGGGAGATAAAAGAGCAAAATATTACATAAATTAATAGTGGATTCAATGAGACATATATATATATATATATATATATATATAAACAATTATTGAAGAATTTGAAAGTATTTTATATTATTAT
This sequence comes from Fraxinus excelsior, assembly GCA_019097785.1. Lineage (NCBI taxonomy): Eukaryota > Viridiplantae > Streptophyta > Magnoliopsida > Lamiales > Oleaceae > Fraxinus > Fraxinus excelsior. Next base: position 21,184,234 of record CM032638.1, read on the forward strand.
GAAATATTTGAATCCATAGAAATTGAACTCCATTAGGGAGATATTTACCAAAAAGAAAATGATTTATAAAGAATAATATAAAATAGACTTTCAAGAAAACTAAATTAATGGAATATATGGAAACAAAAGATATTTTAAATAAAAAATTGAAAAGAGTAAAATTGATAAATCAACAAATATTAGATGAACTATTAACTCCAGAAAATATAACAAAATCTCAAGAAAACAAATATTAAAGTTAAAAGAAGAAAAATATAAAGAAAGAGCAAACTATTTTGACAAATTAAAAGAATTAACAAATGCTGAATTTGAAAAACAAGAGTATGATAAGATAATAAAAGATTGCAAAGATACTGAATGTAGAACATATTACTTAAACCAATCAAAAAATAGATGACAAATCATTAAAAATGTCAATATGTGAATATATTGAAGAACTAAAAACGTTAATAAAAATGTTAATAAATGATATTCAAAATATGAATAATGAAATAAAAAAAGTAAGAAATGATATAAATATACTAAAACCTAAAGTAAGAGAGTTAAAAGAAAATAATAAAAGTAAAGACGAGAAAATAGATAAAAAAAATTTATAGAAAAAGAAATGACTAGAATAGGAAAGAAATATATTGAACATGAAGAAATCGTAATAGAATCAGAGAGCATGAATAATGAATTTAGAAAAAAAAACTATTTGACCAGAAATAATAGAAGAAGAAGAGGAAGTGAAAAGATCTATAGAAAAATTACTAGGAAAATTAAGAATTGAAGAAAAATAGGATAATAAAGATGAATGAAGAATTAGATTTACTTATAGAAAATCTCGATCAATTAAATTTAGAAAACTTAGATGAATACCAAGTTTTGATGAATACTGGAGGAGGACCTAATCGAGCAGGAACCTCTAAAACAGAATTACCAGATCCAGATGAAAGCTAGCACATATATACAATAAACCATATAGACAATATTATGATAAGATAAGAGATAGACAACCATCAAGAGGAAACAAATATATTGATAAATTTGAACCAAATGATAACTATGATAAACATATTTCAAGGAGGAGCAAAATTAGATTTAAATTGTAAAATAGATACTAAGAGAGCTTTTTAACTTGGATATATTTAATGATTTTATTCTTTTTATATAATAAAGATGATGCATTGGAAAGTACTGAAAGAATAATAGACTTTTTAATAGCATCATTTGAAGGAAATGTTAGAAATTGGTGGGAAAGAAAAAATAATGATATAAATGCACTAATAAAAAGAAATGTACAAACAAAAATAATAAAATCGGATAAAGAATGTATAGAAAGATTAGTAGAATATATTGCAGATGAATTTTTAGGAGAAAATTGGATAAGAAATGTTAAAGAAGAAGCAATTAAAAAAAGATAATGTTATAATGAAGTTAATAAACTTAACAATATGTGATATGTGTAAAATTAAAGAATATACTTGTGAGTTTAAAGAATATTATTACGTTCACTTTTATAGTAATGAAAATCAAGATATATATAAAGATATGTACTATAGTAAATTATCAGGTTCATGGGGAATATATTTTAAGATAGAATTTGAAAAATATATTAAAAATAATCCTGAAATACCTAGATCTTTTGGATTAAGAATAAAATTTTTATTTGAAAGACTTATATATATATATATATATATATATATATATATATATATATATATATATATATATACCTGACCACCACATTTTTTATGTCAGGAAGACTTTCGACACAAGGCACCTCAAACGCGGATGATTTTTAGTCAAATCGTGAGGCTAATTAGGGGACCTCCACCACACTTTCCACTGCGTTCTTCCGGCTAAATTTTGGGCCCTGGCTCTGATACCACTTGTTGCAGAGTGATATATGAATTATGTATAAAGTTGAAGCAATAAAGGCAAGTGGAAGAGAAGTACTGAACATTTTATTTAATAATCAAATAGCCTTTATATAGGCAATACACCAATGGTTAATGGCACAATTCTAGGCATTCCACATCGTGCATATCAGAACTCTCCTATAGACTAGGACACTTTAAACAAATACACACTACTAACAAGAAAGTCCTACTGACCAGGACAACAATTGACTCAAATAACTTAAATAAATAAATAAACACTTCCAACAAACCCTCCCTTAAACTGATGTTCCAGAAATAACATTCAGTTTAATAAGAGCCAAATTTCAAAGAACTTTCACTCAAATTGGATCAGCTGATGTACACACACCAAGCTGCCTCCTGAAGTGCTGGAATGCGGGAGATTTGAGGGGCTTGGTTAAAATATATATATATCAACAAAGACAATTATTGAAAAAAAAAATGGAAAATTAACTAGGATATGTTGGAAAGATATGGAAAAACCTACACAATGAGGATGTAATCCTTAATGAAGAAATACTAAGAGAAAATACAAAAATAGAAAGTTTAAAAAATTCAAAAATTTTAGGAAAAAATATATAAAACCTAGAAGAATGTATTGTAAAAGGAAATATAACCCAAATAGACAAAAAAAGAATAATCCTTACAAAAAGAATAAAAGTCAATGTAAATGTAAATGTTGGAATTGTGGAGAAATATATCATATTAGCTTTGATTGTAATAAGAAAAAAGTTAAAATATTACAAAAAGAATATTTAAAAATAGAAAATGAATTAAGTGAAATATCCAATACTGAACAATATTATGATCAAGATGTATATATAAGTGAAACATATTTAGAAAATAATGAATCTGAATCTGAATAAAGAAATTGAGGAGATAGAAAATGATAATATAGATCTACAAGAATATGAAGGAATAGATGGTTATGGATTAAAAGTAACATTTGATAATAACAAATTCATGAAAATGCAGAAACTATCTTTAGATTTGAAAGTAGGAAAATGAGAAATTTTAGATAGAATATGGAAAAGAGAAAGAATAGCAATAAATGAATATCATAAAATTGAAAAGACTATAGATGTTAGAACAACTCAAAAAACACATAAATTAAATATTTTAACAAAAAATATAGTAGATAAATTATTAACAAAGATTAATAAAAAAACAAAGTAAGAAAATCTAATATATTTATTTAGTAGGAATACAAATAACGTTTAAATCCTTATTTAGAGAATGAATAGATTCACCCTTAATTGTAAGTTTATATGATAGAAGAATAATAAATTTGAAAGATAATCATCTAAGAACTATAGAAGGAAATTTAGCATACCAAAAATTAATATTTACTTGTTATCCAAAATATTGTGTTTCGTTAAAAGATAAAAACTTTAATGAAATCTTAGGACTATATTTCAAGTTGCATAGAAATGATATAATGCAACTAGGAGATTAAATTATGACTATAGAATATAGAGCTTTATATAAATTTACTAATTCTAATTATGGAAATATTTATTCTAAAAAATCATATATAGAAGTTCACAAGGAATGTAAAGATATTAGTAAAATAGTAGAACCAAGCAAACAGATAAATTTAATTCTTGAAGAATATGAACTTAGTATAATAAGAGATAAACTTGAAATTACAGAATTAAAAGAAGATGATTATTTTGATACAATAATATTTAAAGATTGAATATTGATAAAAAGATAAAAAAAAAACCTTAGATTACCAAATAGAAGACAATTAGAACGAGAGAGTAATATAAAATAAATAAAATTTCATAGAAATGTTGGAAATATAAAAATAGAATGAGAATATTTTAATGGAAGAAAACATATAAAATGATAAAATAAATTAATAGATACATGAGCAAGTGAATGTCATATAGCTCAATTAGAAATAAAGGATTAGCAATTTATAGAACTGAACCATATAGATATGTAAATTTTGATGGACAAATACATACTATAGAACTAGAAGTTAATGTACCAATAACAATAGGAGGAATTAGCCGTGTAATATCATGTTATATAGATAATAGTATGAATATAAATTATTATATATTATTATGAATGAGTTTTTTAAATGGATTAGAAGATTATAGTGTAAAAAGAGAATGATTATATATATAACACATAATTGTCAAATTATATTATGCGAAAAAAGATGAATGAATAACCAAATATTTTCCATTAGTGTATATATACAAAGTTACTATAGTAGAAACAAATATAACGACTTGTTCTTTAATCGATACAAGAAGTGATATAACAATATTCAAAAGTTTCTTAATAAAATTATGGAATAAAAATAGTAAGATAAAAATAACAGAGTAACATGAGAGAGTACCCAAATAATTAATAGTACTAATAAAGTCAGTATAATACTTGAAAGTAAACAAATAACTATAAATAAAATATACAATTATAATAAATTAGAATGTGATATATTATTAGGAAATGACTTTATACAACAATTTCAATATTATAAGTAAAATAATTATATGATAATGTTACAAACACTCCGTGCACACTTATTAAAAAATTCAAGAAAATTTAGACCTTATAGAGTTCGGCCAAGTCAGCGTGGTGATGGGTGTGAGAAAAAAACCAATTATAAATAATGAAATAAAAAATATAAAAATATTATACAAAAGTGTCTAAAAACAGAAATAGAAATAAATATAGAAAATTCATTATTATTTTGAAAATCATATCATCTTAAAGCTAAAATAAAACTAACAGAAAATGTAATAATAAATGAGAGCAAATTGCTGAAGTAGCAAAGATCCCGTAAATGCAAGAGGCCGTTGGAGGGAGTGGTTCGCAGATCCAGAGCTCGAAGGTCACTCGATTCTAAGAATAAAGGCTTAGATCAAAACTAAGTTAAAACTATTATTTTTGTTAAATTTGGAAAGAATACTTCTAAGTTCTTAAAGAATCGTAGGGATTATTCATTTTAATAGTTGAATTATTCATGTTTGAATGTTTATCATATGTTTGTATTACTATTTATATAGTTTGATATGTCAGGATATACGATTGAACTATTAGATAATCTATTAGAAAAATTATTAGAAAAGATAAGCAATATAACTTCTCAACTAGAAAATATAAATATATTATCTGAAAAATATAATAAACTTAAAGGAAAATATTAACAACATGTTGCAGATTATTCTAACTTATTAGATCGAAGAATGGATTTATTCTTTGAGATTCAAAATAGAAGAAATATAAGATATAACTAGTTTCTAAAACTATTCTAAAGTTAGAGGATATGTTTTGCAATATAAAAATTCATTTCATTAAGGGTAAAATAGACTTTTCCATGAATAATTTAAAAAGCCAATTTGACCAGGCCAATTACAAACGTCTCCCCATTTTGGCCGGCACACAAGCACATACAAGACTGTACAAAAAATAAATATTGGAAACGTGCTTTCTCTTTATTTCAAATTTTGATTGATCTAATGAGGTAGGATTACGTAGGGATGACAAAAAAGCTCGCCGGCTCGGACGGCTCGGGCTCGGCTCGGAAAAAGCTCGAGCCTGCCCGGCTCGGGCTCAGTTAAAACGAGCCAAGGCTCGGGCCGAACCTCATTTTTTTGGCCAGACTTTGCTCGTCTCGGCTCGGGCCCAAAAAAACTCGAGTTGAGCCCGAGTTTTTTTCTTTAATTTATAATATATATAAACTGTACAAATTTTAAATTTTTTAAGTAAAAAATGTAGATTTGACATTAAAAAAAATAAAAAAATCGAGCCGGCCAGGGCTCGGCTCGGCCCGCTAAGGCTCGGACCAAAAGCTCGGGCCGAGCCTTATTTTTTTTGACCGGGCTCGGCTCGGGCCAAAAAAAGCTCGGAACAAAAAAGCTCGAGCCGAGCTTTTTTTTTCGGCTCGGCTCGTTGACATCCCTAGGATTACGAGTGCAAGTGATTTACTTATTTCTTCATGTTGATAAATATTATACTAATAGAAGTTATGATATGATATAGATGATCACCCACTATTAAAGATATGATATGATGATTACATGGTATCAAAGATATGATATATTATGAACTCTAACCGGTTTTCTAAAGATATGATATGACGATATGATATTTCTGATGCGTGATTTAATATTTTATTCAGAATTGCATTATTATTCTTGTCCTATTGTATATTCTCATGTACTCATTATTTTTTCCATACTTTTTACAAATTAGAACGGATCATTGGTTAGTGGGCGATGATATGCAATCGCGATATCAGGACTTATGGAACTCAATAAATTAATCTGGTGTAACAAAACAAATTTTTGCTATTTTTATCAGATGAATAATTCTTTTAAGAATTTGGAATATGATTTGATTTGACTATGTATTTCTTATGTTGACTTGATGGTAGTGTTCTAAAAGACGTAATGCGTGTCCATGTGTGGAGGTCAAACTATGGATTGGTCAAGCTATAGAATGGCATGTGTAAAAAGTGTAAAAATACATTTTCTTATTATTTTAATTTTTAATCAATCAAAATATCATTTAATAACTAAAGATAATACATATCAAACGTCTAAAATAGACTTATATAAACTTCATATATATTAAAAAGTTTCCAACAAAATGATAAGTTTCAAATGTAAATCAACATTTAACTTAAAAGAATTATAAAAAAATTTAAAATAATAATAATAAAAAGATAAAGCAGTCAACGCTAAATAAGGCACCAAGCTAAGTTTCCACCACGCATCGCGCCTAGACGTCGCCTTTTAGAACATTGCTTGATGGTGACCGTGTTAATTATTAAGTTTGATTATTTATCATCAATTGAGGTAAATATTATTTGTCTTTTTCAATGCTGGCAGTTAAATGTTTAAAGCATCATATATAGTTGTATTTACGTCTCAAAATATATTAATTAAAGAATATGGGAAATTACTAATCAATTTTGTGTAAATTATTCATACACAAATTCATAAATAATTAAATTATTAAGAATTGAGTTTTTGATAGTGACTTGAATATAAAAAAAAAAATTGGATTGTTACAGTATTTTTATATTTGTTTGCATTAGGGTTGCACAAGAAAATCGCGAAATTGCAAACCAAATCGAAACCATTAGTTTGAAATCGTTGGTTCGGGTCCACGTGAACTCGCGTTTTTTTTTCCTTCAAACCGAACCAAACTGTTTCATAATAGTTTGGTTTAGGTCTCAATTTTCAAAAATCGCAAAATCGAACCGAACCGTTTTTTAATTTTTTAATTAAAAAAATTAATTTTATTAACTCACAAATTTTAAAGTTTTTTCTTTTTAGAAAAATACCAATTTAGCAATACAAATTACAACCAACCCATTAAAATAATCATATAAAGTAAATTAAGTTCATCATTATTGCCTGATAGTTTTATAAATCCACAACACACGTTCTGACCTGGTATCTAATCTAAACTAAAATTAATCTCAAATCATATGAAAAAAAACATTTATTTTTTCAACAATCCAAATCATAATACAACAAAACTACGACAACAAATCAAGCCCACAGCTTTAGAAGCTACCTAAACTCTCATTTCTCAAACATTTGACGCTTGACTGCCACTGCTGAACAAGATGCAATTTCACATCGCAAATTGTTAGTCGCCTTTTGCTTGTTAGTCTGCTAATTTCTACCCGAATCACCATTTCTCTTTTCTCTCTTGATAAGTTTTATATTTTCATTCAAGTCATTTTTTTCCTTATTCTTTCTTTTATTTGTTGTTTTCTAACTTATTATACACATGTGAGTTGTGATTTGGATTTAAAAAATGACTATTTGTGTGCATAGGTGATTAATGATCTATTTGTCATTTATAAAGAACAAATGATATAGCGTATTGATTGTGTGAAAATGTAAAGTTCTCTAACTAGTAGTAAGGGGTGAATACGGTTCGATTTGGATGAGTTGCATTATATTTTCAACTCAAATCATATCATGCAGTTTGGAATCATTCCAAACCAAACCAAACCATTTTATTTTTCAATTCAAACCATTATTTGTAGTTTGGTTCGATTTTAATCCGCGATTTACCTATCGACATTATAGTTATACGTTTAAAACAAGTTAACATATACATTTAAACAAGAACTAATAATGTTAAATGTTAAATTATATTCATATTTGTTTAAAATTCGATATATAAACAAAAAGACAAAAAAAAATAGTATCAAGTTAGCATCTAACAACAATGAATCTGTTTATAAAGATCGAAAGCATGTTGTGAAGGACTTTGGTTACTATTTTTGGTAGTCTCCTTTGATGGAATTGATGGTGAATTGATTGGAGTTGTCATTTCTTCATAACATGCATACAACATGTAGAGTGTCTTTTCAACTCTTTTTAACAAAAAAATTACAATTTTTACATCATAAATAAGTTCAAACCTGATTTTAAGAAGTTTCAACTAGCATATTGGGTTAATAACTGTTGCAATGAACAACATTTGATTAAACTTTTCAACATGACCCCAATACTTATCATATGTTTTCCGCATACTAATTGCTATGGTTCCCAACAAAGTGTTTGACTCTTTAGCTAATTCATTCAATTCTATATGAATTTCACATATTTCTTCAAAGAAAGAGTTAGAAGTCACATACTTCGAGCCACTAAGTTTTAAAGTCATTCCATAGAAAGCCCTCAAAAACCTAGCAAATACTTCTGTTCGATTCCAATCGACATGTGTTGGTGATCCATTTATATTTCTTCCATCGGACCTGTCTTCATTAAAATATTTTGTATAGTTTTCATCTCTTTCCAAGACAACAAATGTTTTTTTAAAACTTCGTAGCAGCTTGCAACATCCAGTATGTGGAATTCCATCTAGTCGTGACATCCAAACACAACAAAGCTCGAGACTTAATATTTGCTTTCTTGCAACTCTCCTTGAACCTTTTTAATCGTTCTGGGGAAGATCTAACAAATCTCACTACATTACGAATAGCTGACATAGCATGGCTTATTTCTTTCAAGCCATCACAAACAATAATATTGAGTATATGAGCACAACACCTCATATGAAGCATTTCTCCGCCCAGTACTAGACCACTCTTCTTCTCCTCAAAACAACTCTTCAATCTCAGTAACGCTACATCGTTGGAAGATGCATTATTAAGAGTCGGACAAAAAATCTTATTGATTCCACAGTCTTTAAGACAAGAAATTAACACATTTCCCACTATATCTCCTTTATGGTTTGGGACTCGAATGAAACTTATAATCATTTTTTGAAGTGTCCAATCATTATCAACCCAATGAGCAATTAAACACAAATAACTAACATTCTGTATTGTCGTCCAACAATTAGTAGTCAAAGAAACTCTATGTTAACCCAACTGTTTCTTCAATTTCTTCTTCTCGTTTAGGAACAAATTATATATATATTTTGCTACTGTTATCCTTGAAGGAAACACATTTTTGGGAAAAATATCTTGTATAATCTTGAAAACCTTCATCATCTACATGTGGAAACGGTAACTCGAACAATATGAAATACCTTGCAATATGTTCTCTAACTTATTTTTGAACAAATTTGATAACTTTGGTTTGCTTGTATTTTTGTAAAGACGTTATTGCATACATGGCTGTGCAATATTCGCAATTTCACGTTTAATTCATTTTGTAATTATTGGCCTAAATTGTTTTTAACGAGTGCCTAACTAAATACTAATGACAATGATTTATTAACTTGTTTGTTATGCACGTGTTAGGTTAATTAAATTTGTACCCTCCAATAAAGCATACTTTAAATTCTAAAAACTAATTTTAATAAAATTTGTATGAGAACTTATAATTTAATAATTTTTTTAATTAAAAAAATGACGGTTCGGTTTGGTTTTTTGCGATTTTTAAAATTTGAAACCCAAACCAAACCAGTTTGAAACGGTTTGGTTCGGTTTGAGAGAAAAAAACCACGTGGACCCAAATCAACGGTTTCAAACCAGCGATTTTAGCTTGGTTTGCAGTTTCGCGACTTTTTGTGCAACCCTAACTAGTATTACTATATTCTACTTTCGTAAAGTTGTTAGAGAATAAAATTTGTCAATTTTCAATAAATCTGAACTCTATCATTCTTTGTACATTTAAACATATCGTATACAGTCTTTGTTTTTCATCTCACTAGTAGGACGAAATGAGTTTTAACCAAACTATTATAGCAGAATGTGGCTCTTTCTTTACCAATCAACGTATGACAATATGAAAGGCAAACAGAAAAAGGTAAATAAAAAGGAAGAAATATATATTCGTTCTATTAACATTTTTTAGCAACCAATTTTGAAAATAATTTATTCACGGATTTCTCAGAAAAGATGAATGTGATTTAATATTTAAAATTATTAGTTCTCGTTTAAACTTATATTTTAACTTATTTTAAATACATTATTATAACGTCGATAGGTAAACCGCAGATTAAAACCAAATTAATCCGCAAATTATGATTTGGTTTGGTTGGTTCGAAAAATAAAATGGTTTGATTTGGTTTGAAAAAATTTCAAACCGCATGAAATAGTTTGAGTAGAAAATATGACACACACCATCCAAATCGAACCATGTTCACCCCTAGTTTGCATCTCTTCACGGTGACACAAATTTCAAGATGGTTTTTCCTAAAAGAAATTATTTCTCTATTTAATTATTGAATAATGCCTACTTGACTGGTAAAAAGAAAAAGAAAAATAAAATTCTATGATCGACTAATTAAATTCAATTTATTTTAGAAAATGATAATTCCTAGATTGTCTGTCAACCTTCAACTAAATAAAATTTCAATAAATTAAGGTACAACCCAATACAGACTATAAACGAAATAATATGAAATAAATTAAGCATTAAGCAAATTTGTACTGAAAGTTTATATAATTAAGTAACTAAATTACAATATATACACAGCATTAATTTTAAAAAATCAAAAGAAAAAAAAAAACACTACGGGATTATTTATTTATTTATTTACAATGCTATACATTTTTTGAGTTTTTATCAGATGAGACCTCGTTCCCGCATATTGGGCAAATCTGCAAATTAGGCAAATAATGTACAAAAAATATCAGCAACTTAATAAACAAAAAAATAAAATAAAATCGAAATGATCATGTCATTCTCAAATTTTATTTATTTATTTTTTTTTAAAAAAAATGGATTGTGTCGAAGAACTGGAGTCGAAATGAATATATGTATTTGAACGAGTTTTAAGTTATAATTATCATACGTATGTGTGCATAATTAAGTTATATGTATAATTACTTACCTTGTTAATCTGAAGCCATTGAGTTATACAATCTGAATGATATGGATGATCACAAGATAGCGCCACAAGCTTTTCTTCTCCTTCGAACTCTACTTGGCATATCACACACCTTTTTGTTCAAAAATATATATTAATTATGTGAATTTAATGCAAGATTTTATTTATTTATTTATTAATTTATATTTTATATGTTTTGTGATAGTCATATATTAAGCATTAAGTTATAAATTCTCCTTCAAGTAATTGTAACTTGCAAGTTTAAATCTCCTTGAAAAAATCTCCCTCCCTCTATATTATTACTCAAATGGAAAAGAATAAGCCTAAACGAGTGGATACTCCATTAATAAGGGCCCGTTTGGTAGGGTTTAAGTTTTTGCTACGACTTCTCATAGAAAAGGTTTTAAGAAAGCTACTTTAATTAAAGTTTCAAAACTAATTTTTAAAAGAATTTTCTCTTTCGAAAGAACTTTAAAGAAAGCCACACTAATTTGCTTCTTTTTAAAAAAAAAATTCTAATTGGAAGACCCACTTTTATAAAATTAATCAAACGGATCGAAAAGGAACTTTTAGATCTCAAAAATTCGTTTTTAACTTTTCAAAAGTCATGCCAAATAGACCATAACTCTCTAAACTAAAGATAACCCAATTAGGTCTTGAGATTAAAACTTCATTTTCATATTCAATCGACGTTGAATTTTTTCTCTTGAACATATTTCTCCACATTGTGGATCCTATACTTTTTCTAAACGTTATTTTAGAGTAACCCAAATACTATACGCTGATCATATTTTCAATTTTTTTTTTCTCTTAAAGGACATATTTTCATATAATCGTCGCAGGTTTTTTTATTACAATCTTAACGAAAAAATAGTCTAAAATTAAAAGAAATAACAATTAATCATAATTTGGAACAATTAGACTCACTTATCAATATTTGTAAGAGAGTTTTGAAGAGTTTTCCATGCAAAAGGATGCAAGCGTCCACTAATTTCAGCCTCCGATAATCCCCTGCTCTCTACTCCAACCGATTCTCCTAGAGCAATCAATTCCTGCACTTACCATAAAATAAAAAGTAAATTTATAATTATATATTTATTTTTTTCGAGCTAATTAATTGCGATGTTGATACTTATTTACCTCATATGATAATTCGTCTGGATCAACGTCATCTTCCTCCATTTCCTTAAAAAAAAAAAATTTGTGGATCCCGTAAAATGCGTTGTTAAAATCAATTATTGATTTTGACTTAAATTTTAATCTAAATTTTAAGTTGAACCAAACGGAAGTTATAAATTGTTGAATTAGAGAGAAACCTGATCGCCATAATCATAATCCTCCTCGTCCTCGTACTCGTCCTCGTCCAAGGACCCTAATTCAGCTGCACATTAAGATGAGAATTAAAAGATAAAATCAATAACCAAAGTAATTAATTAATTATATATTTAAGAATTAACTAATAGTAATGTTAAAGAATAAAGAATTTACGTTGAATTTCACTGTCAAAGAAATCTTGCATAAGATATTCTTCATCATCAACAACATTGTCATCGGAAGTAGAGGTGGCTGTCTCGTCTTCGTCGCTTTCTGACATTTCTAATGTCGAAAAATTATTCCTCTCCTGATCATTCGAACATTAATGGCCTTACGTCCAATATAAATAAATCTTATTCTCAATAAATTTAGATTTTATAACGCGCATTCTCATCGTATTTTCATTAATTTATTCGTACATATATCGAAAAACCGAACATGCTCGAATCACGAAAATAAGAATAAAACCTGCTCGAAATGGTTCAAGGCCGTGCTTCTTGTAGCTCGTTTCCTCTGTTGGTCGTCCATTTGCAATATTTGAAAAGAATTGATCGATGATATGTATAATTAAGCAGGAATATGAATTGCAAAGCTTTTAAGTTTCGTGCAAAATAAGTAAAAGTAATCCAAAACCATTTCTTCCTGTTTTCAAGATTCCAAGGTCAGCATCTCATATCTAGCCATAAGGAAAATTGTAGCATTGGTCCTCGATTTAATGCCCATGTAGCAAATGTGTCTCTAACTTGCAAAATAGTTACTATGACGTGTGATCCTCATGAAAGCATGTCTAATTCTGGATTATAGGCACTGACCTAAGTCAGAAAATAAAATATGGCTTTTGATGGTTTCATTTATTGAGATTAATTGTACAAATTATGATGAAAGATTGTCCAAGTTATTGTATTTTTAAATTTGAAGACCAATTTGTCATTTTGAAATTAGATTAAGGACCTATAGGGAATTATTCCGTATATGATTAGTTTATTCGTTTTGAAAGCTGTATTTCTTGTCCCAAACAACTTGCACAGTCTTGCTTTTCTAATTTTACTTGTGTCGAAAGAAACTCGGATCAAATTAAATAATTAATTTTTGAAGAATAAAGGAATTTTTAAAAGTAGTTATAACAAGGGAAAATAAATTAGAGGGAAAAATATTGAAATAGATTCTCAGTTTTGAATTTCTCTTACAAAATTAATAAAAAGTTTTTTATTTTTTTTAAAAAAATTGAGGATAAATAAGAAAGGGTATAATTGCAAAATTAATCCTTCCCTTGAAATTTTGAGGAAAGTTGATTAAATATGTGATTAAAAAATAAATAAAAGTTGTAGGTAGTGATGATAAAAAAAACTCGCCCTGACGTTGTCTCGCCCCGAATGGGGCGAAAAAAACCCGCACAGATGGGTTGGTGTGGCGTGGCGGGGCGGGGCACCCCGAACCCGCCCCGTGAAGAATTAAAAAATAATAATTAACTACAAATTCAAAAAAATAGTTAACTGAAAATTTTAAAAAAAATAAATAAATAAACGGGGCAGGGCGAGGTGGGGGAGTGGCCCCGCCCCAAACCCGCCACATTGTCATCTCTAGTTGTAGGCTCTATCAAATGTAAGATAAAATTATTTCTTGACATCGACTCAAATTTTTATCTACCTTTTGGGCAAAACTAGATAAAGGTTAAATATATTCACACTACATTTTTTTATAAGTGCACCACTTTTTTATTACATGAGATGTTTATATGTTTCATTCATTGTCATACCTAAGTTTCCAACTTTTTGAATCGAATTTTTATCATTAACATTCTATTAATTAGTACATCTTGCCCCTAATCACAATTTCTAAACAAAAACTCCATTAGACGAAAGAAAGAGTACAACATGAAACACTCATTCTAATGTTAATCAATAAAAATCATCGAAGCTAGATATTCGATTAGTTCGAACTTGTTTAATTGGGATAAAAAAAAAAAAAAAGGTTCGACTAGATATGGGGCAATTTCTAACATTATCTTCAATAAGCCTTACACGAATCTACCAAAAATAGACTACAATGTCATTCGAGCAAATTTGTTGAACATTAATGCCATCATTTTTTTATTTTTTTTTGTAAATTTCTCTCATATAGCGTAGTTTTAAGTTGTTTGATGCAACCAACGTTATCTTGATATAAAATCCTGGACGTATACACATGAATTGATGCTTGGGGTGCAATTTGCAAGGTACGACAATACACAAATTGAACTATTAGCTATCAAATCACATCCCCAGCCCCCACCCACCCACCAAATTTCAAGTAGACAAAAAGGGTATTTATTTCACTTCAAGAGATGGAGCTACCATTGGTGTTGTCATGAATTGACTTAAGAATTAAATGTTTTAATTCTTTTCTTTGTATAATAAAAAGGTTGATAGACAATTAGTTATTCGTTCTCAGAAATGTTCACTTTGCAACCGAAGACAAAATTTAAGTCTTCTTAAATCTTTAATCCCAAATCACGTTTCAAATAATACACAGTTTGTCGAGCTCTTCGAGAATTTACAATTTTTTTTTTTAGAAAATACATGGGACAAACAAGATAATTCACACATTTATTATCTTTTTAGAAAATACGCCCAAAAGTGATTGTATATCATCGAATCATACGAATCTTGAGATTATCAACATGATTGAATTGGAGATATTTGTACGTGTAGGTGAAGAAGTCGGAAAAGAGGAGTCATTTTAGGGTCTGTTTGATTGTAATAATGGAATTGAGTGGTAAGAAAATGAATTTCAGGAAATTGAATTGTCTAGAACTTGTTTTGTTGGGAATTGTTATTTAATTGTTTGATCGGTATAATTTCCACCTGAAAAATATTGAAATTTTGGATCTTTTGGTGTTCATTTGACTTTGTTTTCCATGGAAATTGTCCATTAAAAGAATATAATTTGTTACAATTGGGGATATAATTTTTTTTCCATTGCCAAAAAAAAAAAAAGTTGCCTAGGAAAACTTTTCCTCAAAAACCAAGAAAATGTGGAAAATCAAGTCCATGAAAAATTTAGTCAATCAAACATACGAAAAAGTGGAAATGAAATTTAATTTCCATCTTCCATGAAAAAGTGTGTCAAATCAAACAGGGCGTTGGAGTCTTATTCAAAGTGAATCCACTCCCTGAACTAAATAAGTCGTATTTGAATTGTGTTTATCTATTGATGGAGTTTATCCTTTAGCTCAAAGATTTTATTCACTATATATTACAATGAAACTTCAATATCTCGAGATTTGGATTATAATCTAAACCAAAAACAAGATCGTACTAGAACTTTGTTAATTATAATCTAAATGTATGATTACATTACACATAAACATCTATTTTTCTATAATTATTATGTGAACATCAAGCTTATTGATCTGATCTCATTATTTGGATTTTTAGATTGTGAGACTTCAAAATATAAACTCATCTCTATCGGTGAATTTCGACATCGAAACATTTTCAGAGCTTCTAAGAAAGTGATACGAATGAAATACTAAATTCTTATATTTCTCTCCAAACCAAAGTAGAGAACAACAACAGAAATCGACAAGAAACGCAAATTGGAAAATAGAAATCGTGATTATGAAGACAATTTTTTCCCAAGAAATCAATTCTAAGACAAAATGAAATTGAGAATAAAATGAAGAGATGCAGCCATTGTCGAGTTAAGAGACACTACTATGAAGAATGTATCAATGGAACCAAACACTTGTGCAATGCTTGTGACGTGAAATATAAACTGGGAAGGTTGGTTCTTGAGTACAGGTTAGCATCCAACTCGACTTTTGATCCTTTAAAACATTGAGCATGCAAAAGATTTAAATCAAAGTTTTGCCAAACGAGCCCTAAATGTGATTTTGAGAACCCAATTCAACTAATTCACACTCGAATGCCATTCAAACTTAACATTTCCCCTCTTTGACTTCGAAGTTTCCATGCGAATATTTGCAACTATCACCAAGATCCGCACTGATAACTTTTCATGCCCGAGATGTTGTGGGGATCAAAAAATCAAAAAGGATCTCACCCTCAATGGCACCCCTCTCCACAGGACTCAAGCGTAGTCCATCGTTGAGGACGTTTCTCCATACTACTATTTGAACGAAAAAAATTTAAGATAATTGGCCAAAACATATTGCTCATAGCCGGTTGGCTTGGGATCAGCACGATGCTTGACGTGAAAAGCAAGCGTGGGCACGTGATCAACACAATGCTTGTCACGACAAGCAAGCGTGGGCATTGATGGCACGTTAGCTAGCACAAGATATCTATGTTGTTGCAAACTATGTACCATGGTTTGCCTCTATCCTATAGATTCTTAGCAATTGCTGGCAAGGGGGCAAGGAACCATTGCCAGCCCTGGAGGACAGCAACCTTCGGCAGAGGCATCCTCCGTGGGCAGGCCACGGCTTCAATTGGGCTTTGGAAAACCCCAACTCAATACTTAAGCTATAGCAGGTGTAGGTTAACGGTCTGCTTGCATTGCGGAACTGCGAGTGGTCTGTTCTCGCATGACGATAAGCACCAGTTGTAGCAAGAGAAATGAGGACTTGTCATTTTCTTAGTTAGATAACTTGAAGGAAAGAAGCGTAGAAAATATTTATTGAATCATTTTCTTCCTTCCGTTGTTCACATTGCCCAACAATGAGTGAATAATTTATTCTCTCACATATACCTAATAGAGATATCTTCCTAGCCAAATAAACCCAAGTAGGCGAGCACTCTATTCGCTAACAAAACATCTCTTCAATATTGTCAAGTATGTTATTAAGAGCCTCAATTAACTCTCTCTATAAATTGTACTAGGAAATGGACGATGTTCATCTTCATAGGGAGATGGGGACATCTCATAAAGTTAAATGTGGCAAGCCATATACAAACTTTACTTTTACCAAGTTTACAACATTGAATTTCAAGGGCTAAAACTAGCCAATTTTTTTTTACCAAAAATCAATTATACAATCAACTTGATCACCTTTTTCCTAATAATGATTCAAGCAGCGCAGCCTCTTCTTCCTGCAATATAGCAAGACGAGAGAAACTGTTAAGCTCCTGACCTGTATATTCAACAAGTGAGGTTTGTTTCATACATACCACTAATGCATTAAATTCAGTCTCCTCATCAATGGCACTAATTATGGCAGGATCGTCCAAGTGTTCCTATTTCAGGAAAATATTGACAATAGAATTAGCTTGTAATTAAGCATTTAATTATATCAAGATCCATTTAGTTCAGAGAAAAAACAGTAGCTAGAGCTAAATATTGGTCTCTTTCAAACAAATGGCTTGGAAACAGGAACTGAAAATATGATTTGATATCATATTTCTCAAACCCAATCTGGTCATTGACCCAGTCAAAGCAGTGTCAATGGGTCACCGGTTCAACGGTGGGTAACTGGTTTTACTGCTGGTCATTGTAAAGGGGTTTTAGTAAAAACGGGTGAATAAAAACTGCCCAGTTCAGCCAGTTCTTGACCAATTCAAGCAGCTTTGACAGGGTCGATTGCAGATTGGTCCATTAAGCAACCCAATCAGATTTGAGTAGCAGTTGCCAGTTTCTGGTCCCGACTGGCGGTCCAGTCAGGTCCAGTACCAAAAACTGTGTAATATAAATAGATATGTGGAGTGTAATTTCTTACATCATCAGCTATTTGCAATGCACCATTTTCATCCTGCAATAAGAAGAGAACAAAAACAATTTTATAGCAAGTCCAGAATAAGACTTTGGACTCAAATTCAATTATCAGATACATCATAATACTTCAGAAGGATTGAACTGAAAGCAACCTTAAAATTTCACTTTTTTCCAGATTAAGAACTTTTTATTTACCTTCAAAACAACGAAGAGAAGAGGGTCTGAAGGTGTATAAATCATATAGTGGGAACCATCCTGCAAAAAGTGGACATTAAGATGACAAAATATTAACGGACATGCAACACGTTATCTCATCTAGAAAGCCATTCACTACTAAACACAAGCCAAAGGCTACCTAATGACTTTCCCTAATTACCAGGATATATCAAC
The DNA here is from genome assembly GCA_019097785.1 of Fraxinus excelsior. Lineage (NCBI taxonomy): Eukaryota > Viridiplantae > Streptophyta > Magnoliopsida > Lamiales > Oleaceae > Fraxinus > Fraxinus excelsior. The sequence continues at coordinate 21,202,761 of CM032638.1, forward strand.
TAAACAGATACTAATACCTTACCAGATGGAAGCATGAAATTTCCACGCCTTCAGTTGGCAAACCATCCACATCTTGACCATTATCTGCATATTGTACACATTATTCATTAATAAATTCAAATCTGCTGCACAAGACCTAGAGCTTGGACAAGAAAGTGCTTCGCAATGTTATTTATTGTAATAATGCTAAATGTGAGTGATAACAGTCATGACAGTGATTACTTTTTGGAGGTTTTGGCGGTTATTGACGAATGATAATGTGATGACAGATCAGCAAGTGATGGCTACATGCAATGACATTATCAAATGGAGGCTGGTCGATGAGTGCAGTTCATCAACTATGAAATGCTATCAGGGGCGGTGATGGTAAGACAATATAGACCAGATGATAGTGCCATAGACTCTAGCGTCTGGAGCAAACTATGGGTGAATTGTACATAAACCAGCTTGAAAGGAAACTTTCATTCGTTAGTATTTATCTAAGGGCACAGTCTTAACTTACCCTCATGGCCGGTAATTAGATAGCTTCATTTTTTTGATAGAGGTTATAAATAAGTTCTACATTTCTTTTCTCTTCTTTATTTTTCTCCTCTCTCCTCTTTCTTTTTATTTCTGGACAATTCAATTAAATAATTTTGGGCCAAATGAATTAAAGAACCGAACTAAACGGCATAGCACACTGATCTCCAACAATTATTATGAATGTTTGGAGAAAGTAGAGTGGCGCCTTCAACTTGGCTGTCAATTTGATTTCTAAATAAGAGTTGAAAATCAGACTAAGATGCAGCAAATCCAAACGAACAGTGAAGTAACTAAATATGAAAGCAGCAAATGAAGGTGGATTAAATATTTGTTGCTCAACAAGCCACATGCATTAGGGTTAAGACAGAGTTCTACCTGTGTGAAATTCAATTATATCGTCCTCAGTATAGCATAATCCTCCTCGTGCTGTGTAACAAAATCTAATAACAACGCACAAAGCTACACAAAGTCAGTTACTTTTCCATGATATGGTAAAAGAAAGATAGCCTTAAAATGATATAATCCTTAGGCATACCCGCTGTACACCAGATGCATATGTATTTTGGCAAGGGTGTAAGCTGCAGTGGGAAGGATAGACTCAACTTCTTCGTCACTGACCTACAAAATTAATAGACTCTCTTATTCCCGCTCAAGTACTATTAAACTAGTCAAGAAATTTTTATACCAGTGCCAATAGTCAGTTAAAGGTTAGATCCTTCATCTTGCTTCTCTTTTCTTTATGCAAATATAGGTTATTGTTCCTTATGTCAGAATAATACATATATAAAAAAATAAGAAATAAAATAAAAAGCCCCATCCAGCCAAGAATAAGTTGACCATAGTTACTAGCAACCAAAATGAAGATGCCAGCAATATATTAGACAAGGAAACAAGTCAAAAAGGGATATATGATTAGACTTACAGCAGACCACCCTTCAACATTGACGCTCTTTAAAATCTGAACGGGCCTGCATATAATTAACTTTGACAGTTATATTTCAGTAAGAAATCAAGTGGAACAAAGTTTTAGCCACAGGCATTGTCCTCACTTACATATCCACTGGGCAGAGCAGCATGCATTCATCACCTCTTGAGTTTCTAAATTCCCTCCTTATGATGCACTCCAGGGGGAAGTTATTGGTCGAATCCACCTGTCAGCAACTCCTTTAGGTTATTAAAAATAGGATAAACCAAAGAAAGATACAAGGTGTCCCAAAATAATAAAATGGGTAAACATTAACAACGAGATAGTAACAAGGGACCAGAAAATTACCATAAGCAATCTTCACATAGATTTATAACATACATAGATTTATAACATAATCTTTTGCATTGACATACAGATAGGACAGTGCTACGGAAGCAGGGAAACAGTACAAGTTGTCATCTTTTACAATAATGAATAAATTTCTTGAACCAGGGTCAATCCAAGAATAAAAATAAAGCTACTTTCTACTTTATAATTGTCTGTTTATATAATGATTGTGTAATCAAATTCTCAATTTATTTAGTTCATGAAAAATACTACATCGTTTTTTTTCTGTAGTTGTCATCATTTTCACAATCTATGCTCAGGAGGGAGAAGGGGAGGGGAGGGGGGGGGGGGTGGGGGGTGATGAGGAACTAAAAGCACTCACTTCCCAGCAATGAGGGTATTGTTCTAATCAAAATTCATTGATTACAACAATTAATCGAAAAGGAAAAGGAGCAGAGCTCAAACACCGAACAGGTAGTTGGGATTTCAAACCTTAATATTTCTTATTGGACTTTCTCAAAAGTAGTTTATAATAACTAAAAAACATTTCTGCCCTAATATATACAAAAGGGGGATCATTGCTTTTATGTATTGCAGCCTTTTAAGCTTTTAATAGGTTATATGCAATAATTTCGCATCCGTTAAAATTCCCATAATCTTCATCTCCCTCAGTAACAGGTAAAGCACCATTTTTACCTTTTCCAGCGGTCCCAAATTCAGTGTGTGGTTTCCCTGAAAAGATGTTACTCGTAGTATACTTTATGTGTATATTGATTAGCAATGAATCTATTCAAAGTTTATCCATATTCATCACCACTTAAATCAAACTAATAGTGACCGTTACATTACATCCGACCTAGTGTTACTGCACTTCATGTTCCCAAGTAGAAACTAAGGATGATAATAAAAATCATATATTAAGAAGTAAAAAGATAAATGCAATAACACGCACACACATAGACGTTGAATTTGATACAAAAATAACAATAAAAATCATACAATTGTAGCAATGCGTTTGTTAGAGGCCATGAGGACTCTGCCTTGGTCATCCAACACAAACCCAGCCGGCGGTTTCGGAAGGGGCAGCGTCTCGTACGGTAACTCTTCCGACGGTGACTGCAGCAACTCAACCCCACTTTTTTCAATTTCAAAATCATCATCTATTATACTTTTGCCACTACTTTTACTATTGGACTTCTTTTTCTTCCGCGTGGCTGGCGGCGACCCACCACCACCGCCACGGCGTTGCTTGGATGCAGAAGAGCAACACAAGAATCCAAATTCAATTTTTCTGTTTTTATTGATTGATATATAATTGTTGTTACAATTGGGGAATGCAAAAGAGTAATTGAATTGAGGGATAGGTGGGATTGTATTTGGGGTATTTTTGTACAAATTTGAAGGAATTGTTGAAAATATGGGCACAGAGAAGGCCATTTTGCCGGGGTGTGTACACTGTACTAAAGACAAATACTCCAAGTCCATACACTGAATCAGATTTTTTTTTGAGTTTGTCCTCAAAATCAATTCACTCGTCACATCTGAAGAATACAAAGTTGGACCGAACTAGTATTGGACCTCCAGTTCAGTCCAGACTTCCAGTTCTTCTCGGAATTAAGAATTATGTTTCTTGTACACTCTTAATTTACATCATTTTTGACATCTCGATTATGTATCAAAAATCTAGTCAGTGATTGGAGAAAATGTTATTAAAATCAATGTACAAAATTTGCCAACTCATATGATGTCAAACTTGTTGTAAAACATGATGTACATGTAGTAAGATTGTAGATTTAATTGGCTCTGAATATTAAAATTGCGAGGAGAAAATTCCATAAAAACCTTTTTTAAGTATTTATTTCAATAATTAGATGAGGTGAATTTTATTTCAAAAATCAGGTGTCAACCCCTCATTCCACGCCCACTACCATCCCCATTTTCGCCCCATGAACCATGCAATCGCCGATCGCCAACCAGCACTTCACCAGTCGTTTGGCAAAGGCGGCATCATAGAGAGACAACCACCAATTGCCAACCACCACTTCAGAAGTCGTTTGGTAGCGGCGACATGATAGAGAAGAAATAGAAGCGACGACACGTGAAGTAGCTATGTTTGGGCAAGCGGGAGTGAGCAGTTATCTGCAATGTTCCATGTGTCTGTGGTAATGCTTTGTGTGATCTATGAGAGCAAGAGGTGGAGGTGGAGGGGATTTTATGCGGTAGTGGTGGTGATGTAGGTGTGGTTGGTTGGAAGTGGAGGTGGAGCCCAAGGTGGTGGTATGGTGGAGGTGATGGTGGATTTAAGGAGGATGTGGTGGTGATTGGCGATAGAGGAGGTGGCATTGGTGGTGAGGTGATAGGCATTTGGGTAGTGTTGGTGGTGGTAGAGTAAAGTGATGCTGGATGAAGATCGTTTGTGATCAATTATTTGTATAATTACGACCAATAAAATAGATAATTTGTAATTAATAAATAAGTTGTGACATGTTAAAAGTGTGGTTTGTGACTAAATTTGTAATGTGACTCATATTTATGTCTTTGTAACTGTAACATTATGTGATTTGTGACTAGTACTTAATTGTAACAATAAATTATATATTGTTGTAGTTGATAAATAAATTGGAACATATAAAGATTTGTGATTTATGACTAAATTTATAACTGTTATTCATAATTTGTATTTATGACTGTGATGTGTGATTTGTGGATTAATACGTAATTGTCACCATAAATGATGCGACACTGCTCCGGAAAACCCTCGTTGCTTCATTCACCCATGAGTTGCGAAAACTTCCTTCCGAATTGTATGTTATTGTGACCTTAACCTATTTAATTAATAAACGAGTCGCGGAAAATTTATCAAGTGGTCACACTGATTTTTGAAAGAATTCTACGAGTTTCTTTAAATGGTGGCTAGAGCAATGTACCCACCATTTAACTACATTTCATCCTCAATTCATTATAGTGTTATTTATTTGAGCATTGCTAGGGGTACATCACCCTATACATAAGGGTCTACATCCCTCTCACATGGGGGTGAGACCCGCTCGAATAAAAAAATATTATTTCAGTGGGTCCCACCCCCCATGTGAGAGGGGTGTAGACTCTTATGTACAATGATTGATGTACAAGTAGATAAATCCTATTTATAAACTCAGACAAATTTATTATTTAAATTTTATAAATGTAATTTTGAATCAATAAGAGACTTATTTTTATTCCTTTCACGTTAACATTTTCAGCCCTCAAAGTATAAAGGAAATGAAAGTGAAAGTGTTGATGTAAATGGTTGTGTTTCATTAACTTGAGGAGCCCTTTTAGAGGGCCATCCATACCTAAATTCTACGTTAATCTTTTCAGCTCTCAAAGTATAAAGAAAATGAAAGTGAGATTGAGATTGAGATTGTTGATGTAAATGATCGTGTTTCGTTATAACTTGAGGAGCCCTTTTAATGGGCCATTTATACCTAAATTCATATATGTAAGTAATATTTTGAATAGTTGTCACTCAAAATCGTTCTATACATTAAAAATAATTTTATGCATTAAAAGTCAATCTAATTTAATGTTTTGATTAAATAATATGATTTTTAAAATGATATTTGAACTTGAAAAATATCTTTTATCTTGAAAGTTATTTAAAAATAATTTCTAAAAATTCATGCCCTTCAAAACCTTCGAATGTGGTCAAAATGTAAGAAAATAAAAAATGTCGGGCAGTCGACCAGAAGTTTCCAACGGTCCAAAATTTGACTATTCTGCCCTTTGATTTTTACTGTACAAACGATTGTATTGGTCATCTGGACAAGAGGGGGTCGACCGGACGAATCATTCGAACTCCCAAAAAAAAATTTACGTCTTAAATTCTATAAATACATCTACTTCTTGCATTCAATACAACATTTTTCAAGAGTATCAAAGTAATATATCTTTTTAAGAGATTTATTTAAGCTTACATTTGCATTTATTTTATTTATTTTTTCATATAAAAAATTTTGATTGATTCAAACTCTTTAATCATCATTTTCTTCAAGGTTTTTATCTCTCTTTTTGTATTTAACTTATTTTTATTACTCATAAAAGAGAGACATATTTTAAAAAAGATTTTTGAACTTACATTGCATATATTTCTTCTACTACTAAATATTGAAAAATTTGATTGATTGAATCAAACTTGTAAAATTATCATATTCATCAAAGTTTTTCATCTCTTTCTTGGTAATTACTTTATTGCAATTATTTATTAAAAGATATATATATATTTTGAGAACATTTTAGAATTTATATTGCATTTATTTCTATTTCATCTACTCATTGAAAAAATTTGATTGATTGAATCAAATTTCTAATTATTATATATATCAAAGTTTTTTTTATCTAATACTTGAACTACATTTATTGTTATTCATTGAAGTGTTAGCATATTTAAGTACTTAACTTGTTTGTATTATTTATCAAGAGAGGAACTTCATTGTAAAATTACTTCGATAAAGTGTGGGTCGTGTTGAAGTCCTGTAAAGATCAGCATTGTATAAAGATCGATGCTCCTTGCTGTAAGTCACCGTGTGAGTCATATTAAGGTCTCGTAAAGCTCAACGTTGTTTAAGGATCATTATTCTTTGTTTGTAAATCACCAGAAGCGTTGCAAATGATTGGATTGCACTATAAGTTAATCAATATAGTGAAAATGACTTGCTCGTGTCGGATAACTTGATAACGAAGGACGTAAATCATTGCTTTGGATCCAAAGGCAGACCCAGGATTATGATTCAGAAGGGGCGAGACAGAATTTGAGATATTCATTTAAAATATCTCAACATATCTTTGCCTCAACATTTTCTTCAATAGAAATTTGAGATATTCATTTAAAATATCTCAACATATCTCCTACAAATCAAACAAAGCTTGCATAAATATACCGAGAATGAAATGGCAAAGTTTCTTTCAAGTCATAGATTTAACCAACTTTCATTAGTTTAATATGACACAATTTGATTTTATTGATAATTGATGGAGGACATTTAGTGCTTGTTCTTGCAGTGCTGGAGGACACTTAGTGCTAGTTCTTGCTAATTGAAATGGCTTATGTTCTTGCTGGAGGACACTTAGTGCTAGTTCTTGCAGTGCTTGTTTACAGAATGCATCAACCTCTATATTGGGATGCTTGCCATGGTCCGAGGGTCGGGCGCTGAATACAGGGTGCTCTATTAGGTACTCTGACATTAACTTTCTTAATCCTATGCCGGGAAATGGAATTCCCAAGAGGTAGAAAGATCTTAATGGTCTTCTCCCTAGCATTTCTGTTGTAAAAATTTCAATTTTGTATCAATCTATTCAGATTTTCGACTAACTTCGGCAGGGACAATAATAGTAGTTATAGTAGCAGCTATTAGTTCAGCTACAATAGATTACAGAGGATGGTTCAAATCTGTAGAGAGTTCCAAATACATGTATTTTAAGTAAATAAAACATGGGCAAAAATAAAGACATCATAAATGAGTAAAATTTTGTCCATTGAATCTATGTTTTGATGCAAAACTGGCAAGTTAACTGCTCCATTGCTTCTATAGAGAGGATGAGCAATTCAAAGTCCAAACAGATTCGTGTTTGAAAGGTTCAATGCAAACAAACATGTATATATCCAAAGCAAGCAACTAACATTAAGTGCTTTTTATTCAATATGGGAAAATAGAATAAGCAAAAGCTGATAGCATTAGTAATAAGAATTGCAAGTTTAAACAAAAGGGGATAGTGCATTGATCAATACCTTTTGGAGCCTCTTGAGGGTCAAGTATGTGTTTTGGTTATTGGAGGTCCAGATTACTAGTACAGTTCCTAAATTAATCTATAGCTTCTTTTCTTTGCATCAAATTAATCTATAGTTTCTAGTATTCGTAGCTATATACAATCAGCATTCAACAAAGACAACTAAGATTTAAATAAAAAGAGAGAAACAAAAGTCCAAATCATCTCATTATATATCTAGCAAAAAACCGAACACCTGGTCGGCGCCTTTAAATCAGAGGAGTTAAAACTTGAAAGGCCAAATGTATGCAAGAAGCGAGGTTGCGTGGATAACGAATTAATTTCGAAATTGATTCAACTTACAAAACTTTCTTCAAATCTTCAATCCGTTCTTCTTCTTCATCTTTCAAAATATGGTAAATCGGTTATTGGAATTTGGAATCCCCCCTACCGTCGCGTAATGAGTTCGCAGGGTTTGAGAATTGGGAGGAGAGGGAAGGGAACGAGTTCACAGGAGAAGAGAATTGAAAGGAAGGGAAGGAAATGAGTTCGCAAATTGCAGGGAAAGGGATTCAAGGGAACGAGTAGGGGTGGGCAAAACCCAAACCAACCCGAGAAAACCGATCAACCCGACCCAAACCGACCGGGTTGGGTCGGTTTTTTGGAATTTTTGGGCGGGTTGCGGGTTGTGGGTTGGGTGGTCGGGTCGGGTTGGGTCGGGTTGCGGGTTAGCAACCCAAACCCGACCCAACCCAACCCAACCCAACCCAACCAAAAAAAAAAAAAAAAAAAATCAATCCTTAAAATACCAAAATCGACATGGCTATATAATTATATGCACAAAAGAACTCGAATAGAAAAAAATGTTAACGGATTTAAAAAATATTAACACAAAAAAACACATATAATCACAAGCGCAAAAAATTGACAAAAAATAGTGAACGGCCCAAACTCAAGAAAGTTGATACAGCTAACAAAAATATGCCCTCTACACGAAAGTTAATTACTTGAATTCCATGACAGAACAAAATATATTAAGAAGATACCAAAATTCACATGAACCGTGTAATTACTCCAGCGAAAAGAATTCGAATAGAGAAAATAATTCAGAAATAAAATTTCACGAACCTTAAAAATGAATTCTATAATCTAATATTGGCACACTGAATTGAAAAAGGAGGAGCGTGAATCGATAAATTTTAATTTTTGATTTTCAAGTCATCACTCGAATCAATTTTCATTCAACAACTATATTTTCAAAGGTAATTGCTGTCAAATTGTGGGTGTCATATTGAGTAAACCCGTCTCGTGAATAAATAGTCAAACTCGTCTTTGTCAATAAATTTTTTTGAAAATGAGATAGTTTTTTTTTTGTAAAAGTTACAAATGAACATATAATTGGATTGTACTATTTTACTTTTCAAGTTTATTAACATTGGATGGCTAACGGTTATATTAATGTTATTTTACATCAAAAAATTGGATGATTTTAATTTTTGTGTAATAAATTTTTCTCAAACCGACCAACCCAACCCAACCCGACCGACACATAATTGGGTTGGGTTGGGTTGGGTTGGGTTTCAACATTTACATGGGTTGGGTTGGGTTGAGTTTCTAACGAACCGACTATGTTGGGTTGGGGCAAAAACCGACCCAACCCAACCCACGCCCACCCCTAGGAACGAGTACTCTTCTCAGTTCTCAGGTTTGAGAATTGCAATGTGTGGGCACTTTTTCTAAGGGTCTGTTTGATTGCGAAGGTGGAAAATGGGTGAAAAGAAAATGAATTCCAGGGAATTGAATTACCTAGAAATTGTTTTACTGGGAATTGTAATTAATTGTGTTTGATTGGTATAATTTTCCACCTGGAAAATGTTGAAAGTTTGGTATCCGTTTGACTTCATTTTTTATAGAAATTGTCCATTAAAGTGATAATTTTTTCTACCACTGAGTCTAGAATTTGTTCCAATTACCAAAAAGTAAAAAAAAAAAAATTTTTTTAAACAATTAGAAAAAAAATCATATTCGTTTGACTTTGTTTTGTATAGAAATTGTCAACAAAAGTGAAAATTCTTTTTGCAATAGTTGATAGAATTTGTTGCCATTACTTAAAAAAAAAAAGGTGGAAAATATTTTCCCACCTAATAGGTGGGAAAACAAAATCAAGCTTTTGTGCATCAAATGATTGTACCTAGAAAATAGGTGGAAAATGAATTCCCTGGAAAATAAGACGCATCAAACGGCTGAAAAGTGGGAAAATGGAAAACGATTTCCTTTTTCCATGGAATTGGTGGCGTATCAAACGCACCCTAAATGTTAAAAGACTTCGGGCTTTGATAGTTGGGTCAAGGCCGAAAAAAAAAAGGAAAATTACAAAAAATCAGGTATATAATTTACATCAATTCAAAAATCAGGTTGAAAGTTTAATTATTCAAAAATCAAGTATTTTATTTTAAATATCAAACTATTAATATATCCAAACCCTAAAACAATCTATCTCTCGACTCTCTCTCACCATTTCTTTACACTCTCTCCACCGGCCGTCACCTCCGTCGCCCGAGCCTCCACCTGCTTCTTCTCCCCTCTCCCTCCCTCTCCCTCTCCCTAGCAACATCGAGGCGCTGCTCTCGACGCTGATGTGAAACGCAACAGCACTTGCAGGGCACTACTGTGCATCAACAGGTAAAAATTAGTGTCACGTCTCTCTCTCTCTCTCTCGCGGTTCAGATTTGGTGTTTAGGTGGCAGTTTTGTTGGTGTTCGGGTAAGAATTGGTGTGCTTGTGTTCTGGTGCTTAGGTAGCGGTGTCGAATCTTTTTGGTGGCGATGGTTTTGTTGATGTTTGGGCGGGGGTTTTTACAAGAACGGAGATGCCGACGGTTAGGTTGTGGGGCTCGTCGTGGTGGTGTTTGGGCGGCTGTGGTTTTGTTGGATCCAACGGTGGTTGATGTTATATTGGATATGGTAGTGGCTATGGTGGTGGAAGTGGATCTTGGTGGTGGTGTTGGTTGTGGTCTGCGCGCCATGCCCATATCGCAGCTCCACAATCTGATGTGAGTTTTTGGGCGTGTTTTTCAGTTGGTGTTTTTTGATCTGGAGGGTTTTTTTCTAGTTGTTGGCGTGGTGCCTATTTTTGATGGTATGTGACCAAATATTTGGTAATATGTAACCAATTACTCAATCGTGACCTACAAAATTTAATAATATGTGATCAATCAATTTAAAGATATGTGACCGACAAATAAATTGTGAATAATTAATTTAATAATATGTGATCGATAAATAAATTGTGGCTTATAAATTTTGATATGTTACCAATTAATTTTGAAATATGTAACCAACGAATTAATTTTGACCTATAAATTTTTGAACTGTGACCGTCGGAATAATTGTCGCAATCAGAGCAGTCGTCGGAATAGTCGCCAGAACGATTACCGTAGAAAAGGGGTGGTCGGAACGGTTGCCAGAATAGTCCCTGAAACGGTAGAGGTGGTGGAAGTGAGGTGAGTTAATTATATTATTTAATAATTAATTAATAAAAATATTTTTAATTAATAAATAAATACCTGAATTTTACATTTTGAAACTTGACACCTGAAAATTGAATTGTGCCAAAGTTAACACCTGACTTTTGAATTTTTTCCTAAAAAAAACTCAGGGTCCAGTTGGGGCAACTGCCCTTAATGGGTCCCTGTTTGGACCGAACCTCCACAATAACATTGTTTGCATCATCCATCCTTTTTACTTTTCGCTTTAACATTTGTGATTATTATTTGAATTAATTTATTTAGTTTTTACTTACTTGAATTTAGATTAATTCTTCGAAAATGTTTTTAAAAATCAATTCACCCCCTTTTTAGTTTGTTATTTTTGGGCTATCAACATCATGTTTGGTTTCAATTATATCTTGAAGGCGTTTTGATATCTTGTCCGCATCATCAAAGTAGGGGTAAATATCATCTTAAGAAAAGTGCAAACAAATGTATTAGATTCAAGTTTCTTTATCTCATAATTCATCATAATTTTTTCCTACTTCATAATTTGTTCGCCCCAATCATTATAAAGATAGCCAAAGTTCTTAGTCCTGCAGTGGATATAGTCATTGAATGTGGAATTTTCTTTTACTTCCAAGAACGAGATACAATTAGTTGTTTTACTATATTAACGGCCAAACACTATAGTCGTTGAATATCAATACATATTTTGGCGAGAATTTTTTGATTTGTAGCCCATTCACAATGATCAATATTAATTTGGTTATAGAAAATATAGGATTAACAAACGAGAATCCTTTTAATATGTCAATGTTCAAGATAATTACGAGATGTCAAACGAGTGCGAAATATTACTTTTTTTTAATATCGTTTCAAAATGTTTGTGATCTAGCTTTTCATGTCGTTAACAACGTGCAAAACATCCAATCGCGGCACGCATCAAAGTACATTGTTCCAAACTAGTATTTCAAGAATTTCGATAACACACTAACTTTAAAAATTCTTCAACGATCGTACGCTAATCAAATTCTTAAATCACATACATTATCTCGAAATTCGTTTCGAGAACTACAACATGGACAAATAGAATTGTCTAAATGAATATCGAAAATAGTTAAACATGAGTCAAACATGCATGTTAAAAAGACACGGGTAACTTGTCTTTTCTTCACCCTTTTTCAATTATTTTATTAATATTTATTATTTTTAAGCAACAAATTCTTCAATATAATTTACATAATTTTATTATAAATTTTACATGAAATACGACGCCGATTTTTGAATGTATATTTTAAATTTTTAGGAAAAATAATTTATACTTCGTTTAAAATTTTCTCCTAATTTACATCCAAAAAAATTTAACATAGTATTTCATTTAAAACTTCTAGTAAAATTATGTAAATTATATTTGAGAAATTTGTCTTGCAAAAATAATAAATGTTAATGAAATAATTTTAAAAAAATTAAAGAAAAAACGAATTATATGTCTCATTTTAATACGCATATTTGATGCACATTTAACTATTTTTAATATTCGTTTAGGCAATTCGATTTGTTTAGGATGTAGTCCTCGAAATGAACTTTTATATAATGCATGTGATTTAAGAATTTGATTAGCATACGATTATTGGAGAATTTTTAAAATTAACTTATTATCAAAATTCTCGAAATATTAGTTTGAAAGTATGTATTTTGATGTGTGATAACATTTGCTACGATTGACTCGCGTGCTATTCACGAACTGAAAAATTTGGTCATTAGCACTTCTAAATGATATTAAAAATGTATTATTTTGATTTCGTTTCACATCCATTAATTATCTAAAAAATTGATATGTTAAAGAGAGGTTGTATTTCTTCCTTTTTATTTTAAATGATGTGTAGTGTACCTTTTTTCCTTTGCCACATCATATTTTTTTAAAGTTCTATAAAAGTTATGTGATCGAAAGCTTGTACATATTACATTAATATATATTAATAGGGAGGATTGGAGAGAAACTTTTAAATACTCAATTTACCCTTATCTAATATACTCTTATTTAATTTTAATTTTAATAATAATTAATTAATAACATTAATTCCTTACATATTTATCTATATACCCAATATACCCTTATTTATTTTAGTTTTGTTATTAATTAATAATATTAATTCATTTCATTCAACACGAAATTAAAAAAAAATCATTTTTCTTTTCCATTTGTCAATAATTCCCTAAATTAGTCTTTTTAATATTATATTAATTTTTATTAACAACTTTAATTATAAAAATATTACTTAAATTTCTTCCCTCTACTGAATTAATCAGTTTAAAAAAAATAACAACCATATTCCCTTATTTAAATGGTTATTTTATTTGGTTGTTTCACACAATTAAGTAATATATTTCATGTAATAAAATTAATTCATTATATAATTTGATTAAATTTTATTTTACCCTTATTTAAAAGTTGTTTTAATTGGTAGTTACATATGAATCTCCATAATACCTAAATATAGATTAAAACAGAGTACCAAATAATATGGTAATTATATTCCACTAAAATTTTTATTTAAAACACGACATTATAATTGCAATAAACATTTATAATCTTTGCTCGTTTTCACACTTAAGCCCTCAATTATTTTCAGCTTTAATCTTATTATTAATAGATAAAAATTCCAATATACAAGGAGAACATTCAATGAAAAAAGATGGAGAGAATCCGTCGAGGCTACGTTTTCTAATTTCCTGCCAATGGAGAGCATGTAAATAAATGAGAGTGGAGCTGCAAGGCTGCTTTGAGTTAGTACATATGCTATGTAATAAACGTAATTAAAATCATTATAGCTATAAAAACCAATATTTCTCATTTTAGAACTGTTGCCAATTAAAGTAATTTGTTGTAGGCCAAATGTAAGAATTGTTGTTAATGAAAACAATTCGTTGTGGCCTAGATCTTATCAAAATTCCGAAATAGCCTAAATGATGCTTATGTATGTAAATGTATTAGTGTTGAGAATTGGAGTTTTTGAGAAGCCTATTTGCGTGAGACAAATTCTACAAAAATAAATAAATAAAAATTGGTAGTTTTGTTATTTGACAACATTTTTTATTATGATAAAAAAGATGATATAGTTCTTTTTTTCTCTCTATTTTATTTTAGAATTATTTTACTAATTTCTGGTTTTTTTTTTCAATTAGTCGAGCTTTGTTCACATTTCAATTTAGTTTTTAATATCATTGACTTAATTTTATATCCGTTTTAATTGTGTGTGTATATATATATATACACTAGGGGCAAGCAACGTGTAATGCACGTTTACTTAGTTTATATTTAATAATTTTGTTTAAAAATTAATTTGTTATTAATAAAGATGTAATTTTTTTGGTTAATTAAATAATTAATGATGTAATGTTTTTGTAATTGATAAATAATTAAATAAAGTGTTTATCTCTGTCATCTCCAACCCAAAATTATAAACAGAAAACTCAAGGTATGTTAAGGGGTAAGAAGATGAGTTTACTTAAACTTTTTGCATGGCTTAAGTCTTTACTCCTTTTTAAGTAATAACGCAATTCATTTTATCGCTAAAGTATGATATGTATTACGATAATATATGTATATCATGTGTTAGACTTAGTATTGGTAAGTGACGGGTAAATTTTCGAGGACGAAAATATTTTAAGAGGGTGAGAATGTAATACCCCGAAAATTTTCATAAAATATAATTCAATTTTTATATATTATATTTTAATATTTTGAAAGTTAGGGACTAAATGATACATTTATCAAATTATATTTTATTTGTGTCAAATGTTTAGATATTGATGGAGTTATCGTAAATATATGAATATTGGTCTCGTTGGATAAATCGTAATTAGATACATAAATCAGATTCGAGAAAAAGTCGATTCGGATAAGTTAGCTCCAAAATATTTTAATTTGAAAGAATTATCAAAAGCTAATTTATTTTTATTATTATTTAATTATAATTTTGAAAGTAAGGGGTTGTGAAAAAGATTTTCCGTTAAAATAAGAAATTCCGTTAGTTTTTTCGTTAAATCAAGAAATTCCGTTAGTTTTTCCGTTAAACCAACATATTCCGTTTAATAGCCACTTTTTATATATAGAAAGATATATATCAGATTGGAACGTCATAAACATGTGGCAGCCCAACAGTGTTATTGTCTCGTCATATTCATGAAAAGATGCATTAATATGTTTCATATTTATGAATTTATGGAGACATCTTTGGCTTGACGATTTATATTTAAATGTTTCTAATTTTATGGTTTTTATTTAGTTGTTTTATTATTTATTAAACTATGATTTAATAATTATTTTAGGAGAGATGGAGGATATTAGCATAGGTACAATTATATTGAACTTTGACAATTATAATTTTATTGAAGTGTAAAAACAGGCAAACAGCCCCTTTGTATTGGTTTTTGGCTGATTTTTACATTAAATAAAATCATTTGAGACTTATTTCCATACTTACCCAATTTTCGATATTAAATTTTTTTTGAAGTATTAATTATAATTAGCACATGTTGCTACATCATATTGGTATCTGACAAAATCACGTTTTTGATAAAAATGTGTTGTATGATATGTCATATATTTGCTATATGAATTTTTTCAACATTGATAAATAAATTACTAAACTAACATACCGATGACTTTTTTATTTTGTATACTAGAAACATCACATATGAATACATCATCGTCAAAAATACTAAGGGTGCGTTTGATACGCCACCAATTCCATGGAAAATGGAATTTCCATTTTCCCACTTTTCAGCCGTTTGATGCGTCTTCTTTTCCAGGGAATCCATTTTCCACCTATTTTCTAGGTACAATCATTTGATGCACAAAAGCTTGATTTTATTTTCCCACCTATTAGGTGGGAAAACATTTTCCACCTTTTTTTTTTTAAGTAATGACAACAAATTCTATCAACTATTGCAAAAAGAATTTTCACTTTTGTTGACAATTTCTATACAAAACAAAGTCAAACGAATATGATTTTTTTTCTAATTGTTTAAATTTTTTTTTACTTTTTGGTAATTGGAACAAATTCTAAACTCAGTGGTAGAAAAAATTATCATTTTAATGGACAATTTCTATAAAAAAAAAATGAAATCAAACGGACACCAAACTTTCAACATTTTCTAGGTGGAAAATTATACCAATCAAACACAATTAATTACAATTCCCAGTAAAATAATTTCTAGACAATTCAATTCTCTGGAATTCATTTCCTTTCCACTCATTTTCCACATTTACAATCAAACGGACCCTAACAGAAACGAGGTTTGATTTATCAATTGATCAACAAAATGAATCAGATCATCTGTTTAATTTGAAAAATATTAACTTTTTCCGTTCTGTTACTTGTTGATGTATATTTTTCTTGTCATGTCTTAAATATGTTTTCGTATTCACCAGATTGATGTCATTAAACAAAGATTACAATTATATCTTTACAAGGCAACTAAATGCATTTGAAGAATAGACATTGTTGAGAGAAAGATGTCTTCTCTCGGATGAAATGAAAATTGGAGTCATGTAACAGGAGAAAGATTTCTCATTCCTTAGCCGGAAAGATAAGTGAATTAAAGTATACATTCTTCGAAAATGTTCCATTGGGATATCTACATTAATAAAATGACCCTATAGAAGCATTAAAACTAAATGTGTGGTGGAGAAGTATTATACAATGTTAGAATTAGTGAATACTTTTCTTATAGAAATTTCACTATTAGACTAATTAGTTATTTTTTTATAATGTTTTCAAAGAAGTAATTTCCAAACTATATTGTTTGAAGATGTAATTGAAAAGTTCTTTTTCATGCTTGAGAAAGGACCAACTTCGAAATGGAAAAATAAAAGCAATTAACCATTATTCAATATTTTCATATTATACACATAATTTTATAAAAACTTTTATTCGTGTGTGTGTGTGTCTATATATATATATATATATCACCTCAACTACTTTAAAAAACAATATAAATATTTCAAAAAAATTACTCATATCATTCATTAAATATTTAATATGTGCATCACACATACTTACTACTGTGGGGTGTGTTGGTTTAAATATAAATAATATAAGTTATATTAAATACAATCACAATAAAATATAAATAGAGAGTGAATTTGACATTTTAAATGTAGAGTAAAACCTATTTCTTTATTTTCAGCAGTTTGAAAAAAAAATATTCAAGGTTTGACTCTTGAAAATTTTAAAAAATAAAATAAAAAATATATCACTTTTCAAAAGTCTTAAAAATATTCTAATCCTTCCATTTACGTCTTTTCTTGTTCTTGTACAATTCTGATTGTATTAGATGTCTGTTTGACACTCTTTAATTTATTTTATAATTTGTTATAAGATTATTTTCAATCATACATTCACACAATAAAATATTTTACATATATACTAAAAAAATTTTCTTATTTTATAACCACGTGTTCTCTTCAAAATTATTATTCAAAATTCTTTTTTCTACCAAAATGGTTGTCAAACATGTTCTAAATTTTAATTCCAAGGTTTGACTCTTGAAAATAAAAAATATATCACTTTTCAAAAGTCATAAAAATATTCTAATCCTTCCATTTACGTCTTTTCTTGTTCTTGTACAATTCTGATTGTATTAGGTGTCTCTTTGGCACTTTTTAGTTTACTTTTATAATTTGTGTAAGACTATTTTTAACCACATATTTTTATAATAAAATATTTTACACGTATATTAAAAGTTTTTCTATTTTTTAATTGCAAATGACCTTAAAAATTATTATTCAAAACTCTTTTTTTCTACCAAAATGGTTTTCAAACAGGTTCTAAATTAGAATTGTTATAGCTTATTTTATACAATTATGATTGGATTAATAAACCAGGCCTATGTTTGGTACCGATTAAAACTTAGATTTTAATTTAAATTAAAGTCAACAATTAATTTTAACAATATGTTTTATGAGTCTCACAATTTTTCTATAATATATTTCATCAACTTTTATCAAAATCCACAAAAAATCTAATTTTAATCTCTACCAAACAGGGGCTAGAATTATTGTAACTTATTTGTATTGGACTAAGGTCTATTAGTTTTTTTCATGATATGCATCTTGTATTAGTGCAACTATAAATATTCATTGAGTGAACAGTAAAGGGGTCATATTATCAATCACATTTTTTTATTTTATTACACCACATTTTAATTACACTGAAAGTTTTTACCTTTATTAATTATCGTAATTGTGTCATCAAGTTATTGTCTTGTCACATTTTTATCCGCAACCAATTATTAATTAGTATATCTAATCATTGATAGTTTTTTTTTTAACCGAAATTTCCATTAAAAAGAGTTTTGTCCATCGTAGAAGTGAGCACAGTTCATTTCAATCTGTTTCTAAACAGAATTGAATCGAACTGAATACCAGTGAGTACTTTAAAATGGAACCATTCATTTCATCTCTAAGTATGAAATCAAACCGCTCGGTTCCTAGTCCAACTTGATCTCGTGTTAAGTTCTCAAATTTACTTAAATATACAAATAAAGTGTGTAATTATACAAATTCTTAAACTATAATTATTTAATATCTAAATTCTCCATAATCTATTCATTAAAACGATTTAAATGGATGCTAGTGATTTAATGGATCCTGTTGTAAACATGTGATTAATCTGAATTATGAAACTTAATGGACCTATTGATTTGAGTTTATAAATAAATCATATTAAATTGAATAATAGTTTGATGTACTATGATGAAATTCACAGGGATGACAACCGAGTGGGTATGAAGTAGGTTAGCTATTATCGTCCCCTGTTCAATTAGATATTTTCGTCATCTTGCCTCACCCTCATACCAAATTAAAGCGGGACAGGGCACGACTTCTATCCCGTTTGTTTTTTATTTTATGTCTTTAGTTAATAAATATTATTACTTTTTTTAATTTATTAAGGACATTTCACGTTCTCTTTAAAAATAATGATAAATCTTAAAAACTTAAATTTGAAATTAACTTTAAAACGTGGTGGATAGTGGGGTGAAGACTATGTTTTTCATATCCGCTTTGAGACAACGATCCCGTCCCGTTTACCCGGTTAGACGGATAATCCCAATCCCATTTGAGGCGGGACCCATGTATCAAATTGAACGAGTCTTTTTTACCATCTTTAAAAATTCATAAGAAAAAAATGACAAACGTTGTTTCATTGCACCGTCTATCTTTAAAAATAAAAAGTTAAAACGTTCGAGATAATTCGAGTTTTTAAGGTTTTTGTACTAGAGCTAGAATTGGATCGGAATCGACCAATTATTGATTTTAATACTCGTAATCAATTAGAACTTTAATCGAACCAAGTCAGTTGGTATCGATTTGATTCTGATAACTTTTATCCATCCTTATTATTTTTAAATAAGCAGAAAAAGTACAAAATTATATTAAAAGCTCTCTTTAAAGTATGTTAATAGAATATTTGGACATAAATCATCGTTACTAATTAATAGAAAATTGATGACAAAATGAGACGAAATAAGTTATTACAATTACGACAATGATCAAAGGTAGAAACATTTATTACACATTAAAAGTAATATAATAAAAGAAAAAGTATGATGTAAATATAACCATTTTAAAGAATTGTATGTTCGATAGTGATTAAAATCCAATTAAAATTGAAAATATGACCGTTATTGGGTCCCACTCGTTTAATAAAAGTCAACAATAACTATTAATTTTTCAATTTTAATCCCTACCGAACGGGTCCTAATTCTCTTAAATACCATACACGCAATTATCAGCAAGTGGGTCTTTTAGACTTAGACAATTGACAATATTTAGCTAAAGAAAACTCAATATAGACCTTTGAATTATCTACTAATCATTCCACAAGACATTAATTTCAAAGGGTGAAATATGAATCAAAATTTCCTTCAGACCAATGTAGCAGCCGCCAGAACAATATGAACGATCCAGGAAAGTGTTCTTACAAATATTCAAACATAAGACGGCGGTATCATTTCTATCCGCTAAATTAAAATAATAATAATAATAAAAAAGAAATCCAAAAAGTGGATAGTCAAATTCATCTCACTTAGACCCATTTGAAATATACAAATTAAAGATAGGGATTTTGTCTAAGATCTAAATCCAATGACAAAGACAGACGCGTAATTTGCAGTGAACAAAGCACCTTCCGAGGTTGTGGCATTCTTATCCAGATGTTAACCAGCTTGTCGGCTCGCCTATTTAAATATTGAATAATTCTTTCTGTATTTAAGCAGTTATATAATAATTTACATACGAATGATGGGTCAAAAAGAAAGTGGAGAATTTTTATTTATTTTTATCAAGGGTGTGTTTTGGGCGACAAAAATTTTCTTTCTGTTAATTAAAAATAAATAGAAGAATTTTAAAAAAAAAAAAAAGAATGTATTAAAAAAAAAAAAAAAAAATTACAAGATAAAAAAAATACAAAAAAAAAAAAAAAAAAAATGTGTGCTTAAAAACAGGAAAAGCTTTTGATTGAAGGAAACTTCAATTGAATTTATATAAAAACTACTTAAAAATTTGTAAATGTGGCTCCTAAACAGGGATTTTGATTGAAGAAACTTCAATCAATCATATTTCACTCTCCTTCATGTATTATGTAAACATATTAGGCTGTGTTTCCATTATCATAGGGCTGTGTATTTTTTTCTCAATGTCCAAGTATATAAGCATGTGTTTCTAACGTAGAATATTTTGTTTAATTCCTTTACTAATATACTATTATTAAATTTTTTTCTCACTTAAATATCAACTTAATTGAAATCATCAAAATACACACATTTTCTCACTTCTCGAAAACATGAAACAACTCTAATTTATTTTTATTCTTCGAATTTTTTATTAATTCCAACAATAATTTAGTTTTACATACTGAAAATAAATAGGGTAAATTAGGAAAGATTTTGACAAAAAAATAATTTTTCAATGACATTAAAAAAGCTTTCTTAATTCGTGTGAAAACGAAACAAGTCTATATAATTGGGACGGAGGGAGTATTTACATATAGCACAACGGTTGAATATTTATCAATAGTCTAATACGTAATAATTTTTATAAGAATAATAATATTACTTGCACGTAATAGTTTACATACAGATAAAGTGTCAAAAATAAGATTTTTGAAGATTTTTTTTATTTGATTGATGAAATTCTGACGCAATCGAAATTGATTCCTTGAGTAGGATTGAACTTTCAAGATTAATTGGGACCAAGTAAGTTTTCTGCGGTCTATGGCTGCTTTGGTTTGACTGTTTTTATCTTTTGATGTGTTATTCGGGAATGTGTGTATCTGGTGAGTGGTGTCATCTGCACTATTCCCTCCACTCCATTCAACTGTCACCACGATAAATTATAAATTGAACGAGACAATTCTGTACTATAGCCATTTTAAAAACCCAATTTGAACCTTTTTTATGATGTACCCGAGATTGTCGAGATTTAATAAAATTCGACATTTCTCGTAACTAATGTGGCTCTAGAAAAAACACGCGAAGAGTCACTATTTGAAGTGTGATTGAAAATCATAAGTGGAACAAATTTGCACACACGCCTAGAGGTCGAGACAAAACATGACTTTTAAACTCAATTGGATCAATTGAGGTGATTTAGACTACTTGGAGATCTCCGTTCCCTCCTAAGAAATTATTGTGAACATGAACGTCAAAATGCAGTCATATCTTGCTAGTCCATTTTGAATTATGAGACATTCATGGGGGGGAAAAGCACTTCTGTCTCTTTAGGTCATGTTTGGCTAGTACGAATTAAAATTAATTTCAATTTAAGTCAAAGATCAAACAATCAATATTGGAATCACATCTTTCATGGATCCCACAATTTTTTTCAACCACACATTTCAAAAATTTCTATCACAATTTACTAAAAATCTAATTTAATATAACATGCAATCATCATCTATAGTCGTTTATACTAATTCTCAACGCTTGTTTTTCATGTATTCATGTACAATTCGATATGACACGTAGAATTTATTATTTTCAATCACATGGACAAGCATAAATCTTGGTTGTATCGGCATTTGTAAAAAAATATATATATATATAGTTAGATAAATGAATAGTAAGTAAGAGCTTTGAGTATTTCTTCGAGCTTCTTGGATATGAATGAAAATATAATCGAGTAGAAATATATATTGATTCAATAGAAGAATTAGAGGAGTAAACAAAGCATAAAAAATATCATAACAAGTGAGATCCCAACTAAAGTATAAAAAGGAAAAGGATAAGAATTCCCGTATTCGTCCGAAAATGACGGGGGGGACGGGGGCGGGGGCCATTTATCCTACTTCTTCTTCGAGCCCATATGGTCCAAAAGTCAAAACATATAAAAAACTTTGATGGATAATAGAAAAATACAGACCCGGCCAGAAAGGATCCGAGATTATCTAGACCTTTAAATAGTCACTGAACTTTTGCCAAAAGTTTCCCAGAAGGTCATCCGATACCTTCAAAATTATTCGCCCTAATTAGTTACGAACTTAGACAAAAAGCTCAAAGAATAATCATAACTTGAAACCCCCCCCCCCGAACCCTAAAAAGAAACTCCCCCGCCGCCGCCCCCCCCATCCCCCCGCACACCCCCAGCAAACCCCCCCCCCCCTCTGACCCCGACTCCCCCACTCCCACCCTCAAAAACCCCCACCAGAACCCCCACCCAAAACCCCACCGCACCCACAGATGAACCTCCCCCCCGCCCCCCACCACCCCCCTTCAAAACTTACCTAAATAGTCCACTGAGAACTTTGTGTAAAACTATCCTAGTAGTTTCACTCAAACTTTGCCAAATTGGGACCCGCATACATCAATGATTCAGTGACCCGCATAGGAACTTTTTGCAAAGTTGAGTGACTATTAGGGGAAGTTTTTGGAAAAGTTCGGTGACTAATTTACGGTAGTTTTAAAGTTCGATAACCTCCTGTGAACTTTATGAAAATTTCAGTGACTAATTAAAGAAATTTTGAAGTTTCAGATGCATCTCATAGGAAATTTTTGACAAAGTTGAGTTGACTATTTAGGGTATGTAACCCCTAGAAGGCAATACTAATTATAATTATAAGAAAAAACCCTTTTATATTAATTGATAAATGCCCACGTGAAATACGTAAATAAGTGCGTGACACACGTCTGCACATAATGACGTGTCAATAAAATACTTGTCGGAAAATAGTACAAGCATTCCATGATTTTTTTCATTTTTATTTAGTTTCCAAAAAATTTTTCACAATTTTTATTCCTGCCTTGGTGACTAATGTCATTTTTTCCATAGAATACTGCTACGTAATCTCATTGAGATTGTAATCTCAACTTAGGTAACCCTAAATGATAGATGAAATGAAATGTGATATTAAGCCCCCGTTTGGACCACATTATAATTTTTATTTTCATTCTTCTACTCATTTTAACAACACATTTTTTAATAAAATAATATTTTACATCACATCAATAACTTTCTCATTCTTTTTAACCAAATATTCGTCATCACATCACCAAAAAATGTATTCTTTCCATTTTAATGTGCATCAAACAGGGGTTGAATGAGTAATTTTAATTTCCACTTATCATTTATTCCTTGTTTGGTACACATTAAAATTTTCATATTCATTCTTCTACTCATTTTCAATCATACATTCTTCAATAAAATAATATTTTACGTTACATCAATAAATTTTCTTTTCTTTTTCAATCGCATATTCTCCATCAATCTACTATTTCCAGAATATATCATTTCAGAATAATGTGGCTCAAACATACCCTTAATACTTCATCAACGCCACATAAATTGGAGTAGCAACTCGAATTACACTAGATAACATTACTCTTTTCCATTTGATGCAAGTTATCAAGCTTGAGTAAGTGATCCAAATTGTGTCCTAGCCACAAAATATGCCGTCTACTAAAAATTTAGAAGTTTGGAATATTTGGTCAACAAAATTTATAAGCATATTTGGCCTATGTTTGGGCTTCATTTTTATAAAAAAAATTATTTTTTCAACATTTATTTTCAACTACATATTCTTTTATAAAATAGTTTTACGAGTAAATCGAAATTTTTTCTTTATTTTTAGCCATACATTCTTTAATTTTTTACTATTAAAAAATACATTTTCTTGGAAAAATGGAGCCCAAGGAATGGCTTAGTTAATGACGAAACTGCATGGTGTTTGTAGGTTCATTGCCCCCCAAAATACGTTAATTTTAATTTTTTTACTTTTTTTCAAGATTTAATTTTTTATTCAGCTCATTGTTTTTTCTCTGCGCATAGCTTTTTTCTTAAAGGTCCAAATTTAAAATCATCAAAGGGTAATTGGCGCAAAAGTCCCTACCTATGACGGTTGACCATTATACCCTCTTATATAAATAAAACAAAAAAGAAAAGAAAAAGAAAAATAAAGAATAAATTGCAATCTAGTCCAAAACATTTTTAAAAGTGCAAATCAATCCAAATAAATTATTAAAATATTAAAAATAATAAAAATAAAAAATAAAAAACTTTTTCTTTCCGATCCCATTTCTTGTCTCTCCCTCCTTCTTTCCCCGTCAGCCTCCAAATAAAAGGAGAGAAAAGTTTTTTATTTTTGATTATTTTTAATATTTTAATAATTTATTTGGATTGATTTGCACTTTTAAAAATGTTTTGGACTAGATTGCAATTTATTCTTTATTTTTCTTTTCTTTTCTTTTTTGTTTTATTTATATAAGAGGGTATAATGGTCATTTTATGTTAAAAATTGGTCAAAAGGACGTTTTTGCGCAAGAAAATGCAAAGGTAGGGACGTTCTGCACCAAAAAATCGAACGTAGGGACGTTTTCCACAACAACCGTCATAGGTAGGGACCTTTTGCGCCAATTACCTCTGATTTTAATTTCCGTCAAAATATGGGCTAAATAGTCCATTCTTATTCGATCGGGACGAGGATGGTGAGATTATTGTCAATCATGTGTGTATATCCAATGTAACATCAAATTTGACAGTATGAGTTGATAGATTTTTGTACATTACATTTTAATAATAATTTTTTTTCAATCAATGATCAAAGATTTCCTACATATAGGAAATGTCAACAAGGATACAATTACTCAAGTATGGTAATATTTACTTTACTAATATTCCGCGCTCAACCAAACAACCCATTAATTTTTAGGGTTACGCCACTTTGCCAGAATGTTGACAAACATTTTGATATATAAGTGTTGGCAATATATGATTGATATAAAAGTTAATTGTATTTTAAACAGTCAAATTATAATATTAACCGTCATATTATGTTAAGAATTATGTCAATCTATATGTTATTGTAGCATGGTTGTAATTTTCAGCATCGCCGACGGAAGCGTTGGCATCTCTTCCACGTTGCGTCCCACGATTAGTTTGTCGACATCAACCTACCCACGCGCAAATTATATTTTGTGAATTTTCATATGGGACCAAATGCAGTGTCCCACGTGCTAAAAACTTGGTACATGCACCGCTTATATAAAGGAAGATTGGGGTTCCTAATTATTCGTTTCAGAACTCAGGCAACCTTTTCACTTCGGAAACTTTGAGAAAATCAAAGATTTTAAGTAAAAAGAGAAAAGGCGAATGAACGGTGGTGATCAACAGTTAAATTTACCGGCGGGGTTCCGGTTCCATCCGACGGATGAGGAGCTCGTGGTGCATTACCTCTGCCGTAAATGTGCAGGGCAGCCAATCGCCGTCCCAATTATAGCTGACCTCGATCTTTATAAATTTGACCCTTGGGATCTTCCTGGTAATTCTTTATTTCTAATTATTTTTCTCATCAATTTCAGGGTTTCCTTTCAATTTCTTTATGCTCATATATATGATATTCAATTTACGTTTAACCAGGAGTTTATGTGATTTCTGAATATTGTTTAAATGTGAAACAGCTATGGCTTTGTATGGTGAAAAAGAGTGGTACTTCTTTTCTCCAAGAGACCGGAAGTATCCCAATGGTTCACGTCCGAACCGGGCAGCTCGGACGGGGTACTGGAAGGCTACCGGAGCTGATAAGCCAGTGGGGAAGCCAAATCCACTGTGCATAAAGAAGGCTTTGGTGTTTTATGCTGGAAAAGCTCCCAGAGGGGTCAAAACCAACTGGATTATGCACGAATACCGTTTAGCCAATGTTGATAGATCTGCCGGGAAGAAAAACAATTCGAGGGTACTAACTCTTTCATTCATCGAGTTACTGGTTTATTAGAAGCAGATATTGATATTGCACTTGATTGGCAATTTGGGATGATGGATTGTGTTTGTTTTATGGTTATTTGTACCTTTGGATTCTCTATCCAGTACTGCATATCAAATATATAATGTATTGATCTTCTTATGTCTTGTGCTATGTCAGCTCGATGATTGGGTGTTGTGTCGACTATACAACAAGAGAGGTACTCTCGAAAAACATTGCAATGTTGATCAGAAGGCTTTGCAATTTTCAGATGGTAAAGAACAGAAACCAAAATTGGATGGTTTCGTATATAATGGGAAGGTAACAAAAGTGCAACCGGCCATAGCACAGCGATTATTGAAGAATGACTACTTGCATTCTGAAGCGTCGGAGTCAGTCCCCAAGTTACATGCCGACTCGAGTAGCTCTGAGCATGCGTTATCTCCCAAGTTCATGGGTGATAAGGAGGTCCAAAGTGAACCGACATGGTATGACTTCCAGAAACCCCTTGATTATCAGCTTAATAACAAGGATGGCTTCGAATACAATCATTTCGTGCCTCAAATGCGCTACAACGATCAGTTTTCTTCGTTCGACAATGTGTTCATGTACATGCAGAAGCCCTTCTGATCAGGGGAACATTTCACTACATGTAGAATGTACATCCATCTGTTAGATGTCATGTTTGCTCAAGTAGATTGTACAGTTCTGAACAATATTAAAAATTGTATTGTTCAGTACCAAATATACTATATATTTTTGAAAAAAAAAGAAGAAATTTATAAACAAAGAGTTAATTTTTTTTGTTCATGTCATTTATTTGTAGGGACTTCTCATTTAATAATCTCTTATCTTCGTAAACATAAACATTACAAAATCATAAATGTTACTAGTAAGAACTGAGTAACCGCTCGGGCTCCAACCTGTCGTGTCTGGGTGACGTGCCACAAGCTGCCGAGGCGATTGCGCAGAGGACGAGCTGTTTGCACCCGGTCCCCTCTTCGCTTCGCCCCTCCGCGTCCTGGCAAAGATCCCCCGTACAGAGATCTTTGCAGTCAAGTCCATGATTGATTGGATATGTGGCAGGAACCAGACGGCCAAATCAGCCAGTATGTGGCGGACCCAAACGGTCAAATCAGCCAGAAGCACTCAATGCCAGCCAGCCTATGGAAAGACAAGTTGACGCCTACGGTGGGACTGGCCCCAATAATCTGGCTACACGTGTCTCCCAATCCAACGGCCCCCCTCCTCTTACACCCGGTATAAATACTAGACCCTTACGCCAAAAAGAAGGTACGCACTCTTTTACTCTTGATATATGAACACTTGCCTTCAAGAAGATCAAAAGAAAAACGGCCTCCGAGTGAAAACTTGGGGATCGATTGGATAATTTCCGGCCAACCCTACGCTGACTTGACCGTCGGAGTGCCCGTGGCCAACCCCGTCTCCTATGGGAGCGGCCACGTGTGACTGACGTTGTGTGGTTTATGCAGGAAAGGACAGACACGAAGGAAAGGACAGACTCGAAGGTATCACCTGTTGGCTCGGTGACAGATCCGTTTTTTGAGGTCAACAGATTGGCGCCGTCTGTAGGAAGGAATTGGGCAATGCAAACCACGATAACTTCCCACTAAAAAGCTTAGTCGAACTTCCGGCAAGAAATCCTTGAAAAAGGAGGGCGGCAGGATCGGTAGGACTCCAACTTGCCAAGAAGAGAAAAAGCCTTACTGCCTCGAACCATGAGTTCCAATGAGGAAGAAGTAAATCCAAGGAGGACAAGAGAAGCCTCTGAAGAAGAGATCTCTCGAAATGTCACTCATCAGCGACCCCACCACAGGTATCGCAGAAGGAACAGAACCGCCCAACTCGCGGCTGAAGTAGCCACTATGGCCACAAACATGCGGAACATTGCGGCTCAGAACGCAGCCATGCAAGAATTCCTTGCTCAAGCTCAAAATCGAGACAGCCATTCGGCTCAACCGAGTCGACAGCATTTTGCACATAGGCGGTCTGGGGAAGGACCAAGCAGAAGGACCCAATCGGGGCCTCAGAACGACGCCCCTGCCGAGCGGGAGGTAGAGATGGACACGTCAAATTACACAGCTGCCCCAATCAGGGACACCTCGGCTGGAAAAAACAATTTCCCCCCGGATTATGAGGAGCAGCCCCAAAGATCCGCTAGCGTCTTCGACCGAATCGGACGAACACCTAGAAACGGGGGTCAGCATATCCCCCAAGAGGTTCGACAGCGGCCACATGTCCAAAGTCAGGAGGCTCAGGTCCCTCCGCCTAGAAATAGGCGAGAGAGGCGAAGCGCTATAGACTGGGGAAACAGAGGAGCAGCAGCTCAACATCCGCCCCAGACCGCCGAAGAGGAGGAGGGCCCTCACGAACCGTGCAGATCATATGAGCTTGATGACGACGATGATAATCTGCCCTTTTCAAGGGAACTTCGTTCCTTCCCGATGCCACATAACTTTGTTCCCCCGAAGATCCCGAAGTACGAGGGAAAGGGCGACCCGGAAAAACATCTCAACAAGTACAAAACGCAAATGAGCCTAAGGGGCGCCTCTCCAGCACTGAAATGCAGGGCATTCCACCTGACCCTCGCCGGCGCCGCCGAAGTGTGGTACAGTAGGCTAGCACCTCTTAGCATCAGAAGTTGGCCGGACCTGAAAAAGGCATTTCTGAACCAGTACCTGTCTAGGAAGGAGGGAGAGGCGCCAATACAGCACTTGCAGGACATGAGGCAAGCTGCAGGAGAAACTCTGAAGAGCTACCTAGCTCGCTTCACTGACGAGATAACATACTGCGAACAGGTCACCGACAAAGAGGCTCTGTCCGCTCTGAAATGGGGATTGAATATGAATACGCTGTTCTGGAGGGATGTCCGAAGTAAGAATCCCTCAACGTACGATGAGCTGGTGGAAATGATGAAAGTCGAAATTGTCAACGAGGAAATGATTGACCATCGAAACAGGGCAGCCCAAGGGATTCCTCCACCCAGGAGACAGATGGGCAGAGGCCCCACGTCCCAAATGGTAAGTCAACGGTGGACCCAGGCAGGACATGCAGTGGCTCCCACCTCGGGACAAGCATTGGCTACCGCTACGTTAAACGCAGTGCCTACCCTAGCCTATGAAAATGATGGATTCCACGAGGGCAACCCAGCCAGGGGCTCCAGACGACCTTCAACCTCTAGGAATAGAGGGCGAGGTGGGATACCTAGCAATAGGTTCCAGGAAGACCTGCGGCCCTATTGTACTTTCCACGCTACTATGGACATGACATAAAGGATTGCAGAGATGCCAACCGGCCATCAAACGCCCCTCGAAACACAAGAAACGATCAAGGTCAAAATATCACTCCAAGGCGTTCAACCCCCAGGAGGGGAGAAACAAGGCAACACTCGCCCCATGATACCAGAGATAATGACAGGGAAAGACCCCGAGGGGGCCAACGCCCTAGGAGGGATGTACCCACCTCGGACGAGCGTTTCCCCATACGTGAAATTGACACCATAATTGGAGGGCCCCATATAGGAGGCGAATCAAGGAACGCTCAAAGAAATTACACAAGGGAGGCAAAAACTCCACCAATGGCCAGCTATATAGTAAGCCAAACCACCCAGGGCAGAACCGTGGAACCCATAACGTTCACCACAGAAGATGCTACAGGCGTACACTACCCCCACTATGACGCCCTAGTGGTTCGGGCTGTAATAGCCCGCAATGGGCTTAAGCGAATGCTGGTGGATAATGGCAGTTCGGTCAACATCCTGTTCGGCTCGTCTTTTGATAAAATGGCGGTAGACCATGAACTGACGCCTATGGCCTCGCCCCTCTATGGGTTCACCGGAGACAGCATCATCCCCAGAGGCAAGATTACCTTGGCAGTCGAAATGGGGGCCCCGCCTCAGGTGGCACATCGCTTCATGGAATTTTTGGTAGTTGACCGTCGGTCAGCGTATCACGGGGTGTTGGGAAGGCCAGCCCTGAAAGATCTGTGGGCAGTCACTTCCATCCATCACCTATGCATGAAATTCCCCACGGATCGGGGGGTCGCGACACTCCGGGGCGATCAAATGGGATCTAGAGAGTGCTATCTCAACTCCCTGGGGAAAGCAGAGCCCCGAGTTAACATGGTACTGGATGCTGAAATGGCAGAAGCCCTTGAAGGATCGCCTGCGGTGCTGGATGTCGAGATGACAGATGTCAGACCCAACGTATCCCTTGAGGAGCTAGATCCCCGAATAATTGAATCGGAGCCCCAGACAGCCCCAATGGAGGAACTGGAAAACTTTTCGCTGGACCCTCAAGATCCTGCAAAGGTTCTGCAGATAGGAAAGGAGTTGGAAGAGGGGACTAAGGAGAGGCTAAGAGACTTCCTGCAGAAGAATGCAGACGTATTCGCATGGCGGCACGAGGATATGGTTGGAATAGACCCCGGAATCAGCTGCCACCGTTTACAGATCAACCCCAATCACACCCCTCATAGGCAAAAGAGAAGAGCTCTAAACGCCGAAAGGTACGAGGCCTTGAAAGAGGAGGTAGAAAAACTCATCAACAGCGGTTTCATCCGCGAGGCCAAGTACCCGGAGTGGATATCAAATCCCGTCCTGGTGAAGAAGCATAACGGCAGATGGAGGGTCTGCATTGACTTCTCCAATCTCAATCAGGCCTGCCCAAAGGACGGCTTCCCCCTCCCCCGGATCGACCAATTGGTAGATTCCACAGCAGGACACGAATTGCTCAGTTTCATGGACGCCTATTCAGGGTACAATCAAATCCCCATGTTCCCAGGCGACGAGGACAGCACCTCCTTCATTACTGACAAAGGACTTTATTGCTACAAAGTAATGCCCTTCGGCCTGAAAAATGCCGGGGCTACTTACCAAAGGCTGGTGAATAAAATGTTCGCAAACCAGCTCGGAAAGTCCATGGAAGTTTATGTCGACGACATGCTGGTGAAAAGTCTCAAGACCGAGAGACACATCGAACACCTAAACGAGGCCTTCCAAATTTTTAGAAGATACAACATGAGGCTGAATCCCCTCAAATGCGCGTTTGGCGTGGCCTCAGGCAAGTTCTTGGGCTACATTGTGAATCAAAGAGGAATCGAGGCCAACCTAGAGAAAATCGAGGCTCTGATTAATATGAAGTCCCCCCAGAAACCCAAGGAGGTACAACGACTCACTGGTAGAATAGCTGCACTTAACCGCTTCATATCAAGGGCCACTGAAAAATGCATGCCATTCTTCAAGGTCCTGAAAGGAGGAAAAACGTTCAGCTGGACCCCTGAGTGTGAAGAAGCGTTCCAAGAATTGAAGAGCTACCTGGGACGCGCGCCCCTCCTCAGAAAACCCAAGGAAGGAGAACCCCTACTGCTATACTTGGCTGTAGCTGAAGCTTCTGTAAGTTCGGTCCTTGTGAGAGAGGAGGAGGCGCACCAGCTGCCAGTCTACTACGTAAGCAAAGCCCTGCTGCCCGCCGAAGAGCGTTATCCGGGTATGGAAAAGTTAGCTCTGGCTTTAATCACCGCTTCCCGTAAGCTAAGACCCTACTTCCAGGCCCATGGCATCCGCGTGCTGACGAACTTTCCGCTCAGGCAAGTCTTGCAGAAACCGGACGCCTCGGGGAGGTTGCTCAAATGGGCTGTAGAGCTCAGCGAGTTTGACATAACCTACACCCCCCGGGCAGCTGTCAAAGGCCAAGCCCTAGCCGATTTCGTCGCTGAATTTTCAAAGGCTCCAAAAGTCGAAGTAAACATGGAGCCGGCAGAGCCGCCCACCTGGAACCTCTTTGTCGACGGCTCCTCAGGAGAAGCCGGCTCCGGGGCAGGAGTGGTGCTGGAAAGCCCGGAGGGGCATAAACTAAACTGCGCCGTCAGGCTCGGGTTCAGGGCCTCCAACAATGTAGCAGAATACGAGGCCCTCCTGGCGGGACTCCGGTTGGCAAAAGAGCTGCGTGTAAAGAGAATCGCAGTCAGCAGCGACTCGCAGCTAGTGGTAAACCAAGTAAATGGGAGCTTTGCGGCCAGGGACAAACACATGGAAGCCTACCTGAAATTGGTAATGGGGCTCTGCCCGACTTCGAAAAATTCGAGTTGATTCAAATACCTCGTCAGGAGAACACCCATGCAGATGCCCTGTCAAAATTGGCTAGCAGCAAGGATTCCGAACTTCTAAAGGTAGTACCGATTGAACACCTACCTGAACCCTCTATCAAGAGAGGCGAAGAGCTGATGTGGGTAGAAAACACGCCAGCCTGGATGTTGCCTATCTTGGACCATTTAAAAGAAGGGACCGTGCCAGATGATGAGAACGAAGCTAAGAGGCTTCGGAGAAGAGCTGCCCATTTCATCATCCACGATGAGGTTCTGTATAAGCGTGGCTACTCGTCGCCCCTCCTCAGGTGTACGGGAGGAACAGAGGCGAACTACATACTAAGAGAGGTACACGAAGGCATCTGCGGAAATCATTCCGGCGGACCAGCGCTAGCGCACAAAATACTCCGGCAGGGATATTATTGGCCTACCCTGAAAAAGGAAGCCATTGAATTCGTGCGTAAGTGTGACAAATGCCAGCGTTTTTCCCATACACAAAGACGGCCCTCGCAGGAGCTCACTGTTGTCTCGAGCCCCTGGCCTTTTGCCAAATGGGGAGTGGATTTCATCGGCCCCCTCCCCAAAGGGAGAGCGAACGCTCGCTTCGCCATAGTAGCAATCGACTACTTCACCAAGTGGGTGAGGCAGAGCCCCTGTCCAAGATCACCGAAGCTAATACATCGAAGTTCCTGTGGAAGAACATCATATGCCGGTTCGGCATACCCCACTCCCTGGTCTCAGATAATGGCAAACAGTTCGACAATCGGAAAATCCGAAACCTATGTGAAGAGCTCGGAATCAGAAAACATTTTTCTTCACCTCATCATCCTCAGGCGAATGGCCAGGTGGAAGCGGTCAACAAAACCATCAAGCTAACCCTGAAAAGGAAGCTGGATGCCTCCAAGGGGGCCTGGGTGGACGAACTCCCCCAGGTCCTCTGGGCTATTAGAACTACTTGCAAAACGGCCACCGGGGAAACCCCATTCTCCATGACCTACGGGGCCGAGGCCATGAGCCCTGTGGAGGTCGGCGTCCCTTCCCACCGCCGCATCCACTTCAATGAAGTAACAAATGATGAACTGAGGCAATTGGGATTGGATTTGCTCGAAGAGAAGAGAGACAGCTCGCAAGTCAAACTGGCTTCCTACCAGCGTAAAATGGCACGTTTCTACAACACCAAGGTAAAGAAACGGATGTTTCGCATCGGCGACCTGGTACTCCGCAAAGTTTTTCCCTCTACCAAAGACCCCGGCGCCGGAACGCTGGGACCAAACTGGGAGGGCCCTTACAGAGTAACCCGAGAAGTCAGGCCCGGTACTTATGCAATTGAAAACCTGGAAGGAAAGGTTACGCCTCATCCTTGGAACATTGAGCATCTAAGAATGTACTACCAGTAAGAAGCCTGTCGACTATGTAAATGTTGTTATCAAATGAAGAAAGTGTTGTTCTTATCACGGTTCTAGCCAGCGTAACTTAAAAACAAGCCCTTGACGAGGTGCAAGCCCCCCCAAGGGGTCACACCCCAAGGAAGATCTGCTTAGTCAGAGGCGGTGCGGGTGCCACCTTTGCCAAAGCAGGAGCGCGTAACTTAAAAACAAGCCCTTGACGAGGTGCAAGCCCCCCCAAGGGGTCACACCCCAAGGAAGATCTGCTTAGTCAGAGGCGGTGCGGGTGCCACCTTTGCCAAAGCAGGAGCGCGTAACTTAAAAACAAACCCTTGACGAGGTGCAAGCCCCACCAAGGGGTCACACCCCAAGGAAGATCTGCTTAGTCAGAGGCGGTGCGGGTGCCACCTTTGCCAAGCAGGAGCGCGTAACTTAAAAACAAGCCCCAAGGGTCACACCATCTAACACGAGGCGATTTACTTGTCCCATTTTAATTAAATGGTCGAACATTTACGAGGCGATTTACTTGTCCCATTTTAATTAAATGGTCGAACATTTACGAGGCGATTTACTTGTCCCATTTTAATTAAATGGTCGAACATTTACGAGGCGATTTACTTGTCCCATTTTAATTAAATGGTCGAACATTACGAGGCGATTTACTTGTCCCATTTTAATTAAATGGTCGAACATTTACGAGGCGATTTACTTGTCCCATTTTAATTAAATGGTCGAACATTTACGAGGCGATTTACTTGTCCCATTTTAATTAAATGGTCGAACATTTACGAGGCGATTTACTTGTCCCATTTTAATTAAATGGTCGAACACTTATGACGAACATTTACGAGGCGATTTACTTGTCAGGCAGAAGTAACAACACTAGAAGCAAAAATCATTGAATTACAAAATTACCAAAAACAGAAGTGCAAAATACAAAACTAGTCTACGTGAACTATGGCTTCTGCCTCTGCTTCTCCTTCCCCAGCCTCTCCCCCCTCCTCCTCGTCAGGACCAGGGCGACCTCCGCTAGGCCCCCCGAACTCCTCCTCCAAGAAGTTGATGTCTAGCTCGGGGTGTTTTTCGCGCAGACGCGACATCACTTCCCTGGCAGCCCAGGACGCCCAGTAATTGGCGAAGTCATCGTACTCCGGAGTCGTGTGGAAGTTCTCCTTGTACTTCTGAACTTCCGCCTCGCCAATTGTCCCAACCTCCGCCTTCAGGGAGCCAATCTCTTTGGCTTGAGCCTCGGTAAGCTGTTTTAGCTCACCCCTCTCCCGGTTGGCCACTTCCAGAGCCTCGGAGGCTATTCGCTGATGCTCATTGGCATCGTCAATCCTTTTTGTCAGAGCTGCCACTTGAGAGGCAGACTCGTGAAGCTCGTTCTTAAGCTGATTGACGCGAACCTCCGCAGTGTCCAACTTCGAAGTGGCCGTCACCCACCTCTCCTCCGCATCTTCCGTCTCCTTCTTGGCCTTGGCCACTTCAGCCTCCCAGGACCCCGAGGCCTTCAGCCGATCCTCCAGTTCAGTATTTCTCTTTCGAAGGCCTCGGACCAAATCTTCTGCCGAAGCTCCCATACTCAGCGCCCTAGCAACGCAGGCATTGTTGGCAGCCAGTAGGTCCTCGATCTCGCACGAGGCGGCATGATTTGCCCAGTCCTCGGTCCAGTACTTACTATGGACCCGAGCGGCGGAAGCGGTCTCAGGAGGCAGCATTTCCAGAACTGCTTCGGGAAGGTCCTCTTCCTTACTCCCCAGGAAGTTGGCTAGATTCTCCTTGGCCGGGGCTCCGGCAGACTTCTTTAGCCTTTTTCGGGGCTGCTCGCCGGTGAAATAGGCGGTTATGGGCACAATGGCCTGGGAAGATGGCGGAGCTGGCGGGACGACCTCGGTGACTTCGGCACCGGCTTGCATAGAGGAGGATGCCCCGGACGGGCCAGTTCGCTTTTTCCTCCTCTGAACGAGGGAGGCACCTTCCTCCGCCACGTTCTCCTCAGTAGCCTGCTGCCCGGCCCGACTGAGGGAAAGAAGACGCTCTGACTGCTTCTTGTAAGCAGCTGAGCTCGTCCGCAAAGTTTTGGCCTCAGCCACGCTGCGGCGGATGGAGGCGAGGTCAGGCTTCGGAGGCCTTTTGTTCACAAAATCATCTGCACGAGAAAGGGAACAATAAGTTTCCTCGACTCAGGAGAACGATCAAATGAACTGAGACTAAATGATTTACCTCGGTTCGTCATGAGGCCGTGTAGGACGAGGTGGTGGTTCTTGTCGATGAGCTCCTTATAACTCCTTTCGGACGGGGGAGTTTGGTAGATCTGGCTAATGATGTCCCACTCCTCCTCTGATATCTCGCACTTCGGAAGGGAGCCTGCATGGAGCATAAGTATTAAAACATGAGCGAAACTGTTCAAGTAAATCAGTTCGGTTAAATGACTTACTGTAAGTAGAGTAGGTGGTGGGGATTGTCAGAGGCGCCATGGGGTCGTTCTCAATGGTGTCCCACCTACCAGAGACCCAGAACCACGAGCTCTTCCAACCTTTGATGGAGGTAGGCACCCCGTGCAGGAACGGAGAATGGGACCCCCAAGGAGAGAGATAATACCAGCCCCGACTCTCCTCCCCCCCGGCTACGTTTTTCGGGAAAAATAGGGAGTGGAAGACACTGAAGGGCATATCCGACCCGATGCTGGCCCGGCGCCATAGCATCCAAGTTCCCACCATTTGGGACCAAGAGTTCGGATTGAACTGGGTCGGAGCCACCCCGTAGGACCTAAGTATTAACCTAAAGAAGGGGTGGAAAGGAAGCCTCAGTCCGGCCCGAAGCAAATGATCACTCACCGCCACACACCCGGGCCTAGGGTAGCAAGCTCTCTCATGCGGTTCGGGGACGATCATTTCGATGGTGTGGGGAATCCTACACACGGTCCTGCACCTCTCTAACTGTTCCGAGGTGACTGTAGAAGGGTAGTTTGAGGCCCCCCACTGGACAGACGTATCTACGGGGGAAGGGGGTCGCCTCCAGATATTCTCTCCGGCCATAATGGCCTTGCTGAGTTCCTCCGGAGACACTAATATGGGCTCCCTAAGGGTACTCTCCTCGCCTCGCTCCTCCCCACTCCCCCTCACTATCGACTGTTCACTCGCCATCACAAACGCTGTCGAAAAATCGGAGAAAAAAGAAGGGGAAGAAACTGAAAATGTGCAAAGTTACCTAACACACCGCCGGGAGCCGGTTTGACGCCGGTGTTCACAGAGACGTTGCCGGAAATTGGTGAATTCGCCGGAATGCAGGGATGCAATATATCTTGGGAGGTTTTCGCAAAAGTAAAAGCTTGAAAGTGAAACGAATGGGCCTTTTATAGGCACCATAGGACTGGCCCTAGCCGTTAGATCACCCAAACAGCATCTAGGCCGTTCGATGCTGAGGTGAAAGGGTCACCGTTGAAGTGAAAAGTCACTGAAATCAACGGCTACGATGGAGCGGTGAATCCCACGCACAGCCAGAGTGCGTCACCCCGAAATTCGTGGAGCCGTCGCCATCATTGCCATTTATGACGAAACAGGCGTGTCTCGGAAGCAGCAGGAACGCCCCCTTTGCAGGCATTGGAAAGGCAAAAAGCTTTCAAATCATTGGCGCAATAACCAAGATCGTCTCTTCGGAAGCCGTCGACTACCTTACCTTCTATGGCCTCGGCACGACAGCTTAGCCTCGTTCCGCAACGGCCCCCCGGATTCTACAACCCTGGTCTCCTCGGCCAGGGCGAATGGAAGAGTTGCTACAGCTCCCCCAAGAGTTGCCAACTCTATGGCCTCGGCACGATAGCTTCGTTCCGCAACGGCCCCCCGGATTCTACAACCCTGGTCTCCTCGGCCAGGGCGAATGGAAGAGTTGCTACAGCTCCCCCAAGAGTTGCCAACTCTATGGCCTCGGCACGATAGCTTCGTTCCGCAACGGCCCCCCGGATTCTGCAACCCTGGTCTCCTCGGCCAGGGCGAATGGCAGAGTTGCTACAGCTCCCCCAAGAGTTGCCAACTCTATGGCCTCGGCACGATAGCTTCGTTCCGCAACGGCCCCCCAGATTCTGCAACCCTGGTCTCCTCGGCCAGGGCGAATGGCAGAGTTGCTACAGCTCCCCCAAGAGTTGCCAACTCTATGGCCTCGGCACGATAGCTTAGCCTCGTTCCGCAACGGCCCCCCGGATTCTACAACCCTGGTCTCCTCGGCCAGGGCGAATGGAAGAGTTGCTACAGCTCCCCCAAGAGTTGCCAACTCCTATGGCCTCGGCACGATAGCTCCGTTCCACAACGGCCCCCCAGATTCTACAACCCTGGTCTCCTCGGCCAGGGCGAATGGAAGAGTTGCTACAGCTCCCCCAAGAGTTGCCAACTCCTATGGCCTCGGCACGATAGCTTCGTTCCGCAACGGCCCCCCGGATTCTGCAACCCTGGTCTCCTCGGCCAGGGCGAATGGCAGAGTTGCTACAG
The DNA here is from genome assembly GCA_019097785.1 of Fraxinus excelsior. Classification (NCBI taxonomy): domain Eukaryota; kingdom Viridiplantae; phylum Streptophyta; class Magnoliopsida; order Lamiales; family Oleaceae; genus Fraxinus; species Fraxinus excelsior. The sequence goes on from CM032638.1 coordinate 21,240,986, forward strand.
CTCCCCCAAGAGTTGCCAACTCTATGGCCTCGGCACGATAGCTTCGTTCCGCAACGGCCCCCCGGATTCTACAACCCTGGTCTCCTCGGCCAGGGCGAACGGATGGTAAGCCATTTCAAGCCCGATCCAACCAAGAGCCCCGCACTCCTTCCCACACGCCCCGTTCACAGCCTTGAAAGTCCTTCTAACGTATAAATACGTGTACAAGGACTTGGGGGACTATTGTTACTAGTAAGAACTGAGTAACCGCTCGGGCTCCAACCTGTCGTGTCTGGGTGACGTGTCACAAGCTGCCGAGGCGATTGCGCAGAGGACGAGCTGTTTGCACCCGGTCCCCTCTTCGCTTCGCCCCTCCGCGTCCTGGCAAAGATCCCCCGTACAGAGATCTTTGCAGTCAAGTCCATGATTGATTGGATATGTGGCAGGAACCAGACGGCCAAATCAGCCAGTATGTGGCAGGACCCAAACGGTCAAATCAGCCAGAAGCACTCAATGCCAGCCAGCCTATGGAAAGACAAGTTGACGCCTACGGTGGGACTGGCCCCAATAATCTGGCTACACGTGTCTCCCAATCCAACGGCCCCCCTCCTCTTACACCCGGTATAAATACTAGACCCTTACGCCAAAAAGAAGGTACGCACTCTTTTACTCTTGATATATGAACACTTGCCTTCAAGAAGATCAAAAGAAAAACGGCCTCCGAGTGAAAACTTGGGGATCGATTGGATAATTTCCGGCCAACCCTACGCTGACTTGACCGTCGGAGTGCCCGTGGCCAACCCCGCCTCCTATGGGAACGGCCACGTGTGACTGACGTTGTGTGGTTTATGCAGGAAAGGACAGACTCGAAGGTATCACTTGTTGGCTCGGTGACAGATCCGTTTTTTGAGGTCAACAATAAACATTCAACTAAGGATGAGCCGCATCTTTGATTGTTTTCACCTGTCTTGTCTTGGACTTTGGTGAAGGAGATCGTGCTAAAAAAGTTGTGCTAGATAGCCTAGATTGAGAGAGAGAGAGAAAGATCTTTCTTTCTAGTTTCTACATTCTCTTCCTTTCTTATTTCTTGTTATTTATTATTTAATTTTGAAGCCAACTTACTTTTTATTAGGAAATAATAAATTTTGAAAAACAATTTGTGATGTGCTCTAATTCGTAGTGTAGTTTTGCTGTCGGTAAATTGCGGCTATTTTTCTCAATATTGATCTCTTTTTACACTTGTGTTGGCGTTGGGACTGTCGTGGAGCGACGGTGGGGGCTTGGGGGTGGGGTTGAGGATGTGAAAGTGTCGAGAAATAAAGATTGGAGAGAAGTGCAAAAGGAGGTAAAAGTTGGGACAGCCGCCGCAATTTACCCTTCTGCTGTTACACTCCGGTTCTCGCTCCTCTCATTTGGTCTTGTGCTCCGGTTCCCATTTTGTCGTCAATTAACTCGTCTTCAAAAGTTGAAATTCTTTCTGAAATAAGAAGTTAGGAACATAAAAGAAACGTAAAAAACCTATGTAAAATTTGCATCTCTTTAGAGTGAGAGAGAGAGAGAGAGAGAGAGAGGGGGAGAGAGAGGCATGCTGCCATTAAAGCTGGTTCGCTCACTGATTTTTCCTGATACTCATACCAACCCTCTTCTTCTTCCCCAAAATCGGTTTTTCTCTAATCACAATAATCACCATGAAAATGTTGATGATACCATCCCCAAATCAAGAGCCAAAACCCCATTAATGCTTTTCAATCCCACCCAAGAATTGGTAAAAGACACGTACAGATTAGCCAAACTTGCCCGAGAAATTGGCATGGATCTTCACCCAAACCCATCTCTCTCACACGTCATCTTCTCATGGCCATCATGTTCATGGTCATTGGGAAATGACGCCGTTCCATTGCCATTCCCATCTCTGACCACAGCGTCCATGTCCCACTTGCGCCTCTTTGTCAATCTGTCCAGAGGCTTCTTCAAGCTGGTTTTCTTGGAAAGTAATCGCAGCCCACTCGAAAAAATCGAGTCTTTGAACAATAACAACTGGGATTGGACCTCAAGTTGTTTGTTTTCAAGAATCACCGGTGAGAGAATACATTCGATGGATGGGTTTTCGAAGGCTTTGCTTGGAATGGGATGGACCCTTTTCAAGACTAATGCTAATAACCAAGCTGTTCAAGATTCTATGGATAGTCCAGTGTACTTGTATAGAAAGTTGGGTATGAATAAAATTTGTAACACCATAAAGCTGCCCAATGGTAATGGGGATGGTGGGGAGTCTTGTAGGGTTAGAGAATTAAGGTTGCCTCCATTGAACTTCAGGAACCTGCCTTTGAGGATTTTGCAATACATCCTTCTGATGACTGATGATGTTTTTTATCTTGCCTAGGCTAGCCAGGTCAGTGTTTCATAACTTTTGTTCTCCAGTTTTGTTTCTTTTGATGGTAGAAGTATTTAAGCCTAAGAAAAAAATTATCTTTTTTCATATTTTAAGCATTCGATGATGAAATTTATAGCATTGAAAGTATCACTTGAATCTGCAACAATGTGGAGAAGTTCTACTGAGATTATTTAGGCAATTATTAACTGGGATGTCATTACAAGTATCTTGTGTAAGAATTTTTTTTTTCTTTGATGTTATAACTTGTGAGATGCTTTGCCCCCCATAGATTAGATGGGCTCTTTGAGGAAATTGATTTTCTATAGAAAGTCAGCGTTGAAAGTTTAAACCACACGAAAAAGTTATATTAGCAGTTACAGTGTTGTCTAATTCGGATTCCTCAATCACAAACACGCCACAAGAAATCGTAGTATTTGATTAATTGTATTCAATGGCTAAGTGATATCACTCTTAACAAGGGAGGCAGAGTTAGTAAGAAATATCACTGTTCACTGCAAAATTAACATGCCTCTTTTGGAACTTTTTTTCTTTGGTATGGGAGCTCTGATGATAATTGAGTTTCCTGTGTTGAGGAGGCCTAAAAGAGGCTGAAAGGAGAAATATATAGTTATTTCAGCCGTCTGGATTGTTTTATAGGATTTCCCCCCCAGCCTTTTACTTTCAAACTCTACTGAAATTTCTGAAATTTAGTTTGACAAGGCAACTGAACACAATATTGGATTCCCTGGAAAATGCAAAAGATATTAATGGAGAAACTTTAAGATTTTCTGATTTAGGTAAGAGATTCTTCATCGATTTTTGTTGATTGAAATCGTGAGATATGGTAGAAATAGTAGTTATAACTTCCACTTTCTGATGGGTATATATAGGACACAGTCTCTTATTTTTTTCTGGACCCATATCACTCGTGATAAACATGTTTTCTTCTATGACAAATCAAGACGATATTAACAGTACAAGTCCAACTAGTAATTTTTCACTTGTGGTGGCTTTGGTGAAGTGCTAGTAAGCATCCTCATGTAGGCAGGTCATCAGCACGGTTGTTCCCTAGATGTATCTCATGATTTGCACACACTTGCACTTTCTCAACCTCTAAGCCGGCAGATTCTAGTTTCCTGCCCCTGACCCACTCGGCCTAGCAGGTAACTGTTTCTGCTATTTACCTCAAGTAGTTGATAATGGGGACTACTATGACTACAAGGGTATCCTCCTTTTAAACAATCTATTCTTATTTTAGGGATTGTAGCTTCTAAGTAAGATGCTTTTCTTTCTTATGAGATCTTCCCACGAGTTTGTGTGTTGATGCTGAGAATAAGGTCTTTGATAGAAAAGCCAAGTTACTTGAGCCATGCATTGAGTAGACTAATTATTTTTGAGCAAGAGGAACATTGTTTTGAGAGTAGAGAGCTCTTTTTTCCTGTCCAGACAGTCTAGGCTTCTTTCAGCAATTGAATAAAGAATTATTCTTCTTGTTGATAATTTTTTACCTAATTGGTTAGTGACCCCAAACGCTCCCTACTGGGGGGCTGCCACTTGTAAATTCGGTAACACATTAAGTAACACATTATGTACTTGTAGCGTTGTTGAAAAATAGTTAAACCACTAATAGCTTCCTTTATTTATATCCATACCACATTTGGATCAGTACTTTGTTCTGGATATCCCCCACAAACTGGTTTATATATATAATAAGAATATCTCCGTATTATTATTATTTTATATCATGCCCCTATTCGATAGGGAATAAAATTTAGATTTTAATCTAAGTCAAAGTCAACAATTAATTTTAATAACATATTTCATGGGGACGCACAACTTTTCAATATACATTTTATTAACTTTTATCAAAATATATTAAAAAGTTGATTTTAATACCCACCAAAACATGGGCTAATAATAGAAAGATAACCGGCTCTTCTTTGTAAAGACTACTAAGGTGAAAAAGACCCCGGTTTAAAGCTGAAGGCGGTGGTTTAGACTTTGATGCATTATAGAGTTTTTTACTTGTGACATACTTGATATGCTAGACTAGACGGGGGTGAACAAAGTTAAAGAAGAAAGGAAGTTTGTACACTGCCGTCAGTGCTTGCAGCATATCAAATCATAGCACAATATACTATTCAATACTGTTTATTTTTGTAAAACAGATCCACTCATTGAAGCCTCAGATCGGTTGGCGAAGAAGATGACTTGATTTTCTTGTGCTGCCTTGACTTCAATATCACGGTTGCTAGTAACTTACTAGCCTGTAAATTAAATCTGAAACATGTCAGTCGAACAAGTCATGGTGATCACTGTTGTGCAACTCTTTATCTCGTATGAAATAAGATGATCACTGTTAGTCTATTGCTGTAAATCAAACCTTATGCATCAATGTTGGTTTTCGATAGTACTGTTTTCATTTCTTGCATTGCATAATAGTTTGTTTTCAACGAGGTTATATAATTTTCAGCAAGCTGGTGCTCTATGATCCATCCTCACCAGAACAAATTTTTCCTCCCCTAATGGGATAAAGCTTTAACTGATACAAAGGCCAATTTAACGTCCAAGTCAAATTTATTTTTGATATCTGACAACGTTAAGCCCCTGTTTGAGCCAAATTTTCATTTTCATTCTTCTGCTCATTTTCAACTACATATTTTTCAATAAAATAATATTTTTCATCACATCAAGAACTTTTCCTTCTTTTACAACAATACATTGTTCATTAATCTACTATTTCAATATACATTCTTCCAAAATAATGTGGCTCAAACACACCCTAAACATACGTATTATGTCTTCTACTCAATCTCTGCATGCAAGAGAACATGTTAAAGATAACATTTAAATGATCTCTTTAGGAGAAAATCCCGTCTCTCTTCATAGTAGTCACCTCGTGTTTAGTTTGTACAATTATTGACAAATTGAATGGTCAGATTGGCTACAGAAAAAGATGTTTCAGATCCAACAATATACTGGGATTTAATTCGACTATTAAATTGAGAGGATGTATAATATAGGATTAACAAAATCAAATAGAATTCTCATATATAGAAATAGGTCACATATTTAATCCTATCTTAGCAATTCAACAGCCACACATCATCCCAAACAGAGCTTGTTATACGAATGTCATATTTTCACTAAATACATTGATATGAATTTTTATTTTGCTTAACTGATGGATAAATCAGCTCAAGAAAAGACTGGACATATGTGCATCGAGTTTTCTTAAAAAATGGGGAAAAGGGAAATGTAAAGGAATCATTTTGAATGATCACCGTGGGTTCTTGACGCCCATATTCCAAACACAAGAAACCAGAAGACGAACAAAATTGCCCAGTATCGTGCAGGTCCATACTTGATTCTGGTCAGCACAAACTGTACAAGTACGAGGAAATTTATTAGCATGAAGATACAATAGAAAATGATCTCTCATAAAAGTCAAGGTAGAAATAATTAAGTGAACCACACAAAACATTGTCCTTCCCAAGCAGAAACATATATATATATATATGAAATTTATAGCATGATGGGATATTATGTAAAAGTAAACAGTCACGTTCAAAATAATCTTGCTGACGATCAGTGCATGATAAACAGCCTAAACAATATTACTTATTTGTTGCCTAAAAAGGGAGGGATGGAAACGTAAATTTGTTTAAGACCTGAATGAAGGGAATCCAAGAACGGAGATTAAAACAAATAGAAGAAATCACCAAATTTCAAAACCTAACAGCTCAAAATAAAGAAATTCCAGGGGGGGGGGGGGGGGGGGGGGGGGGGTGGGGGGTTAAAAATATGTGCACCTGTTTAGAGAATTGTGAGCACATATAGGGTATATAACAATAAAGGAATCGAACTAAAAGATATATAGGAAAAAGAGCAAATAAGTTAAAGATAGAGCCACAATTTGCCAAAGGATTAAAAATCAGAAACTGAAGCACAAAATAATTTACAAATATGAGAAAAAAGAGCGTTGATCATTTCAAATACTCTTCACTGAGCTATGCATCCCATCTTCAGTGAATCTTCATGGTTTCTCGATTCAGTAATCATTGTAAATTCTATATAATTGAGAGATGATCCAATGTAATTTGATTTTTTTACTCAAGAGAGTATATGAAAGTAAGTACTTTTTAACTTACAAAGCGAAAGGAAACTACAACTGTCAAAGCACATATTCCTCCAAGAAGAATGTGAAGACCATTTTTGGCAGTTTTCTGCAAAAGAAGAGAAGGTGGTCAGATAAATCAGGGGTAGCAATAAAGACACAAGGAAATGAACTTGTAAAATGGGACATGCAACTTGTCATCACAAAAGGATGGGAATTTCTTTCACCATTAGAGAATTACGCAGTCTCCTTGGCAGTTGATATTGTCGATCGCACAGTATATATAAACCTTTATCTTGCATCGATAAAACTCTAATGGGACTTAATTAAATCAATTTAAAATAGTCCATAGGTGAGGCCTTGTTTGATATAGTACAATGATTGCATATTAGATTTGGTAACTTTCCTTTAATTTTGAGTCCTAAGTGGTATTCTCAAAAGGTAGAATACTTCGTATTGCAAACTTGTACTCTGAGGAAGTCTCATCTAAAAGGGGGGGGGGGGGTGAGAATCATGCATGCCTGCATGCAATACTAAGAATAGGAAACAATGGCCTTTCTTTGTATTTTCTTTTATCTTTTTGCAGTGCATCAATGCTATTCCAGTGCCACCAAAAGGTACTAACAATCCTATATACAGCTCCTTAAACGAATAGTAACGGTGAAACAGAACAATGGCCTAGTAAAGCCCTAATATCTCTGAATTCAAAAGCCAATTTACTAAATTAAGCAGCCAATTCAACTCTTCAAGTTCAGATAGCAGGAAAAAGTTACTGACAGTAGCTTATCTTTATCAACTATCCCACAAGGCACTCGACACTACGCGTGTGGTCTGTGCCTATATAAATGGAAATGCAGAGTATCAATTAGTTGTTAATCCTAATCACACTTACATATTAGATATGTACACCTCGATAAATATTTATTTAACTACAATAGTAATATTTTCAAAATATCTTATGGTAGCTTTCACCTAGATGATATACCATTGTTATTAAGCTTTTCAACCACTCTAGAGATCTCTGTCTCTATAATTCACATAAGCACACGTTCACGTACGAACTCCAAAAAAATTTCAGATTCATAGATGCATATTTGTACTTACACGGTGTGGAATTTAAATAGAGAATTTAGAGTCAGCAAGCATCCTTCCCCATCTTAAAATTGCAAGACATACACATTCTACTCATGTTTTAGGAGATAAAACTCAACCATCAATCATTTAGTGATCTCAAGTGAGAACAAGCATTAAAAGGCATAAACATGAAAGACGAAAAAATAGCAAATTAATGAACAACGTGAGAATCAGGTAAAGGTAATAGCAAAAGTTCCTAAATGCATGTCGAAGAAGCAACTCCAAATACCTTTCCAACACGAGGGGCAATAAGCCATGCAAGAGTAACAGTCAGAAGGCCTGTAGCAAGCAAGATCCCAGTGCCTTCTACAGCCCATTTGGTTGCAGTATTTTCTGCAGAGGCACCTTCTTCCATGACAATATTAGTAGAAGGTGGTTCACTAACCACATGGGACACAGTGGAAGAGTTGCTGTGCGGATTAAACCACAATGAAATTTCACTTAGCCTTTGTCTTCGAATTGCAGCAACAGCAATGGGATCTACACCAAGATTTGTTGGCAGTGGTGCAGGATTAGGCTCCCCATTCACAACCCTTTCCCTTGAAACGTCATACTCCTTCAAAGCACTCAAGACTTTTTTAAAGTCTGCAGATCTTATGTTTTTTGCCACGGAACCACAAATTTCGCAGACGGTTGATCCATGGTTGATAAACCACTTCAGTGCACAAGCATAATGTGCTAGAGCAAGGTCGCCTTTGCAAGCACACCCGAGCTCAACTAGCCTGTCTTGGTTGTGATCATAACCCAATTCTACATCAGTACTACAAACAAAAACTTCACCATCTGGGCTAATAAATTCAACAAAGCCAGAACCTTTTTCATCGTTTCTGTAACCAGAATCATTTGCCACACTTTTTAACAGGATTTTGGCATTAGTGTTGACCTCAGGGTTGCTATTATTTACATCACAAGATGGTGGAGAAATACCCAAAAATCCCAGCGCAGCATCGCACCCTCCATCGGATTCAACGCATTGACATACTCGACAAGTTGCCAAACCCGCCTCCTTGTCTACGATATGATGCAATGAAGTGTAAGATCTTGACTCTTCATTCTCAGTCGGTAAACAACCTTCCTCGTGGACTTCATCAATTTGATGTAAAGTTTTCTTATCCATCACACTGGAACTTGTGCATTTAGACATGCTGTTTGCCCCTGCCAATACCAGTACAGTGTTTCAAACAATTATGAGAATGGAGAAAATTCCTGATCACAAATATCGAGATGGAAAGGATAAATATATAGTCTGATCTAAGTGTTTAAAGTGGTGAAGGAAATATGAAATATGTATTATGTGGAACAATAGGGAATCTCAAAGATAAATCTAAAGAGGGAAACTGGCTTGTGAGGTCTATTAAGAGTGACAGACAATACCTAGACTTGATTACTTCTAAACTTCTACTTAATGCTATGTCGGTTGACAACCAGATCCTCTGTTACTGCATGGCTGTAAAAGGAGCAGAAAATATAATAAGAAATATAGAGTCTGAGTCCTTTTCTTGAACCAAGCATATAATATTATCTACCACTCGTCATCCTTTAAAGTCACATATACCAGGTAAAATCGAAGAGTATCTATTCCCATCCTCCCACCATCATGCCACCGAAAGAAAACTTTTTTTTTAAAAAAAAAAGGACAAAAAAAATTCGAGGACGCTGCATTTCAATTTCTTATACAATTATTGCAGTAAATATTGTAATTCCTAATATTCAAAAACTTTAAATAATGTGATAAAAAGTTTAAAACTAGTGAATAAATGGATACGTTTATATGCTTAGTTTACAAAATTAATAGACAATACAACATCTACAAGAGATTTTAAGGTCTATTAGAAGATGATGAATCAATGCTACTGGATTCTTCTAACCATCTATCGTCATTCCATTACGTATCACATAAATCTGCAGATGGAGCTGGTGTCATGATTCATGTCATTTTCTCTAAATTCAAGAAAATATGTTGATTTACAAGGTTTTGCCTCTGTAAATTAGCCTTATATATGCAAGTTTGCCATTTTAAATCGGTATAAATTGACAGTTGCTTCCTCACACATTCTATTTGGCACAAGAAACCTATCAGTTTATACTAGCTTCAAGCACAACAGATATTCAACAGGTACCCTGCACTCCATGTGAAGAAGCTCAAGACCCGAAGTCAATGAAGAATGCTTTGTGTGTACTGACATCAAATACTTCATTGCAGGCTCTCCTAACTTCCACAGACTGAAAATGCTCGTGTTGTGCATTCATTGTGGAGGTGTATACCTTACAGCCTTAAAGGAGATTTTTCCCTCCACCTCATCCTCGCGCAGTCACAAATATTGCCTTCGAAGAAACCAGGCCATAAGAGCATTATAATCTCAAGCCATTTTCAAGTATGACTCATCCTAAACTATTATTATGATTCAATAGTCATTGTAATTGATGTCAAAGATGATTGTGATTTACTTGCAAGAAAAATTGTTACCAGCTGTCACAATTCCGTGCATTGATGTCATTTCAGTAAACCAAAAAAATTCAAAAACCACGATAAGGATCTCATCAGACCACACAACTTGAGAATTTTGAACTATACAAACATCACTCCTACTCTTATTAGAAAATTATAAACATTCATTTATAATTTTATAAATCTTCTTCTTATCCAGCATTTTTGATATATTGCTCGTTATATCGACAGAGAACTGGTATATGCAGAAAAAACTGAACACTTCATGCCTAAATTAGTTTTAAACAATGTTTGTTGGTAAACCTGTAGACTTTAGTGGGAATTAGTATTATCAAAATTATACTATCCTAGTATTTCAAACAAAATCATATAATCACAATGCAGTTTAGAAATGGTTGGATTGGATTCAATGATTCCAAACCAATTTCTGAACCTGCCGAACCAAAACTACATGTGGCAACTCTTGAAAAACACGATTCACCACGAAAAAGTTCCCTCTTCAATGATTGCAGTTGGTTATCAGATATCTGATATAAACAATTATTTCCGAAAAATCCCCGCAATTGATTAAAAATGAAACAGACCCATCATAGAAAAATTGTAGCAGAATGCCAGAATTCTCAGCAATTAATCATAGAGAGCATCAACCAAAAAATCAATCAAAGAATAATACGAACTTCAGCATATGTTTTCAAAACAGAAAATTTAACATTTTCAAAACCCTAATATTAAACCCACGGGTCACGGCTAAAATTAACTGAATCAAAATCATATACATAAAACGAAAGAAATAAAAATTCGAAGAAACGAACCTCGGATAATTCAGTACATACATACAGTAGTGTGAAATGGGTAACAGATTGAGAGATCTAAGGCTTGCTGCTCTATTACTACTTCAAATTTTGGGCACCCTTCACTGTAGTATACTTTAATTTGTTTCGAGACCTATCTTGCTTTACCTTTTTGTAAAGAATCTCTCTCTCTCTCTCAACAGCGTTTTTTGTATCATCAGTCAGTCGGTTTTTTGTGGATAATCGGTGATGACTGATGACATGGAAGAATGTGTTTCTTTTTCTACCCTTTTTGTTGGCAAGGTTCATTTCCCAGTCCACGTAAGCCCCGTCTCATGCCCATTAAAAATAATTTTTTGGGAAAAATAAATTTTAAAATGGTGATTTTTTAAGAATAAATGGTTAAACAATAAGGAAAATTTTAGGTTTACGTGTAAAATATTTTAGTATGAAAATGAATTTTAGCAATTTTTTTTTTTGAATAATGATAGGCTTAAATAATAAGTTTCTTCTTGTTTGATAATGTTTAAAATTATTTTAACAAGTACTTTTAAATGTTTATAAGTTATGTATAATTGGTAGATAGTTACTTATTGATCATATGAAATGTACGATAAATGAATTTAAGCTTGGCCAAACATTAAATTTTTTTCAAAAACTATTTTTTCAATAAAAAAATTATTTTTTTGTTTTAATAAAATAAATCAGTTTAACTTACATCCTTTTTGTTTGGCATTTCAAGGAGAATTTTATCCTTTGCTTAGAAGTATCAGCCGCAATTTTTGACCACTTGTGTTAGGGTGGAATCCATCGTTTTGAAAAAAAAAAAAGGGGTCAAAAAATTCATTTTGATTTTAAAATAATGTGAAACAAGCATGGGCTTACTTTAGGTACACTCAAATGTACTCTTATTTATTTATTGATTTTAAGAAAATTACTAGTTTTCATTGTGTTACTTTAGCGCCTGTTTGGCGCTCCTTATTTTATATGGAAACAATGTCACGAACAGTGAAATAATATTAAAAAATAAAGTTTCTGCTCTTATTAATTTCTTCAGATGAGTTAGAAAAGAAGAAGCTGAGGAGAATACATTTTGTTATTGCTAAAGTTGTATATAATATATAGTTTACAATGAACATTCTATAGTGTACATCTATGATTAGTTCCATGAATTATGGATGATGCTTGGAATCTATTTACAACAAGAAAAGGCAAACAAGGACATGTAGTTGAATCGTGGCACGTATAGGCATGATGTTCAGTTGATGTGGAGGTTGAGCTGATGTGGAATTAATTCTTTACACCCCCCTTCAAGTTGGATGGTACTGAGGTAACTCCAAGCTTGTTCTTTAAGAAGTCAAACCTAGAATGAGTGAGACCTTTGGTTAACAAATCTGCAACTTGATCAGAGGAAGGCACATATCTTATTTCTAATTCTTTCCCAAGAACTTTATCTTTGATGAAGTGAATGTCCAGTTCAATGTGCTTTGTTCTGGCATGATATACAGGGTTGGCTGCTAATGCTCTAGCACTTATGTTGTCACACGATAAGATTGGAGTTGATACTTGAGGCAATTCAAGTTCCTTGAAAAGAGATTGAATCCAATCAATTTCTGAAGCTACTGAGGCAAGTGTTCTGTACTCTGATTCCGTACTTGATCTAGCAACCACATGTTGCTTCTTTGAGCACCAAGCTACCAAGTTATCTTTCAGATAGATGTAGTAACCAACCGTTGATCTCCTGTCATCAGGATATGAAGCCCAGTCTGCATCAGTGTATCTGTTTAAGCTTAGTTTGTCACTTCTTTGTATCCACAGTCCTTGGTTCATTGTCCCTTTGAGATATCTCATAACTCTTTTTAAGGCTTGCTAATGTGTGGTCACGTTGGGGATTGCAGGAATTGACTAAGTTTGTTGATAGCAAAGGTGATGTTTGGCCGTGTGTATGTGTGAGATATTGTAGTCTTCCCACCGCTCTTTCGTAAATTGAGGGATCTTTTAGAATTTCTCCATTAGTTTTTTATATGGTTTTTCCAGCAAGCATAGGAGTGGGACATGGCTTGAGGTTCTGTAGCTCGAAACTCTTGAGTAATTCAGCTATGTATCTAGTTTGAGTGAGATGGAGTCCTGAGTCACGCCATAGCACCTCAATTCCCAGAAAGTGATGAAGTTGTCCCATGTCCTCAGGTGCAAATTTCTTGTTCAGTTCCTTTATGAATTGTTGCACCATCTTTGAGTCATTTTCGATCACAACAATGTCATCTACATATATAAGTGCAAAAACAATCCATTTCTCATTCTTAAAGTAAAACAGAGATGTGTCAACTTTCGATTGTTTGAATTTTCAGTTCATTGATGTCATCTTCAACTTTTCATGCCAAGCTCTAGGTGCCTGCTTCAACCCATAGAGTGCTTTCTCCAATTTGCAAACATGGCCAGGTTTAGTTTTGTCTATGAATCCTTTTGGTAGATTCATATACACTATCTCCAAGTTCTCAATTTAGAAAAGCATTATTGATGTCAACTTGCCTGATTACCCATCCTTTGAAACTGCCAGAGTCAATATAGTTCTCAAGGTTGAAGCTTTAACAACTGGATTGAAGGTTTCACAAAAATTAATTCCAGGAACTTGATGGAAACCTTTTGCAAGCAGCCTTGCTTTAAACCTCTAAATTGATCTATCAGTGTTTCGTTTCACTCTAAAAACCCACTTGTCGGCCAGCAAGTTGAGTGGATTAGGGCAATCCATAACCTATAATTTAGCATTGCACATATAGTGATTGGAAGCCAAGAAAGAGCAACAGCAAGTCTTGGCAACAACCCCTGCTTTTCTTCGTTGTACACTAAAAAGAAGGTTGCACTAAATGTTAAGACCACACAAAAAATTAAAGCAAAGAGTGAAACTAGTCCAACCATCAACTTTGCTGGTAAAGAAAATAGAAAATCATCTTCTATAACGTGAAGTTAAGATAGACAAAAACATCATTATAGAAGTTGTCGAGCTGAACATTACCATTGCGTCAGCTATAACAAAAATTGTGAACTTTGGCATTGGTGTGGTAGGCCGGTGACGGTGGTACAAGCTTCCAAGTTTTGGCTTTGATTAGTGCATTGAATTCTTCCTCCATAGCATTATTCCAATCCTTGTTCATTAGTGCTTCATTGACATTTTTGGGTATGGTTCTGGATCATATTCTATTGCTTCACCTGAATACACTTTGGGTTTAAATATTCCAACCTTTGTTCTTGTGATCATAAGATGTTCAGTCATATTGTTGGCTCCTTGTTGGTTCCTGTTTACCAGTTCATTGGCAACTGGTTGCTGATGATTTGAATGATTTGACTCAAGTTTTTCAGTACTATGCGACAACTCATCTTCAGTTTCAAGATCATTCTCAGTTCTAACAGTTCATCCATTACTGTCACTTTTCTCATTGTTGTTCAGCTTATCATGTTGATTGTCATTCAAGCTAAGAGGTGAATTTTCCAGAGCATTGGTTTCTTCAGGATGAGCTGTATCATTAGGACTTGGTGTGAAATCGGAGTTGTTCGGTTGGAGGGAAAAATGAAGGTATGATAGAACCGTTTCTTGTACTGCAGGATTGAGTTGAATTTTTACACAAAATAAGAACTCAAAAGGAAATTCTTGTTCATTAAACACAACATGCCTTGAAATATAAACTCTCCCTATTGAGCTTAGGCATTTGTAGCCTTTGTGAGATGCAATGTAACCAATGAATACACACTTAGTTGAGTGAAAGCTAAATTTGTGCCTTTGGTATGGTCTCAAGCAAGGTTTAACTAAATTCTAGTTTTAACTCTTCTAGCCCAAGCCAAGATGCCCTTAAAATACTGATGGGAGGCCTTTCAAACTGCCATCTATCTCATAAATAGAATGCCTACACCAACTCTCAAAATACAATCCTTTTATCAAACTCTGTACAGAAAAGAAGTAGACTATAAAAGACTTAAGATCTTTGGATGTACCTGCTACCCTTGCTCAAATATCTTGACTAGGACTAGGAATAGAGACATTGCATCAATGTTTATTTGAGGCAACTGAATTCAGTGAATGATACTTGGAACTTTGGTGGGGAAGGTCCAATTGATACAACCCTTCCTTAAGCTTTCCTTGCAGCACTATTTTCCTCGAGAGCTTGTCCTTAACAAAACAACAATCAGAGTGAAATTCCATATATACTTGATTATTAGATGTCAACTGTGAAACACTAATAATATTTTTCTTAATTTCTGGTACACAAAGTAATTTGTTCAACATAAGTGTTCTGTCATTTAAAGTTGGAATGTGAGTTATACCACGATTTTTTCCTTACCAGTGTATTCATTTGCAAAGGTGATGTTCTCCTTTTATGCTGTAATGTGGTTGGTGGCTCTTGTGTTAGCAAACCAGACCAGATCACTAACAATGCTTGGTGAGACAACAAGGGTTGTTGATGAGGAGTTATAGCTGAACTTCTGGCTTGGTGGTGTGCCTAAGTACCTTTTATCATACCTGTAGCGGCAGATGTTTGCCTTGTGACCAATCTTACCACATACTTGACATGTTGGTCTATCACTGCCACCTAAGTTTCCTCCTCTATTCCTGCCTCTTCTTCCACCTCTCAAGTTATTGTAATTTGTGAATCTTCCACCAGAGTTTGGTCTGTAGGATCTGATATGATGATAGTTGGTATTTGATCTTTGAGACAGGTCACAGATGTTTGATCAAGATTGACTCCAGCCAATTCATTTTTTATTGTGTTGAGATGTTCAAGTCTACTTTCAAAGGTCATAAGAGTCGATTGTAGCTCTCACCAAGTGATGTGATCCCTGCTATTGATTTGGACAACAATTGGTATATATTCTTCATCCAATCCTGCCAAAACTTGAGTCACCAAATCAGAATGAGGAACCATTTTACCAGCAATTTCTAAATTGTCAGCAAGCAACTTTACTTTGTTCAAATATTAATCAATGCTCAAGGTTCCCTTTTTGGACTTTTAGAGTTCACCAGTGAGGAAGGTGATCATTGACCTGTTTTGGATTCCATAGCTTTCCTTTACTGCTGTCCAGAGTTTACTGGAGTTGCTGGCTCCCATAACTCTCATGGCTATATATGGTGTCATCGATGAGTAAAGCCACCCCATAAATAATTGGTCAGTTGACATCCATTGATTGTACTCAGGATTCTTTACCATTACACTGGTTCCTGCTTTGCCAGTGACCTGAGTTGATGTAAATTCTAGAGGGCACTCCTCTGTCCCTAGAATATAACCTTCAAGGTTGTGCCCATGAATAATGGGTAGGATCATATTTTGCCACAGCAGGTAATTGTTCTTATCCAGCTTGACTTGTATGGTTTGAGTCAAATTAACCCCAAATGGTGAGAGATGGTTGCTTCCCTGCATTGGAACAACTGTGTTACCTGAGATTGACACTGAAGTGGAGTTGGGATTTGTACTCAGTGGTGTGCTACTGGCGTTAACCATGGTCAATACATTTTGTTATTGCTGAAGTTGTATACAATATATAGTTTACAATGAACATTCTATAGTGTACAACTATGATTAGTTCCATGAATTATGGATGATGCTTGGAATCTATTTATAACAAGAAAACCAATACTAGAATTCTGGTGTAACAGAAATAAGGCAAGCAAGGACATGTAGTTGAATTGTGGCACATATAGGCATGATGTTCAGCTGATATGGAGGTTAAGCTGATATGGGATAATTCTTTACAAGATGAAGCTACATCTTCTATCCTCAAATCCCTCAGCCTATACATCAACATTCCACAATACCAATTTCGTCCCTGCAATCTACGATTTTGGAAACGGTTAATACATTCCAGTACTTCCATCTCGTTTTGCACCCAAGGCTCTATAGATCTACCTGAAGGTACTAGTCTCCTTTTTCGACTTCTTTTTTGCTTTCCCTTCAGTGTCATGGTTGAACCATCGCTTCCCGCCTAAAGGAGTTTCAATACCGAACCAAACATGACTCAATGGTGGCGAAATAGACAAATTTTCCACCAGAGCTATGGATCTATCCTCAATATATTGTAAAAACTCGCTTTTTTTTTTGCATTTTGGTGCCTGCTTTCCAAACGGATTTCTATCTTAAGCGACGAATCCAACGATATCCTATTTTACCTCTTGCAGTCTGCATACATACACATCTGTCGCCCATTCTCAACTGCAATGAGACCCATCAAAAGACCTCGGTCGGAGCAACTTTCATGTAAAACTGCGAAGTGGGCCATGAAGGAGCACCAAATTTTCCTCGTTGCATGAGAAATTGTTTTGATTGAAGGTCACCATCACGACAAATGCTTTACGAAGGCTAGCTGGGACCGCATTCTATCACTGTTCAAACAAAAGGCCAACAAGACTGGACCAACACCCAACTGAAGAATCACGGTAGTCCATGCCGCTCGATCACAAGCTATTGTTCGAACTATTGGGTTACACAAGAATGGAATACGACCAAGCCATCGAAAATCGTATTATAGCTGACGAGGAATGGTGGGAGAGAAAAATCAAGGTAAATGGAAATTTGCAATCTTAAGATTTGTTTTATGCATTTCTGTACACTTGTCATGGGCTCTAGTGTTAAGTTAATTGAGTTGTGATATGGTCTGATATTTTCTGTTTTGAAATGGCATTGCCATGAAAAATTGAATTCTTGTAGTACGAACTATGATTGAAGGACGCTATGAGTTCGAAACTGATTACGCCTGAAGTATTTGCATGAAAAGTCCAATTGAAGATGCTTTTAGAATTGTAAGTTGTTTCAAAATGCGTTTAAAACTCGTTAGCCATTAACCAATATTTCTTAAGATAGCGAAATATTAAACTGTAATTATCGTAGTCGTGTTCATGATTCCACAATTATTCCAACATGCTATTTGTATATTTCCAATTTTTCGAGCATAATCATCGCTATTGTTTCCGTTCTTTGTGTAAGCTGCTTATTTATTCTAAGTGTTTCGAGCCGAACCAATGTAGTACTCTAATTATTATATGTTAGATGTGGTGGCCAAGTAAGCATACGATATATAAATTACATACTTCACTGATTTATTTTACTATTATCCATGAACATCCCAAATCTGATGATTGGTTCCCAATACTCCACGAGCAAGACCCGTTTCAAACACTTCTAACATTGGCTTTTTCCGTTTAAATTGTTGTGCTAAATTTGTTGATATCCACTATACACTTACAATTAGTTCATTAGCTGAATTTAGTTCATCTACCTTTTCCTTGTACCGTCACTTTTTTGCCATGTTAATCTCACTGTTCTCGTGTTGGCTTTTCATGTTCGCAAAAGAAATCAAAGTACCATAGGTTTAAAAATAAGGATGTGGGTGAAATTTACGATCGATACAATCGCCTATTTGATGACACCTTTGATTCGAGCAAGTACGCTTTGATCTCGACAAGTTGTCACATCGTGGCTTCAACATGTAGAAAGACAGTGAAAATGAGCAAGTAGCTGATCAATTGCCAATTCCTTGAAAAAGTAGGGATTCAAGTCATAACTCGCTTACGACACAGTCCAATGCTTCAATGCAGAGGTCTGGAAAGTGTAGTGGAGGAAAATGTAAGTCAACATCTCGTTCAAATAAGGAGAAGAAAAAAGTTAATGTTCGCATACAATATCCACTTCTATGGATCGAATGGCTGACATGTCTGCAAAATTGCATTCCTTCGCTTGGAGAAAGAGCAACTGCGATATTACCATTAACGACTGTATCGCGAAAATTGAAGCTAGCGTGCTTGTCGACAGGACAAGCGATCTTTTCAAGTCCGCACTATCGTTCCTTCGAGTTCGAGCAAACATAGAGATATGGATGGCTGTAAAAGACGAGGACATGAAGATGTGTTGGTTGAAATGGAGTTACAACAATTAGAAGGAAAGTAAAGCCGCTTCATTGCGTAGTACAAGTTTTGACAGGTAATTTGTTTTTCTTTAAAGTTTAACACTACTGGTCCTTTTTTTCAACTACTTGTTTGAGGGTGTTGTTTGTGTTTTCCATATTACCAAGTAGTGTCATACGCATATTGCATTTTCAATAAAAACCTTTATGCTTCTACAATATTCCCTCATCTGCCTTTACTAAAATCCTGTGTGAATTTCATGTTGTCGTAACAACATAAGAAGACATGTCCGAATATTGATTTCGCCATTGCAATCTCTACCCGAACTTCGACGTGTCAGATTATTCTGACGAGTCGTCATGCAACAACTCGAGGAGGACATTGAAATGTGGCTCAGATATTATCCCAATTTCGAACATATAGTTCAGGATTTCATGCATCATTCTACGAAACCACGATTTATTTTTTCCTTTAAGACACAGTTGGCATCTATTCATGCTACAAAATTTACACGCGTATTGATAAGTGCGTTTTGCGCACTTAATTATGCAACAAAACATGATTAATTGTTGATATAAATACTTGAATATGGCTTAATCCAATATGAATTGTGGTTGTAGGCTTACTTTGATGGAAATAATGAAATATGCGCGAAAAAGGCGAAAATGACCAAAATGGAAGGAAATGAAAGTTCGGGGACTAAATCACAATTATTCATAAGTTGACCCGAACAATAACCGAGCATGAAACCTCACTAAAGATCTAATTGTCAATATTTTGGATGACTAGAAGAAGATGGAAGAGGAAGAAAAGCCAAAAGTGGAATGAAAAGAAGATTGGGGACCAATTTGAACTAGAAGCGAAAATTCATCCATGCTATAGCATGAGATTATACCATGCTATAGCACAGACCTCAACAGTGATTTTCAGGAAGGATTTACTTTGCCCATGCTACAGCATGAAAATATACCTTGCTATAGCAAGGGGTATTCTGGGCGAGAAATTCTTAAGTTTCCTTATCCAACTACAACTCTTATGGTAATGATTCTATGGCAACTATAAAAGCCTAAACTCGTCATAGACTAGGTTTTTATGCATTCTTAGAGAGAAAACACCATTGAAGAGCAAGGAAAAAGGCGAGAACAAGGCACAAGGGTTTCACTTGAAGATTCAAGATTCAAGCTTTAAACCCTAATTCTTTGGTGATGTCTTCTCTTGATTATTTTTGTTATTCTTTAATTTTATTCATGCTAGGCTAGACTTTTTATGTACTAGGTGAACGATGAACCTCGTATTGTGAACTTTTAATTCTTTATTTTGTAAATTGATATTTAAACACGTTTGATGGATGTTGAATGATTTATATACACTTTCTTGTCTCTACAATTATATGCGCAATAATTGTATGAGTTTGGGTGATTTATTTTATGCATTCGAAAGAAGGGAAATAGATTCTACAAGGTATAAATCATCGTAAGGTCCGATAGGGGATAGAAATATACCGCTATGCTTTATGTGAATCTCTAAGTGTTTACAAAACGTCATGCATTCTTGTATATTTCATTTGTCATAGAAATATAGTCAAATGGTATGCTGGAATAGGTTCAATTCTACTCGAAAGAGATTATTGAATAAGTTAGAAACATTGATTCTTCAACCAATTCATCGTGTCGTCAAATTGTGAAATAGGAGTTAAAAGTGAACTTACTTGGTGATTCGGGATCCTAGTACGCTTTTTCATACATTAATTTCATCAACCTTTTGCATTCGACATATTTTTGCATTTAACTCATCATTTTAGTTTAATTTATGTAGTAGTCATAGTTTCATCAAAAATCACAAAAACAATCATATTGAGTTTAATAGATTCGGTTAAGGTCGAAATAATAATAATCACGTTAAATCAATCATCGTGGGAACGATACTCGAAATTCTAGGATTTTCACTTTATTACTTGTCAACGAATCGTACACTTGCGGTGATTTAAATTCGAAACATATTTTCGTGAACACGTATCCCCAAACGTGTTTTCTGGAATTTCAGATGTACCCATAGATGTTTGCTCACTTCACACGCGTGGTTCGTGACAAGTATGGTTTGCGAAGTAGTGCTAATATAGGTATGTACGAGCAAGTTGGAATATTTTTGTGCATCCTAATGCAAGGAAAATGATATACACAGGTGCAAACACTTTCTAGCCATTTGTTGTAGACTATAAGCCACTATTTCCAAACAGTTCTTCGGGCTATGGTTGAGTTCATGGGACATGTCTTAAGTCCGAACCGAATTACAACCAAATAACAAGATGATCGGACGTTGTGGAATATCCATTATTCCAAGTATATATGACAACGATATATTCCTGATGTATCGTCGTCTAAATTGGATTGTTGTTCAACAACCATTTCCTTACATATTGAGAGTACTCTAAATGGTTGACGTGATCAGGGCTATAATGGACCAATTGATGGAACACACGTGCGGGCCGTCCAATCTTTTAATAAACGTGAAGGAAAGAAATTCCAACTCAAAATGTGCTCGCTGACAGCAATTTCAACCAGTGTTTTACGCTTGTGCTACTCGGGACTATAGAAAATACGCACAACAATCGCATTTTGCCAAACGCAATACATTATTCGGAGATTAATTTTCCCACACTCGCTCTTGGGAAATATTATCTCGTGGACTCTGAATTTGCCCACATGCAGGGTTATATGCATTATACAAAGGTTCAGATATTCGATACCATTTATAGGAGTTTCGTATGGAGCCGACGAATGATGTCGAAGACTTTGCAATGGACAAAAATGTTTCAATTTCTATCACTCGTCTTGTCGGAAAATAATTGAAAGGTCATTTGGAGTATTAAAGCAGAGTTGAAAAATTATAGATTGTATGCCAAGCTATTCGTTTCATGCTCAAATAGTGGTGGTTGTTGCGACAATAGTAGTCATAATGTTCTGAGGTGAAATGGCAGTGTTGTTGAAGCTCTCCGTAGAATGGAACAAGAAAACGATGACGAAGTGGAGATAGAGCTTCCGACAATAAAGACGAGATTGTAGCTGAAATTGATGCACCATCGGAGGAAGATTTACCATGGAAACAACTGCATGATTACATGGAGCAAGAACTATAATAATGTCTTATGAAAAACAACATTCAGGCACGTGCTCGCCAATTTGTATTTGTTAAAAGTCATAATTCTGATCATTAGCTTAATTTCTACATTAAAATGTCGACATCAATTCAGAAGGTAAACACACATATAAAAAAATACGAGATAATAATATTTTGCAAAATTACGTCACTTTTGTGCGAAAACTGTACTTGAAACATAGGAAAACTAAGGAATTGCAATTTAAAGTGGTTATACTTTGGAATTCGATTTTCATTTCCATGTTGCAATCAAAAGATCAAATTGAAATTTGTTTTCCTCGGATGTAACATTTTCTATGAAAAATGTGGCAATTAATCGGGGCCTAATAGTAAAAACTTAACCGTTATTTGGTGGAAATTCTTTTCAAGCCATGTCTGATTATGCAACTACACCATATAATTTTTTTTTTCAAATCAAATTAAAAAATACAATAACATGATGATATCTACGCACTATGGCCCACTAATATGTTGACATCGTAGCTCATTCACTTGAATGAGGGCAGAATTGGGATTTTAATGCAAATTACACTTGAGCCCCTGCTTGAGTCACATTATTTTTTTCATTCTCATTTTTTTACTCATTTTTAACCACGCATTATTCAATAAAATAATATTTTCCATCACAAAAATATCTTTTCCTTCTTTTTCATCAACATATTTTCTATTACATCAACAGTAAAAATGCATTCTTAATCTCAAAATGTGCACCAAATGGGGTTGAATGTAATTCAGGCAGACAATTGTCAGACTTCAGCCATTGTTTATTATTACTTTACTGTACAATAAATTGCAAAACAAAGAAAAAAGGGGTATCAAACAAGGGTTTAATTAAAATTCACAAAGCTCATCAACAACTCGTGGTTTTAATAAAATTTCTCATTTCTTTCAAGAGAAGATAGAAGAAGTGGGAGCAAAATTACCTTCCAACTAGTCTTCTGAAGAATTTACCCAAGTGCCGATTTGGTTTGATGCCTACCCAAACCTTTTAGAAGGTGGATTTCGTAGTTTCTATTGGGAGGTGAAACTGTCGTAATGATTCAAATTTGATTTCAAATGCTATATATGCAAGTGCAATTCCAAGTCTTGCCTTCTACAGTTAGTTAATTTTTCTTATTATTTGATTTTATAGCTTTGTAAAAAAGTTTAGTGAGAGGAACAACATTGTAAGGACTTTTTCATAATTGAATTTTTTCAATTTCGATTTCGAATTTTCGTTTAGGCAAGCACCTGACCTTGGATATATGTCTATGTTGCCTTAGGCAAGTAGGCTTTTTGCTGGGCAAGCGCGTCTCGAAGTCAGAATATGTAAGAAGAGTTGAGGTCCACAAGCTTGATGTTCATTCTTCGTCCTAGAACTCATAACTCTATCTTCATTGATCGCTCATTGATTAAAGTATGGCAATTAAATTCATAATATTTAACAATCAATTAAGAAGGAACTACTCGAGTCCAAGAGCTTTGAGTTTTTTCCGTGGTTCTGATAAGAGTTGTTAAAAGAATTCCCACTAAGGGCAGGATATCAGGTATGTATGTAAAGTGAGACCACTTGTCAAAACCAATAATAAATTAAATATTGGACCGGGTTCAATT
This sequence comes from Fraxinus excelsior, assembly GCA_019097785.1. Lineage (NCBI taxonomy): Eukaryota > Viridiplantae > Streptophyta > Magnoliopsida > Lamiales > Oleaceae > Fraxinus > Fraxinus excelsior. The sequence goes on from CM032638.1 coordinate 21,264,464, forward strand.
TAAGAGACGGGCCGAGCCCGTTTGGACATATACTAATAAGCTTCTAGGGTTTGAAAAACTGTAGAGATTTTTATTATTCTTTCTAGCACAAGAAAAGAAAACTCTAGCTACCATTCTTGTTTTCTGTGTGGATCACCATTGGAGGCTGGACAATTGGACAGCTTGGATTGCATATCGTGATCATTGGAGTTCGAGAATCAGCAAAAGAGTTTGCAGAATTCATCAAAGGTATTAATTCTATCACAGCTTTTATCTAAATACAAAACAGATCCTTGTTTGGGATTCGAAAATAATTTAATTCCGCTGTGCATTCTTAAGTAGAATCCCAACAGTAGTATCAGAGTCTCCTTTGTGTTTGTTAAAAGCTGTTTTGTAGTTTGCAAAAAATCAAAAGTTGATTGTTTATATTATTTTTGAGTCTAGCAATAATGAAAAATTGTTTTCGTCTTCAAAAATTATGTTTTGGAAAGGAAAATATTTTTTTTTGGTTAAAAAAAATTTGGATATGAAATTCGGTCGTGGCGGCGAATGGACCGGGCCGTGGCGACAGGAACCGGTTGCTCCCAAGGGGGAGCCGCCACGACCCGAAAACAGCAGCGACTGTCGCTACTGTGCATTGCAGCAGCGGCGCTCGCCGTTGCTGCGAATTGCAGCAGCGAGCGCCGCTGCTGAAAATCGCAGCAGCGCTGCTAGGTATTGCAACAGCGCCGTGTGCTGCTGCAATACCCGGTGGTGCGCCTGCACCACCGTTTCTCCCAATCGCCGGCGCCGCAAATAAGGGAGGGGGATTTTAGGGTTTTCGAATCGGGTGGAGGCGGGGGCTTCTTCTGCAATTTACGAAATTGCAGGCCCCCACTTGCAATTTTTAAAGAAAGGGCCTGTTTTGCAATTTTTGGGTGAGGGACCTGTCGTGTAAATAAGATAATAGATGGGCTTGGTTTTAATTTAAAATTGGGTCAAATTGCAATTTTCAAAATGATTTTAAATTTAAATTTAAAATTGGTTTAAAATTTTATTTTCAAATGGTTTGACCTATAAAACTCAACTATGACCCATTTAAAATCTTATTTAAAATTGACAACTTTTTATATTTTTGTTAAAATTGGTTTTAACTTAAATATTAAATTTTGGCCCTAAATTGAATTTTATTTTGTTTAGGAGTTTTATCCTAAATTAAAATGTTAATTCAATTGTAATTGGAGTTGGACTCTAATTTTATATTTAATTAAAATATTGATTTTAATTATATTGTCCCGCCCTAAAATTTTTAAATAATTAGAGTTGGACTCTAATTTAATATTTAATTAGAATTTGATTTTGATTAAATTGCTTCACCCTATAATTGTGAAATTAGAGTTGGACCTAATTTGACATTGCAATCTCTACCCGAACTTTGATGTGTCCGATTATTCTAACGAGTCGTCATGCAACAACTCGAGGAGGACATTGAAATGTGGCTCAGATATTATCCCAATTTCGAACGTATAGTTCAGGATTACATGCCTCATTCTGCAAAACCACGATTTCTTTGTTCATTTAAGACACATTTGGCATCTGTTCATGCTACAAGATTTACACGCGTATCCCCAAACGCATTTTCTGGAATTTTGGATGTACCCACAAACCTTTGCTCACTTCATGCACATGGTTCCTGACAAGTATGGTTTGCGAAGTAGTGCTAATATAGGTATGTACGAGCAGGTTGGAATGTTTTTGTGCATTCCAATGTAAGGAAAATGATATAGACAGGTGAAAACACTTTTTAGCCATTCGTTGTAGACTATAAGCCACTATTTCAAAACAGTTCTTTGGGCTATGGTTGAGTTCATGGGACATGTCTTAAGTCCGAACTGAATTACAACCAAAGAACAAGACGATCGGACATTGTGGAATATCCATTATTCCAAGTATATATGAAAATGATATATTCCTGATGTGTCGTCGTCGTCTAAATTGGATTGTTGTTCTGCAACCATTTCCTTACATATTGAGAGTACTCTAAATGGTTGACGTGATCAGGACTATAATGGACCAATTGATGGTACACATGTGCGGGCCATCCAATCCTTTAATAAACGTGAAGGAAAGTAATTCCAACTCAGAATGTGCTTGCTGACAACGATTTCAACCAGTGTTTCACGCTTGCGCTACTCGAGACTATAGAAAATACGCACAGCAGTCGCATTTTGGCGAACACAATACATTATTCGGAGATTAATTTTCCCGCACTTGCTCTTGGGAAATATTATCTCATGGACTCTGGATTTGCCCACATGCAAGGTTATAGACATTGTACAAAGGTTCAGATATTCTATACCATTTATAGGAGTTTCGTATGGAGCCGACGGATGATGTCGAAGATTTTGCAATGTACAAGAATGTTTCAATTTCTATCACTCGTCTTGTTGGAAAATAATTGAGAGGTAATTTGGAGTATTAAAGCAGTGTTGAAAAATTCTAGATCGTTTGCCAAGCTACTCGTTTCATGCTCAAACAATGGTGGTTGTTGCAACAATAGTAGTCACAACGTTCTGAGGCGAAATGGCTGTGTTGTCGAAGCTCTCCATAGAATGGAACAAGAAAACGGTGACGGCGTGGAGATAGAGCTTCCGACGATCAAGACGAAATTGTAGCCGAAATGGATGCACCATCGGAGAAAGATTTACCATGTAAACAACTGCATGATTACATGGCGCAAGAACTATAATAATGTCTTACGAAAAACAACATTCAGGCATGTGCTCACCAATTTGTATTTGTAAAAAGTCATAATTATGATCATTAGCTTAATTTCTACATTAGAATGTCGACATCAATTCAGAAGGTTAACATACATAAAAAAAAAAAGAGATAATAATATTTTGCAAAATTGCGTCACTTTTGTGCGAAAATTGTACTTGAAACATAGGAAAAATAATGAGATATTAGTACCTTAAGAGTATATTATACTAAAAATCCGTTTGATAGGTAAATGTGGAAAGAAATTCCAATTTCATTTTAGTTGGAAAATAAAAATCGACCAAACCTATAATAATTCGTTTCCCATGAAAACTAAGAAAATGCAACTTAAAATGGTTATACTTTGGAATTCGATTTTCATTTTCATGTTGCAATCAAAATGTCAAAGTGAAATATGTTTTCTTCGGATGTAACATTTTCTATGAAAAATGTGGCAATCAATCGGGGCCTAATAGTAAAAACTTAACCATTATTTGGTGGAAATTCTTTTCATGCCATGTCTGATTATGCAACTACATCGTATAAATTTTTGTTCGAATCAAAATGAAAAATACAATAACATGATGATATCTACGCACTGTGGCCCACTAATATGTTGACATCGTAGCTCATCCACTTGATGAGGGCAGAATTGGGATTTTAATGCAATTTACACTTGAGCCCCTGTTTGAGCCACATTATTTTTCTCATTCTCATTTTTTTACTCATTTTCAATCACACATTATTCAATAAAATAATATTTTTCATCATATTAATATCATTTTATTCTTTTTCAACCACATATTCTTTATCATATCAACAGTAAAAATGCATTCTTACTCTTAAAATATGCACTAAATGGGGTTGAATGTAATTCAGGCAGACAATTGTCAGACTTCAGGCATTGTTTATTATTACTTCACTGTACAATAAATTGCACAACAAAGAAAAAAGGGATGTCAAATAAGGGCTTAATTAAACTTCACAAAGCTCATCAACACCTCGTGGTTTTAATAAAATTTCTCATTTCTTTCAAGAGAAGATAGAAGAAGTGGGAGCGAAATAACCTTTCAACTAGTCTTCTGAAGAATTTACCCAAATGCCGATTTGGTTTGATGCCTACCCAAACCTTTTAGGCAATTGTCGTAGTGATTATGCAAGTGCAATTCCAAGTCTTGCCTTCTATAGTTAGTTAATTTTTCTTATTATTTGATTTTATAGCTTTGTTAAAAAGTTTAGTGAGAGGAACAACATTGTAAGGACTTTTTCAGAATTGAATTTCTTCAATTTCGATTTTGATGTTTCATTTAGGCAAGCACCTGACCTTGGATATGTGTTTCTGCTGCCTTAGGCAAGTAGGCTTTTTGTGGAGCAAGCGCGTCTCGAAGTCAGAATATGTAAGAAGAGTTGAGGTCCACAAGCTTGATGTTCATTCTTCGTCCTAGAACTCATAACTCTATCTTCATTGATCGCTCATTGATTAAAGTACGGCAATTAAATTCATAATAGTTAACAATCAATTAAGAAGGAACTACTCGAGTCCAAGAGCTTTGAGTTTTTTCCGTGGTTCTGATAAGAGTTGTTAAAAAAGAAGCCTTTCAAAAGTCAACATTATATAAGTGCGAATGTGTTATAATTCCCACAGGATATCAGGTATGTATATAAAGTGAGACCACTTGTCAAAACCAATAATACTTTGACACATAGTAGACATGGACTCTGTCACCCACATGAAGCTCATGTTTGATTTTGCTACAAATTGGATTTTTAATAGATTTTGATAAAAAAAATTGATGAATACATGATTAAAAAATTGCGGATCTCATAAAAATACGTGGTTCAAAAATAATTATTGACTTTAATTTAAATTTTTTATCGATTTTTTTAACTAAACCAAACACGGACTAAATCTTTAACTCACATTTTCATGACACCAAATCCTAATTAAACCAAATATGACCAATATTTGGTGGGATTGAAATAAGATTCTTAGTAGATTTTGATAAAAATTAATTAAACGTGTAGTTAAAAATTTGTGAATCCCATAAAATATATAATTAAAATTAATTATTTAACATTCTTAAATTAAATTTAAAAATTAATCCTTACCAAATAGAGCATAGTCTCACTACAAGAAATTTATATTTTCCCTACAAGTTTTCTTAGGACTTGATAACTCCTGAAACAACTGAATCGAATCGAACCGGACTCGAACCAAATCGAGTGATTTTTCTCAAGTTAAATATCAGAACGGATATTTAAATCGAGAACCGATGAGTTCGATTCGATTCGGTTCTTAGTTCTAGATCAAGAATTTAAAAATCGAATAAGAACCGAATATCTCTAATTTTGTTATCTTAAATAAACCAAATTGTTTTATTTTTTAAAAAATAAATTTGCTAACTAATCAATTTAGCTCAAACCCAAAATATGATTTTTCTATTTCTAATTACCAGCTCAAGTCCAATTAATCAAATTAGCCTAAATTGTACTCAATCTTTTATTCTACCGTAGTGTCGATTATTTCATTCTTGAAAATCGAATTGGAAGTATCTCTGTATTATTTTGAACTCGCCATCTTCCTCTTCCTATGATTTTAACATCCAAATCTAAGAAAAACTCAACAAAAAGAGGCACAAAAGATATCACGAGATTGGACTACATTATTTTGTAAGAGTTAAAATTGAATATGTCACTATTGGAATTAATATAGCATTATTGTAAATATTAAAAATGTTAATTATTGTATGGAACCAAACCAAACCGAACCCGAATGGTTCCAGTATTAAATTTGGACCCGACGTGATGTGAACCCCATAGCAATGGTGACTACGAAACCCACAACTAGATTGATACAGAACCCAAGAACGCCATTAAACCCGATTTTGGATTTGAATCCAACAAGGTCCAAAAGTTCAACGATAACGACGATTCGAACTCCTTGATTACACAATGAAGAACTCACGATCTGATATTTGAACGCCACAAGATTGGATCTTGATAAGTTCGGTATGTCCATGGAAGAGCACAATTTTTGAAGCAAAGTTTCGAGAGAAAATTCTCTTTAATTTAATTCATGTCAAACTTAGCATCCAATGAAAAAATAAAATTCCTATTTATACTAAACCTAGGAAATATAGGAAAAACGTGAATAATTGATAAAGATTATAAGAATCTTACCTAAACTAGAATTCTAGCAAAAATAAGGAAATTCGCGTCAAAATAGTTTTCCCGGATTCGGACAGCTTTCAATATTTTTGTCGTATATTCATTTCCCGATATTCGATTGAGATGATTCAAAGTGCGTTGAAAATATTACTTCAAGGGCTAAAAATCTTCTAGAAATACAAATCTTCAGATTAGAACATATTCTTTTCAACAAATGGGTCTCAAACTGAGACTTAAAATTCGAGTGTTTTCCAACATGTTCTAGCTTCCGTCCCCAACATGTAACTTGACCATTGGCTTGTTGTCTTCAATATTATGGACTCCGTTGCTCGAACATGTAAATGAACATCTTTATCAACTCTTTGAAATCTCGAACTTGACTCTACTATCTCTCCAACAATTATCAAAATCTTGATAAATTGTGGCGCACTCCGAATCAATCATACTCTTCCTCTTCAAGAGGATTCGTCCTCGAATCCGTACATTTAATGCCCAGATTATAACCCTTGCTGTCAATCAATGCAAGAACATGAAATTGTCCATCACCTCCAGGATGCAATTTGGGCCTCCTTTGAGCTCAAACCCACAACCTTCGATTGTAAACCCAATCACCTTCACCTGGATTAAAGTGTACTCGCCTTGACTACTTGATTTTGCAAGTTTGGGATGCTCCCATAGAAACTCCATTTGATGAATATTCATGCATTTTCCTTGCTTTACTTGGTCCATGCACTTATAATAATATCACTTCTAATGTACCAATGTTGTCCTTTCGATCATCTCCTTCACTCAGCCCTCTGCATATGAAATTTCTCCAATACCTTTGATACTCTGTCGTCTCATCGGAAATCACAAAGTCAATTTTCGACAAATAAGAGAAATCCAACTGAAGCTCAATCCCTGGGTCGGGTGGTACTCCAATGAGGTAGTTTGCTGGAATAAAATCTTCGGTAGCCTGCAAAACAGAAATAGCCAAACTAGGGAGGGAATTGTTAGTTTTCACCAAAGCCTCATCTTCTTCACACTTCTCCTCCTCCTTTTGATTTACTTCCAACTCCTCTGTCACCTTCGAAGACTCTCCTTCAATTTCTTTTTGCAACTCTACTTTCTTTTTTAAAATTTTACGTTCAATTTCTTTTTCACTCTCATGTGACATTTCCCATTTTCCTCAAAATCAACAACTTCGCTGTTTTCTCTCTTGCTCTTTTGTTCCTCCATGTGATTAATTTGAGATTTAATGAGATCACGAATTTTTGATAACTCACGCTTATAATCCAATTTACCCCCAACATGCTTCCCAATTGATGTTCGACTTTCCACTGGAGACACGTCTCTATCACATCTCCTAGGCTTCTCCCTAAGCTCTGGTTCATGCCGATCCCTCCTATAAAAATAATTATGCGTATATCGCTTCCTCATAATATTCTTTAACTCAGCCCAAGTCTCAATACACTTCTCACCATTTCTCCGCCTAGATTTTATTAACTGATCCCACCAAACAATGACATAATCCACAAATGTGTTCACAACCAACTTCAATTTTACCCCCCAGAGTAATTATGGCATTTAAACATTACTTCTACCGTTTCTTCCCACACCAAGTATGCCCCGAGATCGTTCATTCCCTTAAATTATGGAATTGTCAATTTCATGTCTCAAACTTCTATCAACACCGTCCCCAATAAAATTTCTACTTCGCATTTCAATTCTATCCATTATATTTCTCATATCCTCCATATCCACTAACAACTTCTCCAATCGCCGAATCACCCCTTCATTCATATTGATTTAAACTCTAATTGGGATGTGTGAGAATTGGGATTCGAGGGCTCAAAAGAAATTTGAACTGGACAACTTTGGTTGGGCTTTTATAAATTTAAGAAAGTGGTTCTTAAATTTGGATTGGAATGAAAGAAACAGATTTTTGAAATTGGATTTGATATTAGGATATTGCACAATTTCCAAGAAATAAAAAAAATCGGACTGTGCGGATGAATAGTGTGTACGGATGAACATTAATTTTTTTAGACTCAAGAATCAACTACAATAATAACGAAACAGACGGAAGTTGATTTGGACTCAAATTGAGCACAAAAACAACTTTTGAATTTTTTTTGGATCAAAGACTCAAAATATTACTTGACACAAGAACACGAATAACGAATGACAAAGGAAAACAAAGACTCAAAGAAATAAACAAGGATATAACCTGATTAAATTGGAGCCAAAGCTCTAATACTAACTAATGCGAACTCCATAGTAACGGTGACTACGAAACCTCACAACTAGATTGATGCGGAACCCAAGAACACCAATTAAACCTGGTTTTGTATCTGAACCCAATAAGGTGAACCAAAAAACTGAACGATAACGACAATGCGTTGAACCCCTTAATTACACAATAAAGAACCCACGATCCAATATTTGAATGTCACGAGATTGGATCTTGATAAGTTCGGTATGTCCATAGAAAAACACACAATTTTTGAAGCAAAGTTTCGAGAGAAAATTTTCTTTAATTTAATTCATGTCAAACTTAGCATCCAATGAAATAATAAAATTCATATTTATAATAAACCTAGGAAATATAGGAAAAATATGAATAATTGATAAAGATTACAAGAATCTTACCAAAACTAGAATTCTAGCAAAAATAAGGAAATTCGCGTCAAAACAGTTTTCTCGGATTCGAACAATTTTCAGTATTTTGGTCGTATATTCCTTTCCTGATATCCGATTGAGATGATTCAAAATGCGTTGAAAATCTTATTTCAAGGGCTACAAATCTTCTAGTTGTACAAATCTTTAGATTCGAACTTATTCTATTCAAAAAATGGATCTTAAACTGAGATTAAAAATTCAAGTGCTTTCCAACCCGTTCTGGCTTCCGTCCCCAACATGTTACTTAACTATTGATTTGTTGTCTTCAATATTACGGACTCCGTTGCTCGAACATTTAAATGACCAGCTTTATCAACTCTTTGAAGTCTCGAACTTGGCTCTACTCTCTATCCAACAATCATTAAAATCTTGATAAATTGTGGCGCACCCCGGATCATATTTCGACGGTTCCACTTACTAAATACCCGAAAATTCAAGTTCGATTTTCTTTAGAACAGAATCGAAACGATCATGTCCAATCCTAAATTTTCCATTGACAAATTGAGATTTGTAGGAAAAGTTCAATTTTCCCCATAAAAACAACGTTTCATAGGGCTATGATTTACTTCAAAATTTTCAATATTAGGACTTGTGCCCACAAAAATTTATATTTTTTCCGGGCAAAAAATTGACGGGTAAGATATATATTTTGCCAAAAAAAAATATTCCACATATTTGTAGGCTATAATTAGCGGGGAAAAATTTCGATTTTTAATTTTAATTTTCGGCCTATTTGAGTTACCCACGTTTGACATGTTTGTAACCCCTTTTGACATAAACTTAAGTGAAAAGATAAAAGAAAGACATGGCCCATAACATAATTTGTAGGGAAAAGCAAAATCGTTTGTGAGCAAAATTAACATTAGCAGACGAATAATTTTGTTGGGGGAAAACTTACGCGACAAATTGTATTCGCTCCAAAGGTTTCATAGGTAAAAGGTTCATTTGAAAATTTTCAGTTTTTACTCATCCTCTTGATGTTTGCCACAAAATGTGCCTATAAAATATTTTCATCCGCAAAGACTTTTCCCCACTAATAAGAACCTTTCCTTACTAGGGAAAACATAAAATTCTTGTAGTGTCTATGCCCCTATTCGGTGGCTATTTTTTCGGAAAAATATCATTTTGAATAGTGAATATTTAGAGAATGTGTGGTTAAAAAGTAAGGAAAGATTTTGAATTTACGTGTAAAATATTTTATTGTGTGAATGTGTGATTGAAAATAGGGGTAGAGCCAAGAGAATAGAGTTGTGGGGGCAAATTTCACAAATTTTTAATTGTGAGGGTATAATTGAAAGTTAATTTTTTTTTTTTTTTTTGAAAATCTTGGGTAAAATACTAAAATCTTGAAAAGTCTATTGCGAAATCTTATCAGTTCGATGTTTTGACATTATGTTATCAGTTTCCACATATAATTGTTTTGTTAGAGGTTATGGTTTTTGTATCTTGCCTCTTGGATATAATGTGCCAGAGTTTCAACATTAAGAGAAAAAAATGGAAAACATCTAAATTGACTGTAGTATTGACATTCACTTGAGCTAAAGGGACTCAGTTAACTTGGTGCATTTCTCTATTTGGCATATTTTGGATGAAAAAATATGTTCAGTTTTATCATAATCCAGATTCTTTTTAACGTTTTGGAAAGTTGTAGAAAAAAAGAGAAAGTGGGATTGTCCAGATGAGTCATTAGTTTCAACTGGAATATCATTACCTGGAATTCTTCAATTGGCAAACCTTGGATTTCTTGCCAAGATAACTTTGCCTGTTGTTTCCCCAGCATCAGGTGCTTCTATAACTCTTTCTACTACTGGTGCATCCATTTAGCAAGTTCTTCAAGTGTCTCTACAGCAGCATGCTGCTGCCATTGTCCAAGAGTTTGTTCAAGTAAAGACGAGAATCATGTCTTCTTTATTAGTTTTTTTTGTGCAATCTTGTTTATATGAGATTTCTGTAGACGAGAAATCTGAAGATGTTGCTACTGAATTTGAAAGGCAACTTTTTCTGTTGTTTCATGAGTAAACTAGTTGGGATTAGATTAATGCAGAGTTGTAATAGCAAATTCAATATTAGATTCCTTACATATATTTAATTAGAGATTGTGTTTAGACGATCAAAATTGAATGTACTATAACCACAAATAGGTGGTGTTGGAACTAAAATATCATAATTATAATATTTTTCAATTTTTAACTTTCATCAGTCTTTTTGTTATTATCGTAAGCCATTCTTATATATGTTTTATATAGAATAGACTCTCTTTTAGCTTTACAAGAATAGCGTCACAAGGAAGGCTATGTGGACGAGCTTGAGTTGAATTAATTTTTTTTTTTTTTAATACAGGGCTGATATGTAAAAAGAAAAAAAAAATTCAAGAAAAAAAATTAATCTCAAATCTGCCAAACTACCTTGAAAGATGTTTTTGTATTTATATATTTCATTATGTGTTAATATTTACAACGGAAGCAAAACAAAAATACGAAATGCGTGCACCACACAAACTAATGATAGTCATCGTGTTTAGATGATTAAAATTGTATTTGGCAAAAATTGTGAGAACTAACATGAACTTGATATGATTGATTTCAAAATATTTATTACCATATCAACATGAGATTAGTGCTCCCCTTTTTTGCAACCTGATTAGATTTGGTTGTAATTTGATGCTAGTTAATTCTTGTCACAAGTTACGTATAAGGACAAGAACAAGGACTTGGTAAATTTAATTTAGATTGTCTTTTTTATATCTGAAAAAAAAATTCAATATTCACAAATTTCAAAATTTATATGTTATTTAATACTATATTTATATGAAAATATTAAAATTTATTGAATAACCATATTTCTTGAATAAATTATTATGAAAAAATATTCACAAAATTTTAAAATAAACGCATTTTCCATTTTTATGTTTTGGGAAACAGTTTTTCAGAATGACTAAAAGAACACATTTTCCATAATTTCAAAACAGACACTCAAAACACAAAATACAAAATGAATTCAAAACTTAAAACAGAAATACAAATAAAACGGTCCCTTAGATTTCAAATTTAGTGCAAGGCGGTAAACCACACTGTACCCATTGTAGATCCGTCCATGATTTATAATGAATATTTCAAAAAAAAAAAAAAAGGAGTTCGAAAGAATGAATTTGAGACAAACATCTACTAAAATTTTTAACTCACGTTTTTATGCCCCCAATTAGATTCCTCAAATATCTCTCTACTGTGTATGGCCTAAAACAGTTTACGTCCAACAATCCAATCGCCCGTTGCCATGTCACTTATAGTTCCACGTGGTATAATTACGCCAATTGTGTAAAGAATAATGCTATCTATATAAGCTCTTCACCTCCTCCTGCATTTCTCATTCCCCAGTCAGTCACGTGCGAAAATCTCTGTAGAAACAATTTTTCTTCTTCCAGAGAGTGTGTATAGCTATGGAATATAGGGATTGGAGTGGCATTTGGGTGATATCGTTGTTCCTTTTGGCATTGTTCAGTGTATCAGCATTTTCAGCAGAGGAAGGGGAGAAAGTGTTGACTTTAGACCATTCCAACTTCTCGGATACTGTGTCCAAACAAAATTTCATCGTCGTTGAATTCTATGCTCCTTGGTATGTATAGATGTGTGTGATTTGTGTATTGTAATTTTCATTTTTTTTTCCATATTCATGTTATATAAGCAACAGTGATTTTAGTTTTTCCTTTATTTATTATTTATATGTGGAAAATGGGAAGTCTAGATCGTTCTTCACCGCGTATGAGCAAAACCTCAGATTAATGCTGTATTTTCTGCACTAGGATTAGTACCTTTTGCATCACTAGTTGTGTAATACTGATTTTTCCTGTAGTTCCAGTTTGTTGACGGTAAGTTGATCATCTCAATCTGAGTTTGCTCAAATTTGCTAGATTTCCGGTCACATGTGCTTTTAGGAGGCTGTGTTTGTGGAGATAAGATCTTTCCAAATACACGAATGATGATTTTTTTTACCTTTGTTTTGCATAAAAAACAATGCACATACTTATTTTTGATAAAAGTTGAAACTCCTAGATTTATAAGTTTTCTATTAGCTCCATTATTAGTTCTATTGGAATTAAGGATTGTTGTTTTTTTTAATTAGTTTTTACTGTTTGATACTTGTGAATTGTGATGCTGAATTCACTTGCCAGAACTGATTAATGGTATTAGTTTTCTCTGATTAATCGTCTTTCCATTCCTTCCCAGGTGTGGGCACTGTCAGGCACTTGCCCCAGAGGTACAGTCTAATCTCTATACGACTATACCCTGTGAAAGGGAGTTTTCTCCATTTTTTCTGTTTCTTTTTTAACACTTCTTATTGAGTACATTCCCGTTTCTATGTTCTCTCTCAAATGACTTTTTGTCCTTTCTGTGACATCTTATTAGTACGAAAAAGCTGCATCGATACTGGGCAGCCATGACCCTCCTATAGTTCTGGCAAAGTTCGATGCAAATGACGAAGCAAACAGAGAACTAGCATCTGAATTTGAGATTCAGGGGTTCCCCACTATTAAGATCTTAAAGAATGGAGGAAAGAACATTCAGGAGTACAAAGGTCCTCGTAAGGCTGATGGTATTGTTGATTACTTGAAGAAACAAGTTGGTCCTCCATCTGCTGAAATCAAATCAGTGGAAGATGCTGGCAAACTTGGGGATGAGAAAAAGATCTATGTTGTATGTAGTTACCTTTCTTTTCCCCTAATCTATCTCTGTTTCTCTGTTAATTATATGTAGAACTAAAAACATGAATATATTCTTTTAGGTCGGGGTGTTTCAAAAATTCTCTGGGAAAGAATATGAGAATTTTACGACTTTAGCAGAAAAGTTGCGTTCTGACTATGATTTTAGTCACACTCTTGATGCCAACCTCCTCCCTCGGGGTGAATCGGTCAACAAGCCAACTCTTCGCTTGCTTAAGCCGTTCGATGAACTGTTTGTTGATTTCCATGTACTGCTTAAACTTTTCGTTCCCTTTCTGTTCCAGACAATTTTTTATTTTGAAAACTTATTCTACTTTGTGGTTTAATTTGTCAGTAACATTGTCACTGTGAATATTATTTCAGGACTTTCAAGTTGATGCAATGGAGAAATTCATTGAAGAAGCTACCATTCCTATTGTCACTATTTTTAACAGTGATCCGAGCAATCATCCATATGTGAACAAATTTTTTGGGAGTGCCCACACTAAGGTACTTTCATTGTTTTTCTCCTAGGCTCGACACCATGCATGATTATGACTATGGCTTACAGTGGCACGCAATCTTTTCCCATTTGCGTGCTAGAGCAGGACTACTTAAAACAAACCATTCTATTTATCTGAGGCTAACCTCTGTATGATCTGCAATGAGGGAGTAATTTTACAAAGTTGTCTTCTTACAAAGTCCTATTCACTTCAAGCTTCTGGAGTCACTTTTAGATCAAATACTGGGCATCAAGTTTTGACCTCTTTTGGCGGTAAAAATAATTCTAGTCTAGATATGATTTAGTTAAAGACAAGCAGACTGGATTCTCAAGATATATTGTGCTCATGGAGAAGTGCAGCGGCATTAGTTCTGTGAATATTGTGACATGATTATATAATTTTGAATTACTAGTTTTCTCATTAAACGTGTGCTAATTGAATAAGAACAATTTATTTGAACAAAATTTTGTAGAGATTACCTCTATTTAATAAGGCCACTGCTGGAGTTCATTTTTTTTTTGGTCAAGATTCTTCCACTTCTGCTTTGATTAAATTCCAGCTCATCACCTAATCTTGTTCTCAGCAGAGTTCAGAAAAATAATAACATTAATTGTTATACTTTTAGTTATTATTGCTGCTGCTGCTTTCATTCACTTCTGTAACCTCATATGATATATCATCAGGAAAACAAAATTTATGCAGTTTTGTGATGTTAATAGCAATGCAAAATTTTCAACATAAGTTCTTTTTTCATTACTTTAGAGTGTTACTTTAACAAGTGATTCAATGTGTACAGGCCATGCTTTTTGTGAACTTCAGCAAGGAGCTTGATTCTTTCCAGCCAATTTTTAAGGATGTTGCTGTGCTCTACAAAAAGAAGAGTATAAGTTTTCTGTTGGGGGATCTTGAAGCCAGTGAAGGTGCCTTCCAGGTTGTCACTTTCTTCATAGATCTTTATTCATTTGATTTCTATTTTTGGACAGAACGATAATATTTGACGCATAAATGTTCATGAATCTCGGTGGCAGTACTTTGGGCTTACAGTGGATCAGGCACCTCTTCTTATTATACAGACAACTAATGGTCAGAAGTATCTCAAGGCAAACATAGAACCTGATCAGATTGTACCGTGGCTAAAAGATTACACGGTAATACTTCTAGTTCTAGTTATAAACAGCGATTCAAAACCTTTTTGGAACTTCAACTGTCATCTTCTTGACTTTTGTATATGTAATTGTGTGCCTATTTTAAAGTTAGCATCATTTGAATTTTTGGTTTTCTTCAAATGGTTACAGGATGGTCAAGTGAAGCCATTCATAAGATCAGAGCCTATTCCCGAAGTTAACAACGAACCTGTCAAGGTGGTAGTTACTGACAGCCTTCAGGACATGGTTTTTTAACTCTGGAAAGAACGGTTTGTACTAGAAATTTTAAATATTTCTTAGCGCACAGATTTAGTCTATGTTTTCTTTAGTTTATATGTTCACTGAACTCCAGATTCGATCTACACTAATCCAACTATTAATATTTACCTATTCTTATATTCTTATTTATGATGCAACCCAAAGCTTAATGTTTGCCCAAGACTAGATATGGTTTTCATCTTTTTCTTTTCTCACCATCTTTTCGGTGCATGTACAAATTATCTTTACCTTATGGACCAAATTTGTCTTGCCAATATGGGTAATATAGGTTCTAAGAATTGAATCCCCCTTTTGAAAACAAACACACTTCTCTGTTAATGCCCATCATTATCATGTTGCAGTTATGCTAGAATTCTATGCACCTTGGTGTGGACATTGCAAGCAGTTGGCTCCAATCTTGGAAGAAGTTGCCATCTCATTTGAAAATGATTCTGATGTTATGATTGCGAAACTGGTAAAATTCTAGCTTGTTTCTTGATTTTGGACTCTATAGGGATGCCTTGTGATTTTACACTAGTTCAATGCAAGATCTCGGATTCATGGATAATACTACAACTGTTCAACGATATCTTGAGAGAACTGATGGTGCATAGCATTTGCTGTTCGACTGAGATCCTACAGATCAATTGATATTGTGTTGTCATCTTTCTGATCTCGTCCTAAACTACACATGGATACTTTTTTCATGTTTTTTGTAATGTTGTTGTGTTCATTTCTAATCAGTGTCTTTTTAGGAAAATATATCACCATACTTAACTAATTCGCTGGTACAACGTTGCAGGATGCAACAACAAACGATATCCCAGTTGACACCTTCGATGTTCAAGGATACCCTACTTTGTACTTCAGATCTGTTAGTGGTAACTTCTTGTCTTATGAAGGGGATAGAACAAAGGAGGGCATCATCGACTTTATTCAAAAGAATCGGGATAAGCCTGCCCAAGCTGACTTGGCCAAACCAGAATCTGAAAAGCCTGAAGCAGTAAAAGAAGATCCTGCTAAGGATGAACTATGATGAGGTCAACTTGCTTTTTATTTTGACGATACTCTTTTACATTCTTATGGTTCCTTATTTTTCACATCATTCTTTTTCCGTCTCTCTCTTTGCGTGCAGGCTTTGCTTGAATGCTCCCCATGGGAACTCCGATGAGCTTTCTACACGGTGTAGCAAATTTAAGTTTTGAAAGCAAGTTTTTGTCTGTATGTTGGTGTATTTTGCATTTTGTTTTCAAAATAAAGGGACCGTTTTCCGAGTGCTTGTTGTAGCATTAGGCTTTGGGTTTTGACTAGCTATCTCAATGGAACGGCACAAGTTACAATCAAATATCAGTCTCTCTTCGGGGAATCACAACCAATGATCAAATAATGTTTTTATTTCTGGCTTACTGAGCGCGTAGTACAAATGGGATATCAAATGTATCAAGTGGATTCCGCATGGTAATTCACTAGGTACAAAACCATCGATGAGCTTTCTTTGTCATAATCTTTAGTACGGTATTTCTGTTCTAGTACTGCAGTTTTGTAAAAGGTCAACCTTATTAAGAGGAGTAATTCAAACTCTTATAAAATGATCTATATTTTTATCTTTATTCGATACGAGATTCTATCCCTTAACATTAAGTCACTATAGCTGCTGAGAGAGAGATGAACGTAATATCGAAGAAAATTTCTTTTTCTTTCTTAACTCCAGTACTATCTAGATTTTCTTAACGAACATGCCAGGACCTTATTGCTCGTGCCCATCTCGACCAGCTTGGTAGTGACTGGCGTCCCTTTTCTTACCCCATTCGTGAACCCTCAAGTGTAATTCAGCAGCAGCAATCAAGAAATGGACACACTCTAGTGGAGTCAAAATGTTGAGAATTTCTTGGAGGGTTTTCATCCTTAGTTCATCTGCCCATCGCAAGACTTCCACCAAACCTTCCTCCTTGGGTGCCAGGGTTGCCTCGACTTGCCCCTCGTCTATCTCACCCCCTTCCTTACCGACTTCTCCTCCTCTCTTTAACTCGGACACAGCATGGGACATCTCGACCATGGACGAGTCTGCAATCGTCTCCTGATGCTTTGCCTGCTTCTCACTAATCTCTTTCTCTTCCCTTATGGCGTTCCTCTGTAATTCATCCAACCTACTGAGTTGACTTGGTGAAATATCTTCCAAGTCACCTGTACTGACACCTCGTATCAACTCAGAAATTTGAGCCTCGAATTGTTGGCCCGACTTTGAGTACAACAAATGAAACGCCATACTTGGCCTCCAACCACCAATCCATAGGAAAGCATCCTCAAGAGAGGTCGTCCAGGATGGATTGAACATGGTTAACGCGTTGTGTTTCGCCCACCTTGCTTTCGCCTTGTAGTAATGCTCGTAATGCTGCACAACACGGTGGATTAGAGGACGCAAAACGCTCTCATCAAATTCTTCCTTAGTAATGGTTCGACCATTATTCTCAAGCTGGTCGCGTTCTTTAGAGGCGGAGACAAGTTCTTCAAGATACTGGCTTTGCTCAACAAGCCAGCACTCGAAGAATTT
Organism: Fraxinus excelsior; assembly: GCA_019097785.1. NCBI lineage: Eukaryota > Viridiplantae > Streptophyta > Magnoliopsida > Lamiales > Oleaceae > Fraxinus > Fraxinus excelsior. The sequence continues at coordinate 21,282,164 of CM032638.1, forward strand.
GTGGAAAGTCTCGCGTTCTTCTGCCCCATTCCTGAGGACTTTTGCCATATATGTAACACTGTTAGGTAACACAGACATGGGGGAATTCACTATTATATACCAAACGATCAATTCTTTGGCAGATACAGATCCCCTGCAAAACCACAGCAAAAAACCAGCTTTTGTTGGATGGTATAATCAACTATACTATACTCATCTCATCTACATATATCTAGGATGGGAATTAAGTTCTAGGTGGTATGGTGTGAATGAATTATCCAGTTTCTGGAGCACGGTTCATTGTACCAGGTAAGATGAACGGGAAATCTTGGAAGGCTGGAACCGGGTTTCAGGTTTTGAATAATATACTGGTGTGTTTGAACCACGTTATTTTGAAATAATGTATTTTGAAATAGTAGATTGATGGAGAATATGGTTGAAAAAGAAGAAAAAATTATTGACGTGATGAAAAATATTATTTTACTGAATAATGTGTGGTTGAAAATAAATACAAGAATAAGAATGAGAATTTTAATGTGTACCAAATAGGAGTGCCGATGGTTTTGCACATTACATAAACAGCTGTTGACAGCTATCATTAATTTTTAGTCTGTCGGTTTCCTAAGTGTTTCAGCCTGATGTATATACACGAGAGAGAGGCCAAGTCAAACTTGATACTTGTTTGAGACCCATTCATTTATTGGATAACTCTATTTGTACATAATTTATGCTATATAATGGTGTCCATACACTCACATGGGTGGGGTCCACTTGAATATTTTATTCGAACGGACCCTACCCTATGTGAGTGTATGGTATGTACACCAAATTATGTACACTAAGCATCACTCTAATTTATTTCATAATTTGTTATGGAATAATTTTCAATTACACATTTATACAATAAAATATTTTACATATGTAAATTTTTTTCCTACTTTTTAATCACATATATTCTTAAAAATCATTATTCAAAATTCTTTTATACTATTATAATAATGGTTGTCAAATAGGCTCTAAATGCTATACCTACGTGGGTGATTAATTCTCAGGCACAGTCAGAATATTGGACTTGTATAAGACTACTAGTCTCCGCCTGTGCATGAGATATTTTGAAGCGTACAATGTTGAGAATTGACTAGAGATATGTGCGTTAATTGAACAAAAATTGACGTGTAAATATAGATGTTGAGGTTTTTTATTTTAGAAAACGATCACCAAAATGGATGAATGTACGTGAGAGCTAAAAATAAAGGGGATAGCGCAAGTAAAACTTAAATTAAATTAAACAATAAAGTTCATTCCAAATATTAACAAACTAATTAGCATGTTCCATTCTAGTAATGTCTTCGGTTGATCTTTAAGGGTCGGTCCTAGGATTTTGTCACCTTAGTGATAAAATAACAAACAGTTACTCTCAGCATCATATATATCTGTCAAATTCGAAGGTTCGAGATATTGTGTGAAAAAAAAAAAAAAATCTACAACACATTAAAGCAAAATTATGATCAAATGGAAATAGTACAGCAACAGCCTTGGTAACAACCTTTGAATCCTCGTGAGCATCATGCAGGAAAATTGCAAATCTTAGCGTTATTATGAGATGAAAATTACCGGTCTTAAAAAAACATTTTATAACCTACATTGGGAGTTAATAGATAATTGTATGTTATCCATGGACGACCAGCTATTGGCAAATTGTCATTTATGTACTCTTATAAAATGGTTAAATCCAGTAAATATGTAGTTGCACTTCCTTAAGCTTGGACAATTTCTTTAACAAAGTGTGCATCAGAGGACAAGGAGTGGTGCATTAGTTTATTTTGGTCAATTTAAAGTTTTCACTTTCCTCTTTTTCGTTGTTGCTAGGTTCAAGAGATAGAGAAACAATTTGAAAAACTTAATAAGCTACTAAGAAAGCTTCAGATATTAGTTTGTATACTGCTCCAGTGGTCTTTCGACCCTTTCCTTATTGTAAAAGTGGTTTCCCATACAAATCTATAGATACTGAATCATCCTCCATTTAGTATGGAGGTGGGCTCTTCTTCTTGTTTCTATATCTTGTAAGTTCAATGGGCTAAATTAAAGAGATGTGATGATGGAGTAAAGGCTGGGATTCTATGTGATGTCTACTGTTACAATCACAATCTACTGATGTTGTATAGAAATATCTATCGTACGTGTTATGAAACAAGCAAGATATCGCTCTGATATCACTTGTTGGGAATCTGGTCAAATAATAAAGACGAGAATAATATGAGCAATATGAAAATAATGGATCATAAAGAAAACAAGATTTACGTGAAAATTCAAATCAGAGAAAACCACGGGTAGGGACGGAGAATTCACTATAATTAATAGTAAGGAGTTACAAATGATCTATTTGGACCAATAACTAATTGGATAACTGGTCAATTCTAATATGCATTCTCTCCGCGCAGTTTCCGAATTCTTATTTTTTGAATTACTTTTCTCCTTTCCGACTTTTCCCTTTCCCTTCATGGCAAAAATGTGTATAGACAAACCTTTGAGAACAATTGAAATATATGTCAATTTTCAGTACCGTGAACAATAAGAAAACAATGCATCCAAACAACGAATAACTCAAATCTTGAACAACTAATTCATTATTGAAGGCACCTTCAAAAATTTTGAGATTTAAACAATTTTTGTGGAAGGAAGAAAAAAATGAAAACTTGCCTTATATTGACCATAAGTTACCGTAACGAATCTAGTCGTTGGAGCTTTAGGAGAAAAGAAAGTGCTTCAGGTGGATGCAGTTCGAAACTTCAAATCGAGTTTGAAGATATGAGAGTGGAATGGTCTTCTTTGTTGTTGTTGAAATAAGTTGAACAATATTAATCGGAGAAGAAACCATGTTGCGGCACTTAGTTTAAAGGAGATTAGCCAAACTAGATGATTTATTTTATAGTGTGAAAACTGGCAGAAAAGAGTAGAAATACCATCACTTTCCCCCAATCAATAGTCAATAATTGCGGCTAGTGAGAAACATCAAAATTGTCATTTTTTTGGTCCGCACATGTAACAGTAAACTGTGAAGAGAAAAAACAAATGAACAGTATTTCTCAAAAGTCCATATTTTAAGAGGGAGTATATATACATATTAAATACATTATTGAACCACCTCGCCTTAGAGGATCACTTGTTTGATAAATTTAAATATACAAAAGACTCAACTTTGCCACTCAACCACATTATGGCGCTTCAGTCGCCACCCCACCACACCACATGCATACATACATTCATACAATACAAAATTTCTTACGATAAGTGTTCAGAAATGTTGAAGAACACATATTGTTGGGGAAAATGATTTCACCGAAATTGAAGAAGAAACTTACCAAGATTGCAGCAGCAGCAACAAGAACAATAACAAAAGTACAAGAAATTGAACTTGAAATTGATGAAATGAACACCGAAAGTCTGAACGAGTAATCGCTATCCTCAAACAATATTTGCCCCTTACGGATTGAAATTGATGCTTGAATGTTTCAGACAAATGGTTTGAAGAATTGAACAAGCCTTGAAATAAATTAACACTCAAGCAATAGGTGTAATTCACCAAAACATAAGAACACTGTGAAAAAATAATGAATATGATGAAGAACAATGTTTTGATCTTTAATTTGGAGTGTATATTGAACTTTTAATGTTTCTTATATTTTAAAACCTTGAACATCATTGTCACATAAATAGGCCAAGTCCAGATGCAGAAATAAGTGCCAAAAATAGAGTGAAAATGCACCAAGTCAAAAATCAAACGATAAAAAATAGTTACAAAACTGCTGAAAAATTGTACCATGCAGTCACATGGTACAAACCCATGTGACCGCATGGTTTAAGCCATATCGGGACATTTAGTCCCGGTAAAGGCCCATGCGACCGCATGGCCCAATGAACCATGCGGTCTCATGGTCCATTTTTTTAATTCCAAATTCTTTCCCCTTCTTCTATTTTCATTTTATTAACTCTGAACAACATTATTTCAAAATCCCCCACTTGTTCAAAATCTAATAAAATCTCATATTCAAAATTATCCGATATTAATGCATAAGGATTAGATAACTTTTGATTTGAATCTAACCATAGTGTAACTTAAAAAAAGCAAAATCGGAATCAAATGTTGAAGCTTTGAAGCATTTATTCCATATGACAATACCGGTTAGAACATACACGAGTATCACGTGTTCTCAAGATTCTCAAACTCGCTTAACGTTATTATGGTCTTGTGCTCATCATTTTCAACAAACTTTTAAGAGAGAAATTCACACTCTCTATTGAGGCGGCACCACCTCGAAGTTTATTTGTGTGAACTTTTTTCAGTATCTTTGTTACTTTTAAAGATACTTGTACTTAGTACTGAAATTCATTAAGAGTTTATTTTTTAAAACTCATCCTCATTTCAGTAACAACCAACATTATAATAATTAGGATATGATAATTGCGGATATCGATAATGCTAAAACTATTTACTTATCAAATGACTTTGTTCTTACCCTTTGAACCTATGGAATATTTTTTAAGTAATGAAGGGTAGGGTTGCCATCATTGGTGGACCTTTTTAGTTTAAGAGCTTCAACCACATCTTAGTCGTAGTAGAATTTACTAAATCTCTATTTAAAGGTTTAGTTAGAGGATCCCCCAAGTCCTCAATTGATTTTACATAATTTAGGGAAATTATTTCACTCTTGATTAATTTCCTTATGTAATCGTGTCTTAGACTCATATGTTTAAACATTCCATTGTAGACTTCATTGTATGTTTTTGCTAACGTGGCTTGACTATCACACATGATAAGTATAGAAGATGTTATCTTCGGTTCCAAAGGTATCTCATATAAAATATCCTTAAGCCACTAGCTTTTTTCTCGATTTTCGATAGTGCAACAAATTCGAATTCCATAGTTGAGGGTGTTATACATGTCCGTTTCTTTATTTCCAAGAAACAGCCTCACCACATAGTGTAAACACCCAACCTAAAATGGATACTTTCACCTGTGTTAGATATCCAACTAGCATCAGTAAATCATTCCAATACACCCGAAAATTTAGTATATTTGTAGACCTAAATTATTGGTTTTTTTTAAATAACTAAGAACTCTTCAAATGGTCTTCCAATGATCATTGCTCGAATTACTAGTAAACTTACTAAGTCTATTAATTGCAAATGCTATATCAGTCTTGTGCATTGAACAACATACATGAGACTCCTAATAGCACTTGCATATTCTAGTTGAGCAACTTCCCTTCCATCATTTTTTATAAGCTTTGAACTTGGATCAAGTGGAGTACTACAATCTTTTATGTTCAAATGCTTGAACTTATCTATAACACTCTCTATATAGTGTGATTGACTTAAATAATAACCCCCACTATTTTTAGTAACTTTGATACCCAAAATGGTATCCACTTTTTCAAGATCCTTCATCTTAAATATGGAAGATAGAAACCTCTTCATTTCTTTTATCTCATCCATGTGATTACTCATAATCAACATGTCATCAACATATAAGCAAATAAAAATCACTCAATTTTCACATACTTTAGAATATAAACATTTATCTACACTATTATGTTTAAAACCAAAAGATATTATTGTTAAGTCAAACTTCTCATATCATTTCTTAGGTGCTTGCTTTAAATCGTATAATGATTTTACTAACTTGCACACATTTTGTTCATCGAGATCCCCATTCAAGAATGTCGTCTTGACATCCATTTGATGAACATGCAAGTTATATATTGAAGCTAGAGCAAGTAATATCCTAATAGACGTTATTCTAGCTATCGGTACATATTTGTTAAAATAATTGATTCATTCCTTTTGTCGATAACATTTGGTTACTAATCTAGCCTTAAATGTATTAAGAGAACCATCAGTATTATACTTTCTCCTAAACACCCATTTACATCTTGTATGTTTAGATCCGGGTGGTAAATCGACAAGCTCCCAAGTATTATTTAACATTATCGAATCTATTTCATCCTTAACAACATCTTTCCAAATGCTATCACATGAAGCCATAGCTTCTTTATAAGTTTTAGAGTTAGTTTCCACTTTTAGAACAAAAAGAATTATTTTTACAACATTTACATCATTTCCCTCTACCAAGTAAAAGGAAATAAATTAAGAGTCTATTTCATCTGATCCCAATGACTTCTCAATCCGAGTTCTTTTGCTTCTTCGTGGTTCACTAGATTCATTAACATCTTTAAAAGACGTTTTATCTCGTGTTCCACTTGAGCTAGGGATATCTTTATGAATTTTCCTCAATTCGTTATCCGAAAATAATGAATTCTCAAAGAACTCCATATAATTTATTCGATAATCACATTGGTTTCTAAGTTTAATAATCTATAAGATTTGCTATTGTTAGAATATCATACAAAAACAAATTTAATGTCTCTTGAACCCAACTTGGTCTGGGTAATCTTACAATAAGCAAGATACCCCAATACTTTGAAATAACCAATATTTGGTTTTCTTCATTTCCACAGTTCGCAAGGTAAAACCTTAGTATTTTTAGAAGGAACCCTATTTAATATCCTATATACACTCAACAACGCTTCACCCCATAAATTAAATGAAAACTTAGCATACATTGTTGATCTATGGTTGACATCTCGTTTTGATTATCACAAACAAATTGTGTTTATCTCTAATAAATAGATTTCAAGTATCTATAGCGATTATTGCATAAAGTCAATGACACGAAGTTTGATGTCAGTAATTTGCGTATGAAGATCGGCATGGAAACAAATGCGCAAAATTGAGGGTATGAAAAACAATATTGAAAGATCCGCAAAAAGTAGCCTCAACAAGAATCGACACAAAAGTCGATGAACTATCAAGCAATGCATGTCAAGATGTTCAAAACATTGTACTTAGATGTTTCACATTCATGTAAAGGTAAAATGTTTCAACACTTGGCAAATGATCAATAAGAGCTCAAAGTGAATTTTTATGCATATGAAAAATTATTTTCAAAATCAAATGATTGCATAAAATCTTTATCATATCACTTACCTTGAAAATAATACATGAGAAAGTACTTTAAGAAGATGCATCAAACGAAAAATCAAGCAAGAAAATGTTCTGGGGGCAAAATGCTCATCCGTACCGACCCCAACAGTCACTTTTTTTTCTTACAGTTCTGACATTTTCAAACGGCCGGTAGATTACATGATCCGGACGTCCGGATGGACAGAGTTTTGACATGTATGAATGCTATAAATACCCCCATTCACTTTTCATTACAACAACTTTTCTTGTGCATTAAAATGAAACTTTTATTGATCACAACTACCTCATTTTCTATCCTTAAAGATCAAAAGCATTTAAATCTTGGAAAACTTTTGAGTGATCAACTTTGTGAAAATCTTTAGTTCTTCAAGAAGTTTTCAATCCAATATTTTGAGCTACATTCATTGTCATTCATTGAAGTGTTTGTATCTTCTCTTCTTGTTATCAACTTTGAATCTATCATTTACTAAGAAGAGAAGATTTCACTTGTAAATTCATTTTGAATTGTGAGTCGTGTTGAGATCCCACAAAGCTCAATATTATAAAACGATCGGTGCTCTTTATTTGTAAGTCATCGGAAGTGCTGTAAATGGTTGGATTGCACAACAAGTCAATCAACATAGTGAAAAAGGTCTTGCTCGTGACGGAGAACTTGGTAACGAGGGATGTGGATCATTGCGTTGGATCGAACCTCCATATTATATCGTTTGCACTCTTTAATCCTCTTACTTAACATCTTACTTTGTGCAAGCTTATATCATTTCATCTGATTATTTGTGTTTAGTTTATTTTTTATCATTTGTGTGATCATTAGATTAAAATCTTAAATAGTTAACGAAAAAGTTTTAAAAATCAATTCATCCCCTCTTGGTTAGCCAATTTTGAGCTTTCATACATTAACATAGCATTAATCATATCAACTAAAGTTCTATTTTTTCTTTTGGTCAAACCATTTTGTTCAGGTGTCCTAGGTGCAGAACATTGATGAATTATGCTATGTTGTTCACGAAATGAATTAAAGTCATTAGAAAAATACTCACCCTATCACTTCTTAGAGTTTTTATTTTCTTACTTAGATGATTTTATACTTCATTTTTATATGTCTTAAACATATCAAAAATTTCATATTTATGCTTAATCAAATAAGCATATATATATATATAGTCATCAATAAAAGTAATAAAATACATATTATCACATCTAGTTAACATTCCGTTTAATTAACATATATATCAGTATGAATTAATTTTAAAATACTAGAAGTCCTATTAACACATTGATAAAGCTTCTTAATCATTTTAGATTCTATATACGTTTTATATTTATATGTATCATTTTCATTAAATGATATCATGTCACATTTTAACATATGTTTCATAGTACTTTTATCTATGTGACCTAATCTAACACGTCACAATGAAAATGAATCAACAATGTGAGTAAAATCAACTTTTTATTATTAAAAGACTTGTCAATAGTACAAAGTTTGACCATTCCTTCACTAGAATAGCCTTTATCAACAAATTTTCCATTTATGGATAATACAAGTTTATCGAATTCATAAATACATTTTATACTCAATTTTCCTAAGATATTTCCACTAATTAAGTTCTTATTCATATCAGGAACATGTAGTATATTTGTTAAGGTAACCGTCTTACCGGAAGTGAAGATAATATCCACGTTTCATTTTCTAAATACCTTGGATCTAACCTCGTTACCCATTTGAATTTCTTGTACTCCATCAATTTCGCAATAAGTCTTGAATAATGACTTATCATATGATACATGTACAGTTACACATGTATCATACAATCACTTGGGAACATTTCCCTTGATAGTATTGATTTCACTAACGGTGGCCACAATGTTGTATTCTTTGATGAAGTTTACTTTTCCTTCGATATTGTTCTTTTTCCGATATCGTTATTCTTTTGCATAATGTCCAGATTTCCCACATACAAAATAACTATATTTGGTCTTCTTCTTGGAATTGTTAAAGTTCCTTGAAGACTTTCTCTTGTTGGTTTTAGTAGATGACTCGAACTTTTCCACGATATTGGCTTTGGATGTGCCCTTCATAAGAATTATCATTCTTATCTCTTGCCATTGATTCCTCTTCAATCCGAAGATATTTTTGCAATTGTTCCAAATAATAGTCTTCAGAACTATGCATTATTTTCTTCCGATATCCTTTTCAAGTTCCAAAAAGTTTAGCAATGATAGCCCCCACTTGGAAAGTTTTTGAAATATCAATCTTTACCGCCTTCAACTTGTTCACAAGTACTTGCAATTCATGAATTTGGAGAAGTAGAGGAATATTTTCAAGAAACTTGAAATCAAAATACCTCTAAAGTAGGAATTTTTTTGTGCCCTCTTCTTCGGCTTTGTATTTGTTCTCTAAAGCATTCCAGATTTCCTTTGTCGATAAAGTATTTGTTTAGAGATCATATAACCGGTCTGATAGAGCATTCAAAATGTGACCGTGGCATACAAGTTCATCTTCTTGTCGTTTTGTCTTTCAACCTTTACCGCGTCAGTTTCTCCATTTGTAGGTTTCGGTAATAGCGTCAAATTTGGATCAAATATGTAGAAGATCTTCAGTGTTGTAAGTAGAAACTTCAGTTTATCTTGCCATCTTGTGAAATTCGTGTCATCAAAGAGATCCAACCGAACAAGATCTTGATTCATCAACTTGATTGTTGTCATCGTGCTTTCGTTCTCCATTGAAAAATATTGTTTGAGATTGTTGGGAAAATGATTTCATCGAAGTTGGAGAAAAACTTACCAAGATTGCAGGAACAAGAACACTAACAAAAGTACAATAAATTGAACTTGGAATTGATGGAATGAACACCGAAAGTTTGAACGCGTAATCGCTGTCCTCAAACAATATTTGCCCCTTACGAATTGAAATTGATGCTTGAATGTTTCAGGCAAATAGTTTGAAGGATTGAACAAGCCTTGAAATAAATTAACACTCAAGCAATAAGTGTAATTCAACAAAACTTAAGAACGCTATGAAAAAATAATGAATATGATGTAGAACAATGTTTTGATCTTTAATTTAGAATGTATATTGAACTTTTAATGTTTCTCATATTTTAAAACCTTGAACATCATTATCCTATATATAGGTCAAGTCCAGATGCACAAAATAGTGCTAAAAATAGAGTGAAAATGCACAAAGTTCAAAAATCAAACGGTAAAAAATGGCTACATAATGGTCGAAAAATTGTACCATGCAGTCACACGGTACAAACCCATGCGACTGCATGGTTCAAGCCATACCTGGACATTTAGTCCCGGTAAAGGACCATGCGACCGCATAGCCCAATGAACCATGTGGTCGCATGGTTCATTCATCTATTTATTTTATTCCGAATTTTTTCTCCTTCTTCCATTTTCATTTTATTAATTCTGAACAACATTATTTCTACACATATGAGGAATTAAAAAGGGAACAAATTGAAGGAAAAGAAATGTAAAACAAGTATTGAAAGCTCAGGAAAAAAAAAACAAGTAAACTTACCTTTTTTCAGTTAATTTTTCGGTTTTTGTCCTTTCCTCCAAGTTTGCAGAATTTGGAGAGAGCCTTTAAAATGAGTTAGTTGAAAAAATGTAATGCACGGTTTTTCATCTGTCCGTCATTCGCACCACACATGGATTATTTTAGGGTTTCCTCAAATTTGGCCCCATTTGGCGGCCTTAAAATTTTAAAAATATAATTTTAAATAGTATTTTTTGAAGAATCTATGGTTAAAAATCAAGGAAACGTTTTGAATTTACTTGTAAAATATTTTATTATGTGAATGTGTAATTAAAAATGAATATGAAAAATAAAGTAAAGTGATGTGAAGGAAATCATACAAAGACTTAATGGAATAAATTGGGATTGGAGCCTTTGGAGTTTGGACAAAACGATATAAAAGATAGTGTTTTAAAATAGGATAAACTGCACTCGACAACTTAAATCTTTCAAAAACGTGTCCTAAAATCCCGAAACCTTTTATTTTTGCCGAGTGAAATTCCAAACCTTAAATTTAATAGGCAATGAGAGGTTCATTGTGCGACCAAAAATTAAGCCCATATTTAATTTAGCTAAAACATTTAAATAAAAATTAACAATTGATTTTAATAATACATTTTATGAATTTCGCAAAATATATAATTAAAATTAATTATTAGCTTTCACTTAAATTAAAAATTAAATTTTAATGCGGCCCTCTTTGTTTTCTTTTGAAAAGGGAATTGTACTCTCACACCCCTTGGTTATACGATATAAATCAAATGTGACACATTCATTGCTATTTGGCAATAATACAACAAAAGCCATGATACGTATTTTGAAACTACCAAGACACAAAATTTAGCCACATGCTCCCCCCCCCCCCCCCCCAACACCCACACCCACACCCACACCCACACCCACACACTCAGTCACACACTTAAATAAATATAGGCACAATGTACCACAATTGCACGTGACGAGTCTTAGATATTCATTTGGTAATATGTTTCTATAGAATTTATAATGCAGTGAACAAATGATTATTACAATTACAATGTGGAAAACATAAACTCTCAAAGTGTAAAACCAAACCAAAATGTCTCAAAGCTTCTTCAACACTACCAATGGAGAGTCATATGACGTTGAGCTCATATTTCTGCCACACCGGGTCATGCACTCTTGTCCACGGGAATGACAATAGATATACCGAGAAATAAATCTGCCGGAAGCCAACAAGAATTTCGCCGGAGATATGAACTTCTCCCACTTGATTTTCTCTCTATGATTGCTCTCTTTTTCTTATGCCAATTCCAAAAATGAAATGGTGAAGAAGTCGTGTATTATAGAGCCAAATATCTATTTGAATTCAAAATTCAAATTCAAATATTGTACTATGAAAGAGACATGACTAGAATGTATGATTGACCAAATACACCTAAACTAGCACAATCCTTTCAAAGTGTTCAAGACAAATACTATCGTGCCAAGAGGATATAAGTAATCCACCTCACAAATCTTCACCTTGGATCACATATAATTCATCGCCAAATTTCGCGGTTACAAGTGCTATCACTTAGTGTTGTCTTATTTTTATCATCATCGCTCACTCCAACTCAGTACATACACAACAATTAACCATTATCAATACTCAATATTGATAAACATTTGTTGAACTTACCGATCGCAAGTACTTTTGTTCCAACATCTGCAGGGTTATCATCAGTTGCAATTTTAAGCAAAATAAAATCACCAGAAGCTAACTTTTCCCTAATGAAGTTATACTTCACATCAAGATGCTTTGAACGTTCATAATAAACAAAATGTTAGCCCCCACCTATCACGGGGCGTTGCTCGGCGCCCCTGTATACATGGCCCTTTACAAGGAGCAGGGCCCTTCAGCACAATTCTCAATCTTGTCAATATGACGTCAAGGAGACACATATCCCCTGTTTAAGTTACATTAAAATTTTCATTTTCATTATTCTACTTATTTTCAACCACACATTCTTTAATAAAATAATATTTTTCAGCACATCAATAACTTTTCCTTCTTTTTCAATCACACATCTCTATCAATCTACTATTCCAGGATATATTCTTCCAAAATAATATGGCTCAAATACACTCCTAATTTCTCGTGGTGCTACTATGGATTAAGTGCTAAAAAGACAAGATAGCACAACTGTGACAACAGACAAACTAAAATTAACGTATTCAAAGTGTTTCAATTTTTAATGTAGAAAAACAATAAAATAATCAAAAGAAATGCTAGTTAAAATAAAAGATAAAGGAAAATAATAAATATTTTTTTAGAGTAGTAAAATTAAGTGTTAAATATAAAGAGTTTGTTGAAATATTTCAAAATTTTAACTCTCTAAATTTATAGATACTCTTCGAATGATAGAATATGCTCTTTAAAAAATAGAGAGACTCTTAAAAATATTTTGAGTGTGTAAATAAAACATTTATGAATGTCGAGAACTATACTTAAAATGTCAAGAATTTTATGAAATGTAGAGAATTCTCATGTTTAGAATGAAATCCAAATGGAGTGTCAAGTGTTGAGATAAATATTGTCCAAATGCTGATAACAACTTTTAAAATGTCGCGAATGTCATGAAATGTCAAGAACAACTACTAAACACAACTTATCAACAAAAATAAGATTTCAAAGAAAAATTAATTATACCGAGAATTGTAGAAAACCCAATCAACTCTCAAATCTGAATGAGATTAAATTTCTCAAAATGAAATTATTTGGTTTTCTTATTAATTGGAAGTATATATTTATCTTTTATTGTTAATGGCTTTTCTACTTCATCTTTTTCATTTTTTCCCAAAATCATTGATCGATGCGTAATAGATAATGAGAGCAAAGTATTAATTAGCATTAATATAGCTTCTCATGGAAGCTATTTGTTCTTCTTGAAATTCGTAACAAATTAAAAAAATGATTTATTTTTCACTTCAGTTTGGTAAACATTAAAATTTTCATTTTCATTTTCATTATTCTGCTCATTTTCAACCACACATTCTTCAATAAAATAATATTTTCCATCACATCAAATTTTTCCTTATTTTTTAACCACACATTCTCCACCAATCTAATATTCAATAATACGTTCTTCCAAAATAATGTGGTTCAAACACATCCTTCATTAAGAGTATAATAGACAATTTGGTACCAAATTTGATCATTTTTGCGAGAGTTATCAAATTAGACACTTTTCAATTGACAAGTATGGAATTGAACATTTTTGTAAATTCCCCATTTTCTAATACCTCTAAATCACACTAGATTGATAAAGGAAGGCACGAAGGCCAAGAAAAGCGATAGAGGCAACAACATGGGAGACCATTAGTGCAGTATTTGTTAATCATCTCATTATAAAATATTGCTCACAAAATATTAGATGAAAAATGATCCAATATAGCATTAAAGATGGAACTTAAATTATATGTAATTTTTCTATAATAGTTTTAAGGGCAAAAGATCTGATTTTCAAGTCTCATCACTACATATTTTATGAAAAATTGTATGTACCAAGCCTTTAAATGAATGTGACCCATGCACGTGCGATGCCTTCGAGTCCGTACATTTTACTCACTGAATATGCTTTCATATTTAAATATACTCGTTCTTTCGTCTTCTCCTTGAGAACCCGAAGCCATTTATTATGAAGTGCGAAGGTGTTAGGAAAATTGATGATTTACAAATGTTCGTGAGCTTTCAATTTTGTATAAAAATACGTAATCATATAAATGATTTTCGTATGTATTCTATATCATCTAAATAAAAAAGGGTAAATTTTACTTTGGTCCCAACCTTTCCATTTTATAGAAATCTTGTCTCCGTTCAATTTTTATCCTCCCCTCGCTCCCAACCTTCCATTAATTCGCTCAGATGGTCGTTCCTAACGATTTCCATTCAAAAGACTTTTGGGCTCTGAAACAAGAGCCTTGCTTGGTGTATTGGAAGTTGGCAAAAAAAAAAAAAAAAAAAGGAAACCATACATGTGTCGCACAGCACCTGTATGGATTCTAGCCATTATTTCCCTGTAAATAAATCCGAAACAAAAATCATATTAAACGGGTCCGTGCTGGAAATATTTAGACTCAAATATATAGAATTAACACAATAACAAGCAATAAGTCACTTTTATTATCTCTGGATGATTAAGGTAATCAATTCAATTAACCTTGAGTTTAAACAATCAAATAAATTTATAGATCAAAAACAATAAAATCAAATATGATCACGGAGAAAAATCCCTTCTCGTGATCAAAACTTCCGGGCAAACTTCTCAATAAAATTTACTTGAAAAGTTAACTTACAATTAGTCTAGACATCGCTAAACTTTAGCCAACTTTGGTTACTTGTAAATCATCAGAACTCGTCAATTGTGTGACCTGCACTTCCCAGTAATTTTGGGCTACTTTTCGCTTTGCGTGGATCACCAAGAATAAACTCGTTTCGGAGTACTGGAACTTTAAGCACATTTTCTCTCTGAAGGCTTATAGGTGAAGGTAGAGTTTTTGCTATTTTATCTAAGATCTTTTGTGTATCTGTGTGACTGAAGCAAGATAATATTGAAATATGAATTTGACCTTCAAAGGGTGTTCTTTTAACTAAAATTAAGTCTAAACCAATAATGAAACAATGTTTGGGATGAATTATGAATAATTGATCAAGTGGTTGAATCTAGAGATCTTTGAAATGATTTTGGATTTTCATTAATATGATCTCTATAATGAAATAATGATTCAATACATTTTTGGACGATCACGTGGTTGTATATTTATAATATGTAGTGTTTGGTGTGAAGTATGATTGAAAAATACTATTAAAATCGAATCAGGATTCTGCCCGGATATATACGTTACTCGAGCGCTGCACCTAACGCCTAGCGAGCGATGACTCCGCCGCTCGAGCACCAACCTTGCTCCTAGCAAGCTGTGATGCTCCTATTCTGAGTGCTCGAATGCCATCTTGGCACTCAGTGGACAATCATCTTTTCCGTTTCTCGATCTTATTGAATTGTCTTCAATTTCTTTTAGGACTCTACCAAACCCAATCTATTTTGACTTAAATTACAATTTAATAAGTCATGATTTTGAATACGAAAAATTGTCAATTACAAATTTAGAAATTGCTAATTACGAATTTGGACCTAATAGTTTGTTTAAGCCCCTTGGAAAATAAATTTTGTGATAGTGATTTTTGGAAAATGTGTAGTTGAAAATAAGTGATAGAAAAATGTATTTTGAAAAAAATGGAAATCAAACAAAGTCTTTAAACAAAAGTTGACAGTGGGTAGATAGGTGAGAGCTATGAATAAGTATGTCATGAGAAAATACCAATGCATACATCCTCAACTGATTTTTGAAGATTTCTTTCATTAAGGTTTAGAATATTTCTGAAGCATTTGTGAGTCCAAAGGGCACGACCTTAAACTCATATAAACCTTGGTGTATCTTAAAGGCTATTTTGTGAAATCTTTTCGGAGCCACCCATATCTGATGATAACTAGCCCTCAAGTCTATTTTGGAAAAATAATTGGACCCATGTAGCTCACAATTAGAGGCATAGGAAACTTATCTTTAACTGTCAATTTATTGAGCTGCCTGTTATCAACACAAAATCTTCGAGTGCCATATTTCTTTTTCACTAATAGAGCTACTATGTTGAATTATGCCACAGGCCAGCATCTCATGCACCATATTTTCTATCTTTGTCTTTTGTATATAAGGCATCTACATGGCGTAATTTTGAAATTTTCTGCTCCTTCAAGGGGTATGTGGTGTTCATGACATCTGGAGGGAGGTAAGCCCTTGGTTCTTCAAATACATTCTTATATGCATCTAGTACAGCTGTAATTTCTGAACGCATTTTGCCCCCTTCCTCTGGAAATAGCATGTAGAGACGCCATCATTCCATAATCTTGCTTTTCGTACTTCTTGTCCTCGTTTTTGTAGGGGTGACCTGGCCACGTAAGCCTTTAATCCTGCACACTTGGACAAAGCATAAGTCACACGATTCGGGGAGGATATGAAGTGAATATATTGAGAGCAAATGTATGGCTTTGAGTCTAAAACTGTATTACCTTCAAATGACACAATGTGTGAGTTTTATAGTAGTAGAAAAGAAATGATAACCGTTGATGAGGTGACACAGCCACATCATGACGGTTGATGTCTTTTCCTAGGTATCACTCCATCCAACACACAAGTCACTCTAAAGCTTAGTTTGACCTCTGAAATATAGAGTGACTATTTAACTTTTTAGGTACTTACCGTAGAGTTATCACATAATTCAATCACAAGATTTATTCAAAAAATCTCCTTGGAAGAAACGATGTAAGAAGATGCCTTCTATTAGCTAGGAGGCCAGTTGCTTCAAACTTCTTAGTGCGGCAGACTAGGCACTTCACCTCGACCTTGGATGGTTAGTTCTTCAATGGCGCATGGATGAAGTGATGCATTGCCTTGATTAGGTAGGATGGCAATGTGGAATGTGGGCTTAGCTGCCATCTGGCCGTAACACGTATGATGACCTGGAGCCTCATTCAAAAGACAACAGTACCATTATTGTTATTGGATTCCCTCAATCATACTCAGTGTTCTATTGGAGCTCTTACGCTTTAACTCCACTACTTCCCCCATTATACTGGAACTTAATGCTATTTTCAACATAGTTGAAAATCATTGCCCAAGCTGGTTCAGCCAGTCAACACCTAGCACCACATCACTGCCTCCAAGTTTAAGTATCCTCAATTATACCGCATTCTATCCTTTTATCGTCCAAATCGAGGGATTGCACACTGCCTCGCTCTCTAATTTTTCTCCACTAGCAACAATTACCATAAGTGGTTTAGTTTGGACAGTACAATATTTCAATTGCTATACTAGTCTCTCATCTATAAAGCTATGAGTGCTTCCACTGTCAATCAATATAAAAAAAACCTTCCTTTTGATTTTTCCATCAATCCTTTTAGTTTTATGTTTCATACTCTCCACTAATGCATGGTCAGAAATATCCACACTATCATCAGGATCTTCTTAGTCTCTGTGGCCCATATCTTCTCCACCCACTGTCATATTTTCCACTTCTTCCTCTACCAAAATCACATCGATCATTTTATTCTCACACACATGACCTATGGTGTATTTCTTGCCATATTTGTTACATAGCCCTAAGCTTTTTTGTTTCAAAATATGAGTGTCATGGTTTTACAGGGTCATTGGTGTTTTTGGCATTCTTTGTGGCTGGTTCGTGGTTTTTGGAGGTGGCACGTATTAGGCAGGCTGGATGTGAGGTTGGTGGCCGTTTGTCGTTGGGAAGGTTTTTGTTGATTTTTGGTATTTGATTAGGGCTGTGATGGCTTCTTGAAGTGTAGCTATTTCAAAGGCTTTGGATAAGGTAGTAGGTTCAATTATTTTCACCATGTTTTTATATTTCTTCCTTGAGTCCACTACAAACACAGACACATAGTTACTTTCAGGGAGAAGAGGGGTGCTTTGCATCACCTGCAATTTCAGTTCTTCAAACTCCTCTTGATCATAGTCTGCCATGGATCCCCTCTATATAATTTTGCAGAATTGTTCCATTCTCTCCACCTAGTTATGTCAAGGAAGCTTGACCCACAAACCTTGCCTTCGGCAATCCCTTATTGTCTTCGCATGGGCAATGAGTATAGTCAAGCCTCGCCCCTCTGCCGAACCCACTATTACTTCATGGAGGTTGCGAACTTTGACGGGTGAGTACATCAAGCAAGTCATTTCTGTGCTTCACAATAATGACACTTTCTACGTATCTATCATAAGCAAATCTTTTCTATTAAAAAAACTATCTTATCAACTCCCAGATATCCGTACAAGATTCTTGATAATCAAGAAAGATCTATAAGGGAAATTCAGTTCAAACGAACACCTTTATCACATGCTATATGTGCTAATTAATGGAAGCTGACAAATAAGAATTCACAAAAATATTAAGGACATAAGTACTAAAATGAATAAAAATTGAAGACATTAAGTGCAATTAAAAATTCTGTTGTGGGAAATACTCTTTGCTTTTCATTAGATTAAATTTTATTTACCATTTTTGCCCCTAAAGAAATTCACATACATATTTATGGTATTTTGGACAGTTTCAGTCCATCGAGGACCGAGGTGCCAAAGAAATTATAGATTGGAGATTTTATGTAAAAGAATATTAGAACGAGGATCTCTTTTCTATTTAGTGAATAGGTTGGGGACTAATGCTGCCATATTAGTCCTTGTAATAAACTTTTGAAGCTTAGCCAAACTCGCTCAATTGTCATGTAAAACCCCAGTCACCGGCACACCGCACCCTCCCACCACGGCCCCAAAGGCAACCGAAATGGCTCACACAATTTCTTCTTCCGCGGCGACCATAGCATATCTCCAACGTATCCTGCCGACCTCTCATTTATCTCACTCTATACTATGCTATGAGCACCATCTTTGAGTTGATTTAATTAACCATTTTTATTGCTGTCTCGGATTTTTAGGCCGGGAATTTACACGGGGAAAATTATTTACGGGTCGCTCGCGTAAGAATTCAACCAGTTTGTGGCTTCTTTCTGCTAGGCGTCGATTCCATTTTGTTTCTTCGGCAACAAATGAAAGGTACAGGGGCGTTATGGAAATTTCTGAAAGTGAAGCTCGGCCGCCCATTTATACGTGGCCTGATAATAACAAAGTAAGAGAATTTTCACTTTTGGCCTGTTTGTGCCTTTTTGTGTTCCTGCCCCATTTTACCTTTGCGAATAATAAATACGAAATTTACAGTTCAAGAAAATGTTTCAGTTGTACGAATAGTGATTAAAGCAGCAGTTCAATTTTTTTTGTACACGGAAGATTGATTATTTTTCTTGTGGGAAAGACACGGGAAGTCCTCAATGGTTTCTAGTATATAATTGTAGACAATCAAGAAATTGAGTGCTCAATCAGAGAGTTTATGCACAAGTGAAATTTATCAAGGCTCAAATAGACGGCATTCAAGCATAAATGGGTTGCCCCCATAGGTAAAAATGAGGAGATGGCATTCAGTTGTTTGTAAAGCACCGAGATGTAGGTTAGGAAGATGACTGTTATGTAGGTGAATCAGTTTTTAGTTCATCTATTATTAAGTTTTTTATCAATCAATTTAGAGAACTAACTGCTTGGCCAAACTAGTCAATATGTCATGCAGCATCGAATTCTGATGCTCCGTTTCGATCCTAGAATGTAGTTTGGAAAGAAAGATACAGTTTCGGTACTCTTGTGGTGGTGTTTTAAGGTGATGTTAGAGACAGGGAGGCCATCATTGAAGTAGGTATATTTATTTTACTACCGATTCTTGAGGATGCTATAGCACTACTACTACTACTACAGTTCTTCCCGAGTTTATACTTTGAGCAATCCCAGCTCAATAAGTTTGCACCAATGCGATGTTTTTTAAATGCAATAAGCAATGCAAAATAATGCAGCTCATTTCATGGTCTATAATGCAAACACAAACATTTGTTGCAGATTATTATGTACTGAGTTTTATCACATTTTCTTTTATGTTTGGTCTTTTTGTGATGCGAATTGTATTATTAAATGACCTGGTGTTGAAGTAAGCTTTCAACATGAAACTACTTTACATTTTCGCAAGGCCAGCCCTAGGACCAAGCCAACTACGCAATGGCCTAGGGCCTCTAATCCTAAGGGGCCTCAAAATGGAAGAAATTAAGGGCCTATTCTTTTTACCGTTTTCTGTTTTCGATTTTCCAAAACATTGAAAACGCGTTCTCTTTCCTATTTTCGAAAACGTGTTTTGAAAATAAGTTAAAAATTTACAAAGAAAACTCAAAACGACAAATTGTCTTTTTGAGTGTTTTCAGTTATAATCAAACCAAAATTTTCAAAACTCGTTTTGGGTGTTTTCAAAATGTCAAAAAGAACACATTTTCAACAATCTCTAAATGGACTTTCAAAACACAAAATCTAAAATGAATTTAAAATTCAAAACACAAAACTGAAACATAAAGAGAATGACCCCTAAGTCGCCCAACTAAAAGATGAATTAATTAAAAATTCATTTAACTATAATTTTTTTTATTGATTCTAATTTAGTTCGAGCTTATTGAAAATAATTTTTTTTCTACTTTAATATACATGATTAATTATGAGCTACCTAATGAGACCAATATTGTTATGGTATTATGGTTAAATTTAGAAACTAATGTTGCACATAGTTATAACTACAATTTGGTTTATTCAAATTAATTTTTCTTAAGTCCATAATATGCCATTTATTACGAGTTTTGAAATGATTCCAATATTGTAAGGATAATTTTTCGATCCTCCAATAAATACTCATTTTGGATTTTACTAAGTTTTCTTTTAAAATAAAAATATAATATTTATTTAATATTTAATTATTTTTATGATTGAAAAAATATTTACGTTTGAGGGCCTCGTAATAATGAAT
Organism: Fraxinus excelsior; assembly: GCA_019097785.1. NCBI lineage: Eukaryota > Viridiplantae > Streptophyta > Magnoliopsida > Lamiales > Oleaceae > Fraxinus > Fraxinus excelsior. The sequence goes on from CM032638.1 coordinate 21,303,181, forward strand.
TACATAGGGTCTCAAAATTCTCAGGGCCGACCTATGCCTTTTCGGTTTTGTAATTACAAATTCATGTTCTCAGAGACCAAGAGTTTGCATACTAGGTGGCGGATTTGGAGGTCTGTACACTGCACTAAGATTGGAATCACTTGTTTGGCCTGATGACAAGAAACCCCAGGTAAATTGCGTTAAAGATGGTTTTATCGTTTATTATCTAAGTAAACCTTTGTCAACCATGATGGTGCTTTGTATATGCTTATATTTAATTTGTGTGTGTTATGCATACATAAATGCAAGTAACTAAAATAAATTATCTTCCACATTAAGGTAGAGTGTATCTACCTTTGATCTGCATTTACATTTTTTTCCCCAATGAAGGAAGCTGCTTTCTTGTTAAGGGGGTAAATTTGGTGTTGCTTTAGTTCTATGGACCACGATATGAACAATAATTGCAATCTAGGCCTGAAAATGAACCATAAAAGCTTAGGAAAATAAAACAGCTGGGCACCATTGCAAATTTGTTCATCATGGGATCATCTTTAAATGCTTCAAATGGTAGCTCATTGAACTGATGTCAGTTTTGCATGTCATGATGTGACTAAAGGTTACCTGAACTTGTGCTGCCTGCTAGTCATAAGCTGGAAATACTTTCAGTGTTTATTTGTTCTATTCCCCTTAGAACCTATTCTGAAAGAGAGTTCTATTTACATTCTCTTAACTCTGTCTCATAGGACAAGATACGGATAATATACGCTACTTCAAATAGTTACCGTAAAAGTTGAAGAACTTGTGGCTGATGGTAGATGTTAAGGATTAGAATGTTAATTTAGGATATGGATTCTTGATAATTATCTAACTATAGATAAGTTTGTTTTTCATGTTATTTCCAAGAGAACTAGAACTAGAACAAGAACAAACATTGAAGAACAACACCGATCTTGACTTCCAAAAATCTTTCTCAGCCCGTAACCCATGGTAGCTCCCTTAACATCCAACCTAACCACCTAACCCCCAATCCTATCGGCCATGTCACTTTCGCCGGTCAACATATCCACCCCAAACGACCCTACCCTACCGGCCTCACGCCACAAAATCTAAGCCTACTCTCTGGAAACCCTGGCGCCACAAACCCTAGCACCACAGACCAAGTTCTGACCCGCTCACGTCCGGCCGCCCCCCAACCACACGCGCCTGTCCGTCGGGCGGCGCAGACATTTTTGACGCTGGTGGGATAGGCGCTTGGGGTATGCGCCGATCCGGCTGCGCGTGGGGCCACCCGCCTCCGCCTGAAAATCTAAATCTCCGCGTCGCCACGAGGTCAGTCAGACAGTCGATTTCATCATCAGCTGGTTCGTTTGCACGGAATTGTGGAAGATAGACTTATGTAGCGGTTCCTAAGATTTTAGTTCACGTTTCACAGTTGAGGCAAAGGACTTTGCAGTTTCTGTTACTGATTCAGGCATTGTTAGATTTTCAGAATGGGAATCGAAGATATCAGACACTGTGCATGGGCCGATATGGTACTATTTGGATGGTGAATATGATGGATAAGTTGCGAGTGGCTAGTAAGGCGATGAAATTTGTCGTCAAGTTTGACGAGTCTTCTTGAGCTTTTCTGGCACAACGTTGTGCTAACAGTCGTGGTAGGTTTTTATGATAGCACAGTATGGGAAGAGGCGTCGTAAAGGAGTTGTGATGGTGCCGGAAGGAACGAATAGAGAGGGGTGGGCATCAGTTTCATGTGTGTTTCAGGCAGTTGTTGATTCATTTGTTGCCAGAGACCAGGCAAAGCGTCGACAAGTTGAAGAAAGGAGTTGACTTGGGATGACCTATGTCGAGGTTACGACAAACGTTGGGAAATTGCAACACACTAATCAGCTGGTGTTGTTGCATAAGAGTAGAGTGGAAAACGAGAGGAGCGATCCTAATACACTATTAAGGGCTCGCATCCGGCGTTGAAAGGGGAATTGGATGAATTGATTAAGGTTGTGGATAGTGGATCTATAGTGGTTCCAGGAACACTTATTGCCATAAGTGTGAGGTGGGATTGGATGAGTCTCAAGATAGTGGAAAATTTGTAGCGGAGTTAGATTCTAAGGAGATATCATCTATAAGGGCCCAAACTAAAGATAAGCAGGCGGGGAATAAGTTTAGAGGCGAATCTCAGACGCGGACCGAAGTGGCAGTGTCCTCTGGTGATGGAAACAAGGTGGAGACGGAGGGAATGGGTTGGGATGAAATGGATTCAATGTTTGAGGCACATCAAGAGGCGGAACCCAGGGTTGAAGTAGGGGAGCCAGGTACTACGAATCTGGATTTGGAGATTTTGGAGCGGCACAATTGTCTTACAAATGAGGGCACATTGGTTGAGATTTCTGCTTCGGTGATTGAGAAACAACAAGGCATGATAGACTCAGCATCTATGGTTGGAAATACCTACCGTAGGAGATACCCCAAGTCTTTGAAGGAGGGGATTCAAGGAATGATAATGCGTTGGTGGTGTGGGTTGGTGGAGCAAAGAAGGGGGACACAGAGAATGATGATGTTCGGGTGGAGGAAGAGGAGGGAATTACATTGATCCGATCTATGCTGGGGAGATGGTGAAAGTTAGTGCATTTGACGTCAAATCTCGATCGTCAAGTTGGGTCCTTCAGAAAATTCTGGATTTTAGTAAGATGATAGATGTTTTATGTGATGGGTATGAAAACAAACTTTTGCAAATATTTGAGGAGTTGGAGGCTAACAGGGTGCATAAGTTGGGTACATCGGGAGGTAAGACAAGAAGAAAAAGAGATCGTGAGCTTAAGCGTCTTGAATGCTCGATTAATTATGATGTCAAGGGTGGCGAGTCAAGGAAATGTATGATAGGGAGGGATGACAAAATGTTTAGATGATTTCGAAAATTATTAGTTGGAATGTGAGGGGGCTTAATGAAGCTGGGAAAAGACTGGGTGTTCGGAATCTGTTAAGGAATTGGAAGGCTGACCTTGTGTGTCTACAAGAAACTAAGTTGGAGGTTGTTTCAAGGGCTGTTGTGAGTAGCCTTTGGGGGGGACAGCGTGTAGGGTATCAGTATGCAAGATCATCGGGGGTGTCGAAGGAGTGTTAGTGATGTGGGATACTAAGGTTTTTGACTTGGAAGAGGTTAGTGAAGGGCTTTTTTCCCTATCACTTACATTTGGAAATATTAGGGATAGCTTCCGGTGGATGTTTACAGGAGTTTATGAGCCTAACGTTGATGAGAGTAGGGGTCAATTGTAGGATGAATTGGCTGAGATGAAGAATTGGTGGAGCCTCCCCACGTGTATTGGATAATACTTTAATGTGGTTCGGTTTCCTACTGAGAGGTCTAGTGGGGGGAGAGTTACAAGGGCTATGGAGGACTTTTCAAATTTTATCAGGGAGAACTTGTTGGTGGACCTGCCATTGAGTGGGGGAGATTTTACTTGGTCATCTAACCGAGATCAACCTGTGCTTTCCCGTATTGATCGGTTTGGTTTGTGGGGAGTGGGAAGCTAAGAACCCTGATGTCACGTAGAGGAGATTGGGGAGATTCTATTCAGATAACTTCCCCATTTCGCTATATGAGAACGCTATGCGAAGTGGAAGAAGGCATTTTATGTTCGAGAGGATGTGGTTAAAAATTGAAGGTTTTGGGGATCGAGTGCGGAATTGGTGGGCATCCTATGACATCAGGGAGGTATCTTAGTTATGTGTTAGATTGGAAAATGAAGGCCTTGAAAATGGATCTTAAGAGGTGGAATAAAGAGGCGGTGGGAGATGTTAGATATCGCAAAAATCAATGCCTTTTAGAGATTGAAGAGTTGGATAGGATGGAGGAAAGTGGAGGACTGGTTGGGGAGGATAGGGCGAAACGTGGAGAATTAAGGGAAGAGTTGGAGAGGTTGGTGGAGTTGGAGGAGATTGCTTGGTTTCAGAAATCTAGGGTCAAGTGGTTGAAAGAGGGAGATAGAAGCACCTAATTTTTTCATAAGGTAACTAATTCCAACACACGCAACAATTCTATCACTGTGTTGGAGGTTGATGGGGTTATTTATGAGGATCCACAGGATATCGAAACCCATATGGTTAGCTTTTATCAGACTCTGTATCGGGAGCAGTTGGACTGGAGACCATAATTGGTTGGGGTCGACTTTTCTACTATTAATGAGGAGGATGCTAATTGGTTAGAGAGACTATTTGGGGAGGATGAAATTAAGGAGGTAGTTTTTAGCATGAATGACGATAAGGCCCCAGGACCCCGATGGATTCTCTTTTTCATTTTATAAGACTTGTTAGGAAGTGGTGCGATCTGACATTGTGGATGTCCTTTCTTATTTCTATCAGCATGGAAGATTCCTTAGAAGCGTCAATGCTACATTTATTGTGCTTATTCCTAAGAAATCGGGAGCGACAGATATTAAGGATTTTCGTCCTATTAGCTTAGTGAGTAGGGAATACAAGATTATTGCGAAGATTTTGGCAAATAGATTGAAAGAGGTGCCGGGCAAAGTGGTGTCTAAATATCAGAATGCCTTCGTCAAAGGGCATCAGAATTTGGACGTCGTACTTATTGCAAATGAATATATTGATTCTAGAATGCGACTAAGGGTTCTAGGAATGTTATGTAAGCTCAACATTCAGAAGGCCTATGATCACGTTAACTAGGGTTTTGTTTTGTATATGCTTGGACGATGTGGCTTTGAGGAAAAGTAGTGCCAGTGGATTCGGTTTTGTATCTCTATGGTTTCTTTCTTAGTCATGGTGAACGTCAATCCGGGGGGTTATTTTCGTAGTAGTAGAGGTTTGAGGCAAGAGGATCATCTGCCCCCATTGCTATTTGTCATTGTTATGGAAGCTTTCAGTAGGATGCTTGAGAAGGCTTTGGTGCAAAGTTTATTAAGAGGTTTTGTCGAGTTTCTCATTTGCTATTTGCGGATGATATACTGATTTTCTGTGATCCAGATATTGAACAGTTCAGGAACTTGCGTTGTTTACTCTTGTGCTTCGAAGCCGTTTCTGGATTAAAAATTAATTTGGGAAAATTTGAGGCGATCACAGTGGGAAAGGTGGATAATGTGGAGGAGTTGGTGGCGATTTTGCGTTGCAGGGTGATGCAATTACCTATGACATATCTTGGACTTCCTTTAGGAGCACGGTTTAGAAGCAAACATATTTGGAACAGTATTGTGGAACGGATGAAAAGAAGGCTTGCGGGGTGGAAGCGTATGTACCTCTCAAAGGGAGGCCGTTTTACTCTCATAAAGTCCAATTTGTCGAACCTCCCCACTTATTACATGTCATTATTTCCTATTCCTGCTGCAGTGATAAAAAGATTAGAGAGAATTCAAAGGGAGTTTCTTTAGGGAGGAAAGTTACGTTTGGTTAATTGGCGTGTAATTTGTTCTCCCATTAGTTTCGGTGGTCTTGGATTGAGAATTTTGGTGTTGTTTAACAAGGCTTTGTTGGGTAAGTGGTTATGGCGATTCAGAATGGAGAGGGAGAGTTTTTGGAGAGATATTATAGGGGCAAAATATGGTGTCATGGAGGGGGATGGTGCTCAGGCGAGGAACGTGGTGCCTATTGGGTGAGTGTGTGGCAATTCATTCGGCGAGGGTGGAGCGACTTTTGGGATAGATTGACTTTTGTTGTGGGGATTGGTAATACCATCAGATTCTGGGATGACTGTTGGGGTGGAGATCAACCGCTTAAATTGAAATTTCCTTCTTTGTATTGTATTGCGTTGGAGCCATCTGCCATGGTAAATGATGTCTTAGTTATTCACAATGGGAGCCCCAGTTGGAACAGTTTTTTGCCAGGGTTTGCAGGACTGGGAATTTGATGACTATGCGTTGTTTTTGACCTCGTTATACAAGTTCATTTCAGAGTTGGAGATAGTGATGGTGATGGTGATTGTAGCAGGTGGAGGTTGACACGTGATTGTATTTTCTCAGTTCGTACTTATTTTAGATCATTATTGAGATTTACTGAGAGCTCATTCCCCTGGAAGATGGTTTGAAAATGTAAACTACCCCCACAAGTGGCATTTCTATTAGGACGGTGGTCAGAGGGCAGGTGTTAGCGGTGTATAATCTTCGTACAAGGGGTGTCTGTGTTACAGAGTGGTGCTATATATGTAAGAAAGGATGGGGAGACGATTGATCACTTGTTTCTTGGTTGTGATGCTGCTCGTTTTCTGTGGAACGATATCTTGGCATCGAAACACATGGATTGGGTGTTGCCGAGGCATATGGAGGACACATTAAAGGCATGGAGGAGAAAGTTTCGAGATAAAGACATCAAAATAGTTTGGAACCTTATTCCGGGTTGCATCGTTTGATGTATGTGAAGAGAAAGAAATAGTCGCTGCTTTGAAGACCAATTACGGATAACAGAACAGTTTAGGGAATTGTTTTATTTAACATTGTATACTTGGTTTAATGTTGCGGCCACTAGGCATATTGACGAACTGCCTGATTTTTTGTTGTTTCTGTTTGATTTAAGTTAATACACTTCCCGTGTATTATGTTTTTTGATTAATAAAATTTTGATTACCTTTAAAAAAAAAAAAAATGTTATTTCCACTTGATTAAAATGATATTTTGTGTTCCCATGTAATAGAACATTGGGTTCCTACCCTCCTACATAATACACCTTGTCTAGCAGCCGCAAGTCTCCATTTTTAATAGGTTCTCAGTTGACAAAAATGGCGAGTAAGATGAGAATGTGTTTTTCCAATTTAGTTGTAATTTGTAATTTCAAAGTTCAAAGCAGTTATATAGAACCAAGATGCCAGCCCTCTCTTTGTCACCCACCCCCTGTGGGGGAGTGAGAGGAAAAGCAAACAAAGAAATTATCTTATTGGATTTCAATATTCCCAGTGATACAATGCACACAATGGAATGGAAAAAATGCTCAACATAATATCTAGAAAAAAATGAAAAAGGAATAATTAAATATTGGAAACGTCAGCGTTTCATTTTAACTACACCTTATTACTATGGTTTTTGAGTCCTGAGGAAAATGGAAATTCAAATATTAACTTCGTGACTGATAGACAGATGCAATTGTGAATGATGTTATTATTCACCCACATTTTTTACATCTTTAAAAGTGCAACTTTGAAAATGCAACTTTTATTGATGATGCAACAGGTGGTTCTTGTTGACCAATCTGAGCGCTTTGTATTTAAGCCATTGTTATATGAGCTCCTCTCTGGAGGTATGTTGGGGAAACTGTTCCTGTCCTTTTAAATCAATATTTAATTCATTTTCTTCATGCTTCACTATATTTTTTTTCTAAGTGCAGAAGTGGATGAATGGGAAATAGCTCCGCGATTCTCAGATATTCTTGGAAATACCAGTGTGCAATTTTTTAGAGACAGGGTAAAATGCTTACATCCCTCGGACTATTTAGGAATGAATGGGGCTACAGTAACTGCGTCCGGAGGCGTAGTTCATTTAGAGAGTGGTCTCCTTATTGAATATGATTGGTATACCTTTTTTCTTGATTCCTTGAGTTCATACTACTTCCTATGAACACAGATTTACATGTGAATTTTGGTGACAGAAACTTTCTATTCTTGTTTCAATCATTTTGTACCATCACCAGCCTAAATTGTTGTGGTCAACAGCCATCCAGGAACTTTAGTTAAGTGCTTATTCAGATATGGAACCCTAACACAAAGTTAGAACAGGGAATAGAGGATAAAGAGAGCTCTCATTAGATTGCTTCTCAAACTTGAATAATTATCTATTCACATTTGCATGCTAATAATGCTCCCATATTTTTAGGTGCATTTCACATTCTTTTGCTGCTTTTATTATGTTTTAGATACTTCTACACCTCAGATGTCCAAAGGAAAATAACGGCTTAACTTCTCATAACGTAAATGAAATTCAATGACAGCTGGAGGATTTGACTTTTGCTCCTCTATTATATTTATCTTGATGAATATAAATGGAGTGGTTCTTGCACTCTGAAATGGTTTCCGTTGATTTTATGTCCCTTTAATGTGGGCAGCCAGGTTGGTACTTGCACTTGGAGCTGAAGCAAAACTTGATCTTGTACCAGGTGCAGTAGAATATGCATTACCATTTTCTACCCTTGAGGATGCTCATGTTAGTATTTGAACTGGGGACGCTCATATTATGTCAACATTACTTCTGGTAAAGTTGAGCAGTTATGTCAATCATGATAACTGTCTCTATATATTGATACCATGTAATGCAGAAAGTTAATGAGAAGCTAAGAGAATTGGAGCGTACGTACTTTGGCAAGGACTTTCCAATTCGTGTTGCTGTTGTAGGATGTGGTTACTCTGGAGTTGAGTTGGCTGCCACAATATCAGAAAGGCTGCAAAATAGGGGAGTTATAAAGGCAATTAATGTTGGAAAAGAAATCTTGCCAAATGCTCGACCTGGCAACAGGGAATCTGCATTAAAAGTAAGACGTGTGATATTTATAATTACTCAATTTCAGATAAAATGTTGCTTTTATGCAACAATGGAACCTTCATGACCAAGATTTAAGCCCTTGCTTCCATTTTGAGACAGATTTATTCTTCCTTTTTTTTTTCCTGACACCCATTTGTGGCATCCCTCTTATTGGCAGGTTCTTTCATCTCGGAATGTTCAACTATTGCCAGGTTATGTTGTCCGTTGGTTAAGAAAGGGTGGTGAGTTTGGTACTTCGTATGAGCTCACAAAAGAAGCTCCTTATGATGCAGCAGAAATTCGTACTCCTGAAAGTCTAGTACTGGAGCTGCAGCCTGCTGAAAGGGGCTTGCAAAGTCGAACTGTGGAAGTAGATTTAGTTTTATGGACTGTTGGCACTAAACCTCAACTTCCTCAGTTAGAACGTAATGATAATCTCAACATGCTTCCTCTTAATTCTAGGGGCCAAGTAGAAACAGATGAAACACTTCGTGTTAAGGGTCACCTGCGTGTATTTGCAGTCGGTGACTCTTGTGCTTTGAGAGAGAAACATGGAAATTTGCTTCCAGCCACTGCTCAGGTACCGAGTAATGTTTTATCTTAGGAAGGAAGATTTCATCTATTCTGCTCGGTATGTGTATGGTAATTTCTCTAAACTAATTGGTCCTGAGCTGCTTTTTTTTCCCCCCAGGTAGCAATACAGCAGGCAGATTTTGTTGGTTGGAATCTGTGGGCAGCAATAAATGGCAGGCCTCTGCTACCATTTAGGTAAGATCTTAATTACAATGCAAGATTTTTGATCTTTTACATTTGTCTTTATTTTTGTTAATAATAATGTTTTAGGGTTTGTGTGCTGTTAAGAAATATGAACTTAATTCTTTCTGGTTAGAAATAGATTACTTTAGTACTTTATCACTAGAGAAATGGATAGGTAGAAAGGACACAAGGTAGCATGTTCTCTAGCAAAAAGAAAAAGCATGTATATAGTGAAAACATTTCACTCTCCATTGAAATTCAGTCAAAGCTCTCCCACTATGCACAACATTGAGGACACGAAGGAAAAAATTGTTAAAATGCCATATTTACTCTGTTGCTTCATGCTTGAACTTTGAAGGTATATAATTGCATTTTTAAAATTCGTATTTAACACAAGGTCGACAATTTTCGGCAGCTAATTTGTTATTATTTATTGTATATCTTTATGTTATAGTCTGCAGAACTCATAGCTATCACTAGCAGGCATGTTTGCTTGAAAATAAGTGAATGCCAGTTTTGGTAATTGACTTTGTTGTATGCTCCTCACATATCTAAGTTATTTGCAAGTATTTTCTATATATAAATATATTGCTTTGTTTTACTGTATCATGACTATATTACTGTGGGAAACATTTAGCACGTGTTCTTAATCCGAGTTTTATTCCTGCAGGTTTCAGAATGTAGGTGAGATGATGACTCTTGGGAGGTATGATGGTGCTGTTTCACCAAGTTTCCTTGAGGGGATAACTTTGGAGGGTCCCATTGGCCATTCAGGTAGAGTGATCCTTGCAATATTCTATAGAAGAAATTGTAACCATTGGTCCCCAACCAATTTTCCATTCAAGGCACGTGGAGCTATGTTTTCATAGTGAAATGGCTAAACACATTTAACAAGAAAAAGATAAACATAGCTTTAACAAGAAATGTATAGAAGAGGACAAGACTGTAAAAAGAGGTTAATGAAAAACTGTGTCTGTATCCCGCCCTCCTCCCTCAAGGCCCAACCCTCCCCATTTCCCATGCCCCCACTAGTTTTACTCCATCCCCACCCCATCCCATCTCACCTCCAGCCGTGCTTCCTTTTTCCCTTTCCCTTCATTTACCTTTTGTTTCCTTTTTTTCTGTTTATATAATTATATTCATATTTTTTTTGTTTGAATTATATTTATCTTTTTGACCAAATGCTATTTTATCAGCAAATTGGATGGATACCGTCCACTAGTGCAACTGGTGCGAAAAAAGTGGGGGAGTCAAATTGTTCAGACTGAAGTGCATGTTTGGAAAACTAAGCTAGTTAAACATACTATTTTCAACACTTTTTGTAGGACCCAGAACTACTATCCGACTTATTATACCCACTACATATAATCACTCTCAAACATGCTATTAAGGTTGGGAACCAACTTGATGCATGGGTTGAAGAGCAATATTGCAGTTTTTCCTATGATATTTCATTTGATTGTGTGATCCCATATTGCAGTTAGGAAATTTGCATGCTTGACAAGATTTCCAACGGACGAGCACCGGTCGAGAGTAGGGATCAGTTGGCTAACAAAGTCTGCAGTGGAGGCTGCTGCATTAGTCCAAAATACCTTCACCAAGTACTTGCAGGATTTTATACACTGAGAATGTCAATTATGTTTATCATGTCCAAGTAGAAATAAAACAAATTATAATGCCTTTATCTTTTGACTTTGGTCTGTTAGCAGATGCAAACAATCTTGTCGACAATGTCCTCACAAGATAAAGCAAGAAATCATTGCATGTTTTGAATTTACTGTAAATGACAGCCTCCGTCTTCCTTGTGGGACTCGTCCTTGACTAGAAAACAATCACAAACATTTTAGTGCTTTTATTCAATATGTCGCAACTTTTGTATGCATTTCTTTGTTTTATAAAGAAGTATTAAGTGAAAATGATATAATAAAATAGATCAAAAAATTACTCTTTATTTCTTAGATTTTTTCAATTTAATTTTGATCACAAATCTGAATCTGATCTAAACAATCAATTCTTATTCCAACACAAATAACAGTTGAAGCTTCGGATATAATGCAATGTCACGGGTCTGCACCAGCTTAAGATTGCTTTCAAAGGAGCTCTATTGGCCTCTATTAGTCTATGAGGAAATCATCCAATGTCGCAAGAGATTTTAGCTGCCGGCTGAGAGAAGCAATTGTCTTTTGGCACTCCGTGAATTTACTAGCAGCCACTGCCAACTCTTTATCCTGCAGAAACCATATGGGATCGAGGGATCAGCGAGGCAGATTCAGATAATGCAGAATTTTCACTTTTACCAAACTAAAGACACGATTAAAGGAATCAGGAAAACACAGAAAATTACTTTCATGTAAGAACCATTGGTCTTGGAACAAAAAAAAAAGTGACAGAAGTTTTTTTAAGAGTCAACAATGATATGAGCTAAATTACCCCGGACTGTTACCACCAAGTTTAATGATTGAACTTTTAAAACAAATAAAACAATGATATGGACACATGATTGATAGCATGTTTTGCCAAATTAAAAGGTTTACTTATAAGCAAGCAAGTTTTCAAATAAATAATTTTTTTATTGGTCAAAATCAGGAATGTGTAAGTTACTCATTCTGATGGTAAACTGTCAAATTACGGATGAATATATTTGAGGCTTTCTGTCAAATATAAGACCACTGCAATGTATACGCACTAAACGACTATGAACCTTAACCAACAAAGTGTTTTGAACAACTAACCTGATTGATTCTGAACTCTTCAATGACAGCCGATCTCTGAAGCTGAGAATCCAGTTTCATTCTTGAAATCTCTTTTTCTAATGTCTGACACCTCGAAACAGCTTCCCCTGAAACACTTCGTTCTTTTTTAATCTCTTCTTCTAAAGCACCAATGCTCGAATACAAGGTTTCCAACTCACGTTCCATATCTTTGACTCGTAACTCAGCTTCTTGTTTCTTCATATTGCTAGTTTTAAGTTCGGACTCGATCATACAACCTTCCTCATTTGCTAACATTAACCGATTTTGAAATTCGACCAGATTGACCTTGGCTTCTTCTAAATGCTTTGTTGATTTGGTGAGATTTTCATTGGCAGCCTCGACTTGTAGCTCAGCAGCTCTCTTTGCTTCATTTACCACAGCAAGCAGAGTTTCCAGGTCCACCACCTTCAACTTAGTCTCCTTTAGTTGATCTTGGGACGTCTTAAGTTGTTTTTCGCACTCCATTAGAGCCATCTCCAAATTTACTTTCTCTGCTTCCACCTTCTCCAACTTTTCTTCGAGTTCAGCTGTCCGAGTAATCATGGTGTCCAGTTCAGCTTTTAAAGGTTGTTCCCCGCCCACGGCTCCTGTTTCAGGGCAGCTTCCACTCTCTGTCTCAGGTAAGGCTGCAAGCCTCTCCATTTCAAGAAAATCATCCATGAGATCAATCTCAACAGAAGAAACAATATGATTTCTTCCCAGAGGTCTATCATTCTTAAATTGATCTCTCTCTGCCACTAAAACCCGAGATTCAGGGTGGCGAAACCCGCTGTTGACCGGTTCCAATCCTTTTATCTTGCAATTGTCAATAACCAATAGCCTATCTCCACTATCAGTCTGACTATCTGCAATAGATTCTACATAAACGGATGATGAAGTAACAGAATAGAGATCGTTTGCAGGCGATGTTTTGCGAGCCACTGCCTTTAGCCTGCAACACTCTGCCTCAAGCTTTGCTGTCCTTTTTATGCTGTCAAGATGCTGTTTACTAGCAGTTTCCGCAGCACGGGTGCTTAAGTCCCTCTCACGAATCAACAGTTTCAGTTCTTCGGCTTGGGAATGGAGCTCATGCTTAAGGATTGTGTTCTCATTCTCCATGGCTTCAAGCTTAACGGCATCTGTTTTCGCACTTTGAAGCTGAGAACGGAGTTCGACAAGTTGGTTTTGAAGTTCTGACTTTGTCGATTCCCATTCACAACTTCTATGGGAAACACCATCATAAATCTTTTGTTCTTGCTCTTCTCTTGCCTGTCGAAGTTGTCTCAAACACTCCCTAAGGGCTTCATCAAGCTGTCCAACACGTTCTTCAAGGACTGAGTTTTTCTGAGTTAAGACCTCAGTTTGTTTCTTCAGAACTAACACTTCATTTTCAGCTCTCTCCCATCCTAGTATTCAAGTTCAAATAAACATCAAAATTAAATATAAACAAAGAATAGCCTCATCTGGAAAATTTGATGTGACTTGATCTACAAAAAGTCCCTGAAATGCATCATGGCAGATAAAATCTGGTATTCCATATAGTTTGATTTTTTATAACAGAAAAATTCCCCCCTTGGTCAACATGTAAGAAAATAAGGAGGAGAAGAAAAGGCGAGTACGGAAATCTCAGAATAACATACCCAAGGGGAGCAAGTACAATGCGAAAAAGTACCCTCCCACCAATTACTTAATTGTAACATGTCGCTTTGAGGATAATAAAGCTCAAAATATAATTATCACTTTATAAGATCACAAGTATAAACTTGTCGAGGATAATTAGAAGTTTTATTGACAAGCTGCCTACATATGGTTCAACACGCTGGCACACACAAAGAGAGTGAATTAATACCCGAGACAGCTTCCTCTGCAACTTTGGCATGCTGCTTTACCAAGTCCTCCTTTGCACGAATGCTTAGAAGAGCTTCTGATAATTTCTCGGATAAAGTCTTCACACTTTCATTAAGTTCTTCATCGCTGGATGCAGCTTTAGATACAACTTCTGGTGAGTGAGTACTTTGATTTGATGACGCCTTTACAATACCAAACATCATCAATTGTCAAAATTCCTCATCTCTTCTCCCAATCATCCCTTTTTTTATTTCATAACTTCTAAATTTTATTTTATTTTGGTGGGAGCCTTTGAAGAGAGGAAGCGGAAGTTACAGAATAAGACTGTAAATCATACACCACACTTCATGCATGGATGGACGCGCATGAATGTGTGTGTGTGTGTGTGTGTGAGAGAGAGAGAGAGAGAGAGAGAGAGAGAGAGAGTAGATTAATGTAATGGATTCATTGCATTATGACAAGCAATTAAGATGAAGGCCATATTAATAGTTCAACAACGACATAGTCGAGTAAAATTGGCTTCAAATATAGGCGAGTTACTCCAAAAAGTTTCTATCTTTTTTATTCTCCGCTTTGTATGCATTATTTCACTGATAATTCAAGGTGGAATTGGTGACTTACTTATGCCATGTTTGATAGGCAAGGAATTCCTTGGAAAATGGAAACCATTTTCCATCTTCTCACTTTTCCCCTGTTTGATGAACAAAATTTGCCTTAGAATTCATTCTCTCTCTTTTCCTTCACGCGCCATCTTTTCCCACATTTCAATGAAAATGCTTTTCTTTGGTTTTGTTGGAAATTCATTTTCCCGTTTTTTTTTTTTTTTTTTTTGCAATTGAAAAAAATTATAAACACAATGGTAAAAAAATTTATTACTTTTATCGACTATTTCCATGAAAAACAAAGACAAACGAATGATATTCGGTAGGGTAAATTTTTTTATTTTTTTTTATTTTTGGCAATGGGAACAAATTCTAGAGCTAATTGTAGGAAAAATTATCACTTTAATGGATAATTTTCATGAAAATTGAAGTCAAACGGACACCAAACTTTCCACATTTTCCAGGTGGAAAATTATATCAATCAAACACAATTAATTACAATTCTCAGTAAAACAAATTCTAGGCAATTCAATTCCCAGTAAAACATTTTCTTTCCACCCATTTTCCACATTTGCAATCAAACGGACCTTATTTCAACTTGCTGGTTCTAATTCTGTTTATATCTCGAACAGCGTGAGTGGACATTCCAAGAAATTTCACCATTCAGGTCATGGAGGCTTATGCACGTGACTACTAATAAAGCCTTTTCATTAAGTCTTCACAGCAAGAACCAAAATAATTAGACGAAAATAGAAACTGTATTAAATTTCTTTTTTAGAATCACTAAACTTGATGGCGATTAGTAAGTTAAATAATGGACCCCAGTTACCAAGTTCCATTTCTATTTGACAAACAAAAAAAAAAAACACAGAGGTCATACATAGGTTCACACACAGAGTCACATATCCCTCAAGGCTCACAACAATGTGAAAAAGTTTAGAACCTCACATTGTGTTAATAATTGAAGGTAGCTGTCAATGATGGTAGCTGGACAGGATGCTTTCCAGAGAAATAAAGCAAGATGCTGTCCGCAGTGGTCCAACTACAATGGATATCTAAACCAAGTGGTCCATTTTATCCATAGACAAGTCACTATGTAAGTAGAATGCCTACAATCAATCTAGATTACATGACTTTCTACGGCAAACAAGACTCACGAGCTTAATAATTTTATTATTCAGAATTTCAATTATGAATGCGACCTTAATGGGCATGTTTGGTTAGATGGATTAAGGGAGAAATAAAAAGAAGCTAAAATCTAGTTCTTTGTTGTTCCAGTCTGTGCCCTTGCTCAAACAATTTCATGTAGTCAAGCCTTCTAGAGCGTCATTGGCCCAAAGCCCACCACTTCTTTCGGAAACAGCCATAACTGGCTATTTTATATCCCCTGTTTGGTAATCATTCTTTCGAAATTCTTTTTTCTCATACTCATTTTCAACCACACTTTCTCACAATAAATATTCTTCATGCAAACCAAAACTTTTTCCTGTCTTGTTACAAGATCAATTTCCAGAATGGTTATTTATTGATATTCTTCTGGCTCCCAAGAGAATTGGGAACGCACAAAAACTCGTTGCTTTAAGTTCTCAAAAATTTGAATAAACACACTTTAGACAATTATTCAGTCCATAAGTTACAGATTTTTCTCAAGGTCCAAGGAAAAGCCATAAATTTGAGTTTGGGAAAATGTTCACTAAGAGCAAGTTCACTTCGGGATTAGTCTTCTTTATCTTTCATAAAAGTTATATTTCACCAGAAACTGCAAGCCTTAGCGGCATAACCTTATCTTCTCCTTTAAATTCATTGAGAAGGGAATGTTGCCAGTTAAAACAAGAACCAAAGTCGAAGAGAATACAAAAGACAACACTCAGAAAACATAAACTTGCATATAAAAACTTATTAAAAAGTAACATATATGTTGAACAAATTGGTCAAAATTCATAAAAATTAAGACAGAAACTAGAAGGCAAATAATGGAAGAATTTACAAAATCAAGCTGAAACAAACAAACCTGATCATCAGAAAATCTTTCTGAATGTGATGATATTGATCCTGAGCTCTCTGTTTCACCATTGGGACTTCTCTCAGACGACTTCCGGCGCCAAAGCCAACTCCTCCGGTCCATCTAATGGACACATCAATAATCATACATTTCTTACACACTCTTCGTCTGTATTTTCAACCTCAGTTCAGCAACCAAAATTACATCAATATCAATGGATCTTTAGGAATGCACAAAAGCCTAAACACATAATCCCAACTCAACATAGTTTCGAACAACCCATCTAATATGCTGTAATTTGAAAACATATCAACATATAAATCAAACCCAAATATAAAATCATGACAAAAACCCAAATTCAAATTTCTAAAAGGGTCCAAAATGATTATTATTTTCTTCTCAACAAGATCAACTATCAATTTAAGAGAATAGGGAGGAGAAGATTTCTGGTAAAACATCCATCTTTGCTTAGAATTCAATCCTCTACCAACCAATTTTCAAGAAACAGTTGGAACTTTTTGAAGCCCCCAAATGAAGGCGAATACATTTTGGAAAGGAGAAACTTCGTACAACTAATCTGATGCGCACCTTTCAATTCCCCATAACTATGAGACAGAGAAGGAGAGAGGAAGAGGAGGGCCACATTTTCTCCGTGAAATTTAGAATTAAACACTCTAATTAATTATAAAGGTGTAAAATATCTACAAGAAGCCTGAAAAGTAACCATGACCTACTTGTGATATATCTTTTAAAACCCACGAAATACCCTGCAACTACAAAAAATGCACATTTCTCTCTTTCACATGCATGTTTTGTCGTGCTTAGGCCGTAACTAATACCACCAAAGATCTGTGTCAGCAGAATGGGAATAGAAGCAGCAGAGGAATAATACGAATTGAAAATGAAAAAGAGTATTATGACAATATAATAGAGTAATTGTCTTCATTCATCTTTTGGAGTCGAGACAAAGACACGCACAAATCACTGGTTGAACTATTTTATGGGGTTTGTTTGATAGATTTGCAAAGAAAAGTGGCCAAGAACTTATGCTAAATGAGAACAGTGTCGTAAAATAATTAAACCTTGACGAATTGTAACTTTTGTTTGCACTTTGTTGGTCGGCTCTTATGATGTCGGGAAACACGAGGTACTCGACTCTCACATGCAGTTTATTATCAGATTTGCTTATTTGAAAGAGAATTGATTAGTAAATATTCCGATTGTTGTATAGAATAAGGTAAGCAGTGTTGTGCACGTATCTTATTTTAAATGGGAGAATTAAACAATTTTTAATAACGAATTGGAATCCACTTCCATAAATTGGGTACAAGTACAACTCTTCTAACTACACCTTAGGCTAGATGCAACATCGCAAATGGTGCATCCGTGAGGAGGACCTAGGAGTGCGACTAGCCCTAGAGTCATAGACCATTGCAATTGGGTTACGATCTATATCGGTTTTGAAATCACACTATAACAATCTATGTCGATCTGTGTCAAAAGATGCTACAATTCATAACAGAAATTAAAAATCCTATTAATAGGAACCCCTCATTTGATTCGAGCATTCCGAAATAATTTGGGAACAAATGATTTGTAAACCCTTCTCTCTCTTTAATGTTGTCCAATTGTTATACTATGGTCAAAAAGAGTACACGTGTGCCCTACAAGCTTAATACCGTGTTATATTAATTTGGGAAGAAATATTGAGTGACTGGAGTCGGTATATCTTGTCAAGCACCAGTGTACAAAAGGGATTTATATTCAAATATCTCGCTTTATTATTTTGTACTTCAATGTGCTTTTTTTTTAAATTTTAACTATGTCATTTTTTAATATTGTTTTTCTACTATACAATCGACTTATTTTCAGTTCGCGGTCTGATTTTTTAAATTGTGGACATATTGAAAGTTTGATCCGAGTGCCCAAAATGGGTGAATAAAAAATAATTAAAGGAATTTAGATAAATCTCGTACTGTTAAGGGTAGCAGTAATGTTAAACTTGTCGGGAAGTCACTGTTTGAATTCAATTTGGATTTATCTTATATTCTCTTATTCCCGTGTGAGAAGATTGTTAAGAAGTAATGAATCTTAGAGCATCTTTAAAGCTAGCACCAAAACACCAAAATGCACTAAATTTTGGTGTAAAAGCTCCTCAATGTAGCATCAAAGTTTGCATCATTTTGTTGTAAAATGATGCAAGTCAAATTCACCTTTTTTTTTTCGCCAAACTAATTGATGGAGAGTACTTGTGTCATTTATGTTATAAATTTTTTAACATAATAAATTTTTATTTATGATTGATATTATTATTATTTTCATTTAAAATAAATTTTAATAATGTAAAAAATAATAATTAATTAATTAATTAAAATTGCAATGCAAAAAAAAAAAAACTTCAAATAAATTTTCGTTAATTTGACATAATTATTTATTTAGTAATTTATGTTTTTGTAAAATAAATAAATAACTAATTTTTCAAATAAATAAATTATTAAGAATAAAAAAAGAAAATGATTAAATAGTGTTCATTTGGTATAAATTTTGGCATAATGATTGGAGATAATTTTTAGTTTGGTGTAAAATGGTGCAAAACTTATCTCAAATTTTGGTATAGAGTTGGAGATGGCCTTTAGGACCCATTTGGTTAGTGTTTTAACTTTTTAATTTTCCATAAATTTTCAAGGGTAATTAGCACGTAACGTTTTTACCTTTTATTGATGTGTAGAATGTTATAAACTTTTATTTTATGACATTTTCACATTTCATTGCGCAAAATGTTATTTTCATTTATTTTCTCAAATAAAAATTGTGAAATAATGAAATATGCCCTTTTAATTAAATAAAACAAAAAGGGGAAAAAAGGACTAATTGGGATTATAGTCCCAAATTATAAAAAAAATACAAACGAGTCTCAAATAAATTATTAAAAGTTATTTAACACATAATGTTCATATCTTTCATTAGTATTGTGAAAAACGTTTATATCTTTCATTTGTTAGCATTTCCACCCTTAATTATGCATTTAATTGTGCAAACCAGCATTTCTATTCATTTTCATCAAATTTTTCAATACAAACTATAAAATGACGAATATATACTCATATTTAAATAAAAAAATTAAAAATACTTTTTTTAAATTTTATTTTTTTAATAATTTAGTTGGGACTCGTTTGCACCTTTTTTTAAAAAAATAATTTTTAATTTTTAATAACTTTTTAGGACTTGTTTGCACTTTTAAATAAATTAGGACTATGGATGTAATTAATTCTTTATTTTTTTTTTCTTTTCTTATATTTAAATAGGATGATATATTCATTATTTCACAACTTTTTATTGAGAAATTGGATGAAAATGAATAGAAATGATGGTTTGTGCAATTAAAGGTGTAATTAAATGCCAAAAAAATAATAATGAAAGGTACTGACGTTTTTCACAATAATAGTGAAATCTAGGGAAATTACGTGTTAGTTACCCTATTATTAATTTATTTGGGACTTATTTTTACTTTTCTAAAAATGAGGACTATACTTGCAATTAGTTCTTTATTTTTGTTTTTGTTTTATTTAAATATAAGGATCTATTCATTAATTCACAATTTTTAATTGAGAAAATGGATATAAATGACCCTTTGCACAATAAAATGTGGAAATAAGCATAAAAATGGTAAAAAAAAAATGTAAGGATGCTTTCCATGATAATAGTGAAATCTAAGGACGTTATGTGCTAATTATCCAAATTTTCAATTTTCTATTTAGAGGGTCTATTTTAAAATTACTAAAATGTGTTTGATTTGTTATTCTGAAAAACTTTTTTGAAAAACAAAAAATTCGAAAACACATTTGATTTGAATTTTGAGAAATTATATCATGATATTTTATTTCATGAAGTTTGATTATTCAGTAAATAAGGAATAATTTTATGTTAATATATATCAATTAATATATACATTTTAAAGTTGATAAATTTATAATAACCAAAAAATCATAAATTGAGTTGTAAAAACATATGAAATAAAAAATAAAAATTAATGACATGGACAGAAAAAATTCTCTATATTCATTAAATATGTTTTTTTTTTTAAATTATGTAAATAATCATTAAAAGCTTGAACTGTTTTTTAATGATTATTTACAATTTATATTTTATAAATTTTTTTAGTTTCATAGTTTATTTTCTAAAATTTATATACATTCTAACAGTTTGTCCAAATATGTAGGAATAGTTACCTGAGAGGAGCGGAATCTATCGGCCATCTCCACCCTAAGAAAATCAAGGTCAACAAGGTTTACTCTTTCGTGAGTAGTGCTGGAGCTGATCAAGTAACTTCTAGTAGTAGCCGCAATAGTGAGGGAACTCATCGTATGATCATCCAATTTGTCATCACACAAGATCCTCATACTTGTCTATGAAATCCACAAAAAGAGAGTAGCAAATGTCTTTCACTGCCATCCATAGCCATCACCATTATGATAATGGCAATGATGGTCATGTTACAAATCAAATAAAGAGTAGCAATAGCAAACCTCTATGAAAGAAAATGGGGAAAAACTTTCGTCCCAAAAGAGAAGATAAGGCTATAGGGAATAGACTGTTGAAAAGCTTAAAAAGTCTTTGATTCGTGATGGATGTAAAGTCTAATTTGTATTCGATAATTTCCTTAGTCAAAATTATGTTCTAATTGAATTGTATTAGGAGTTTATCAAGTTGTAATCAAAATCAAAATATGAGTTACGAAGTCCTAATTATAGAAAAAGAATTGGGATTAGCAGTATAGGTCTTGAAGGAGTCAAATATGTCGATGAAGATCACACATGATCATTGTAATGAAATTAAAAGTCAAAGAAGTGTAAAAAGTGTTACACAAATCATGCTCTAAATTCTCAACCACAAGTTGCAACTCATTTTTCATATAGAAAACATTCGAATTTGGATGATAATACACTAAAAGAATCGTAAACTTTTGAGTTAGCTTTCCAACATAATTTGAATCATCTCAATCAGATATCGGGAGAGAAAGTGAGGCTGAAAATACTAACGGCTGCTCTGCTGTCGCTCGCCTAGAGATGGCTTGGCACTCAAGTGACGTGGTTATCTAAGAAATAGTACTATTCGATTTTCAAGTTGATTTTGAGTTTCTTTTTATCACAAATATACAGTCTCATAAACGTCCCAAGGTACGTTGAATCAGATTTAATCCATACATAACAATTCTTAGATGATCCAAAACATCTAATTCCATAATTCAACCACCATATATTACTTGATCCAAAAATTATTTCATAACATATTTTGTCGATCAAACCATATTGTTTCACATTAAGTCATAGATCAAAACACACAAGATCTTTTGATCAAATACCAAACCATCTAATCCATTGGAGTTAAAACGATACTAGGGATCGAGAGTTAATGTAGAAATGCGCAGTCCCTGAAGGCTAAGGTAATATACCATGGTCGGGAACTGGTGTGAGGATCATGCCATCCAGGAGGGCCAATGTGATATACCAGAGTCGGGATCTGGTGTGAGGATCATGCGGTCCAGCAGGATCAAGGATGACTACGGAAAAAGAAGGTCGGATGGGTGGAATTTTTTATCCTTTATGAAGAGTTTTCTTGGTGATCAATTTGGTATTCTTTATTTACTTTACGCAATTTACAAATTGTAGTAATTCAACTTGGAATAAGTTGACGTGATTCATTAATCATCTAGAAACAATTAAAAAGTGACTTGTTGCTTTAATTGTGTAATTCCACACGTTGGATATAAATGTGGTAATTACACTAAATATTAAGTTTGGACTTTTAAAAAATCAAGTTTTCACCTTCTTTTTTTTTTCTATTTATCATGTTTTTATAATTATAATTAATAATCATATTATAAAATTAAATTAATCTATATACCCACCCTACTACCTACCCCATCAAATTTATTTTAAATATAAAACTCTACCATAAACCCTAATCCATTTCATTTTTCCCCCACTTCACCTCACGCCGCCTCATCTCCCATTTTCCTCCCCCTGCGAATCTGCAGCAGCTTCGCTGCTGAAGTTGCTGTTAGTTCAACAGCTTTAGCGACAAAGCTGCTGCCGCTGTGACGCTCTTTTCTACGAGCAAGACCAGAACTCACAGATCGATGCTTTGTTGTGCCTAGCTGCAGTTATGGCGGCAGCGCAGGAACCCGACATGACGGAGCTGAACACGGTCACTTCCAGCTGTTCAACACTGCGAGCTGTGTCGATGGGTGCGTGGGTGCGTTCTGTGTGTGTGTGTGAGCTGCGTGGTTGCATTCTGCTGATTCTTTTTTGCTGTGTGCATGCGTTCTGCTGTGTACGTGTGTGGGGGGGGTGAATCTATGGGTGTGGGGACGGATCTGTGGGTGTGCGATGGAGGTGTTGGAAGTGTTGTGCAGACGGGTGTTTTCGATGTGGGGTAGAAGTCTTAGATGCGGTGGATGGCTTCGATTCGGTGGTTGTGGTGGTTTTTGATGAGGTGACGATGATGGTAGTGTTGTGCAGGCGGGTATTTTAGGGATTAGGGTTGGCGGCGGATGGGACGAAGTGTCTGTGACCAACTATTTGGTTGTCGTGTAACCTGTGACCAAGTATTGTTGGTGTATTGGGATTGGTGGATGAGTGCGGCGGATGAGACGAAATGTCTGTGACCATCATTTGGTTGATATGTGATATGTGACCAAGTATTGGTGATGTACTGGGATTGGAAGACGGGTCTTTGGGTGTATGTGACTATCTATATGGTAACTGTGACCTTAAAATTCTTTACTATGTGACTAAAAATATGACATGTGACCAACAAATATGGAATAATTTTTTTTAAATTATGACCAATCAAAAATCCGTAACCTGTAATTTTTTTATCAGTGACCAATGAAGTCAATTGTGACCTATAAATATTTTTGATTTGTGACCTCGAAATAATCCGTGACCAATTAATTTGATATGTTTTGATTGAAAATTAATTTTTTAACTAATTAATAAGATAACGTGACCTTGGAATTGGAGCAGTCGCCGGAATTGAGCGGCAGTGAAACGGTCACCCGAATAGTCGTCGAAATTAGGTGTAGTCGGAGAACAGTCGCGGGAGCAGTGGGGGTGGAGGGGTGGGGTGAGTTATATTATATTATAGTTAAATATTTAATTTAATAGATTAATTGTAAAATATAATTAATTAATTTATGAAAAAACCTGAATTTTGTAAATTTAAACATTGGGGGCCTGATTTTTGATTTCATAAAAAATAAAGCCTGATCCATGAATTTTTCCCTATAAACATTCAATAAATTTGAAACTTTCAACGGACTTGGTAGATGTCAACACAAACATTTACATGGGCTTACGGAAGGCCTACTTAGGCATGTCCGACTTTCAAAGAAGTCAAAACCAGCAAGAGAAGTGAAGGCCAGAGAGGGAAGAAGCTTTTTAAGAAATTACATTGGTGACAATTGCTGCGACACCACATAGGATCAAAATTTCCCAAAATTACAACATGCTACAGCACATGACCAGCACGACCCTCTTCAATACCCCTCACATTAACATTACTCCAATTTTAAATGAAATTTAATTACAATATTCACTTTCTTTTGGACTCATTTGTCTAAATAAATTGAATAAGACCCACGCCATAATAATTTATTATTGGCTAATTAGTACAAAATGTTCTTACTTTTCAACGTTTCTGTGCAAAATATTCATACTTTTCATTTTTTTTTTAGCATTTTCATCCTCATTTTCACTTTTTATTGCGGAAATTGTCTTTCCATCCAATTTTCGCCATTTTTCCGTTAAATCAACAAAAAAAGATTTGGCTAATTAGCACAAAACATCCACATCTTTCAATGTTTTTGTGTAAAACGTTCATACCTTTCATTTTTGACAATTGCATGATTGCATCCTTATTTTTCACATTTCTTTGCGAAAAAAGGTAATTACATCCAACTTTCATCATTTGCTCCGTTAAATCAACACAAAAGACACTTTTTATTTTAAACAACCAAAGGGTAATATTGTGTTACCCATTTTTTCCCGAGAACTTTTCACGAGACTTCTAGTGAGATTCACAAGATTTTTTCAAACAAAAAACATAAAGCAGATGGAGGTGATCGATTGATAAAGCAAGAAGGGGATATGGGATTTAAGCTCTACATTCAGTATTTAAATTTAAAAAAAAAAAAAAAAAACATCAACAAAAAGGATCTTTTTGCACAAAGGACAAACTATTTGGTTGCTCACAAAAAATATCATTTTTGTGATATTTTAGTTTTCTGATTTAAATACTGAATCATGCATCTCCAACTTCCCTTTCTTCTTGCCTTATCAACTTATCACCTTCAATTGCTTTAGATTTCGTGTCTGAAAAAGTCTTGTGAATATTTTTTGGAAGTCTGAAAAAATTGGGTATCACAATATTATCTTTGGTTTTGTAAAATAAAATTTGTCTTTTGTGTTGATTTAACAGAGAAAATAATGGAAGTTGGATGTAATGACCTTTACCGCAGTAGGTTAAAATGAGGGTAAAATTGTCAAAAAATGAAAGGTGGAGACGTTTTGTACAAAATATTGAAATGTGGGGTCATTTTGTGCCAATTAAAATCTTTTATGTTGATTTAGTGGAACAAATTAGGAAAGTTGGATGAAAGGACCCTTTCCGCAATGAAAGGAGAAATGAGGGCGAAAATGTAAAAAAATGAAAAATAAGGACTTTTTGTACAAAAATATTGAAAGATAAGGACGTTTTGTGTTAATTAGCTTTTATTATTTTATTACAATCAAGTTTAGACCGTTGGGTCTAATTTCCACAGAAAACGAAAAATTTGTTTTTGCCCTTGGTAGGGCCAAAATTTCGTTACCGTTGGGGGCCTGTTGGAGCTGTCTGCTGCCCGTCTTCTTTACCCCCACCACCTCTCTCTTTCTGTCACGCACACACACAGAGACCACGCATAGGAGCAGATTGCCTGAAGATTATTGGAGAGGATGATAATGGGGAGTACTGAAAGTGATAAGATGGAGTTTGACTTTGACTCGACTGTTCATGATGACGTTCTTCTTCCAGTGTCTTCTACTTCTTCGTCTTTCATCAGAGACGTCTCCTACAGGTTCTTAATCTTGCTAGAAATCAAATTTGGGTTTTTAGTTTATGAAATTGTATAGTGAAAAAGGCATTGCATATATTCACACGGTCTGCTGCGGGCTGCCTGCTTTGCTTCTTGTATCTTTGATCTGATGTTAAGACGACGAAGTTTGTTTAAAGACTTTTGTTCGTATTCTGGAATTAGAAAATGTTTTCAATCTAAAATTGGAACTGATTTTTACCCAATTTCGGTTCCAATGCCAAACACGGACGTGGAATCCACTGTTGATTTGTTTCTTCTGTATTGGTGACTAATAACAGAATTAATCTTCACCATAAAACTGGGCATCTTTTTCTTCCCCTAAAAAATTACAATTAAAGAAAGAAATTAAATAATTTAAATCCAAACATTGCTTAATTTACTATGAAGAACAAATTGTGCTGCCGCGAATATATCAATTGATATAGCTCTGCTGTACTAAAATCGGTAAAGAAACCGTTGTATATAACAAGTTCTAAACTTTGAATTGATTAATAGCATATGTACTCTTGTTTCTTGAGAGGTAGAAAATGGTGTCCGGCGCTACTTGGTAATCCAGGTACATTCTGTGAGCTTGAATGATCTAGTAAAGAGGTTTAGATCCACTTCTCACATAAATATATGGTGAAGAAAGGGAAATTTAAACAGCAACAATACAGGATAACCTCTATAAATTAATAACTTCTCTCTGTAGAATAAAATTCCCGATCCCAACTTGGATTAATGGGATAAATACATTCTCTATAAATCAATAACCTCTATTATATGTAGAAAAATTTCCCAGTTTCAACCTTGTTTATTTATAGAGTTTCCACTGTATTTCTTTTCTGCATTTTTCACACTGATTCCCCTTTGAAGAAGTCAGATGTGGTTGCTAAAGATCTAGTTGCTTTGAGTTTTCCAGTATCTCTATGAGCCAATCAGGATTTGGAAAACAATTCATGTAGGGGACCCCCAATTTATTAGGAACAAGGCTTTAGGTTGTTGTTTTCCCTTTGAAGAAATGTTGCACGAGTAAAATCTTACCGTAACTGCTCAAATTGAGCTAGGTATAACTAGATAGACAGTCAGCGAGAAATGGATGACTAGCTTGAAATAAGGCAGTAGTTTAGATGCAATTTCTTTTCTTATGTTTGAGAATTTTATCCAACTCTTAACCTTAAAACTGAGTACATGATGGAGAGGGATGTTAAAACTTGCCCACTTATTTAGGTTGTTGTTTTCCCTTTGAAGAAATGTTGCATGAGTGAAATCTTACCGTAACTGCTCAAATTGGACTAGGTATAACTAGATAGACAGTCAGCGAGAAATGGATGACTAGCTTGAAATAAGGCAGGAGTTTAGATGCCATTTCTTTTCTTGTGTTTGAGAATTTTATCCAACAATTAACCTTAAAACTGAGTACATGATGGAGAGGGACGTTGAAACTGTTGGAGATTCGAGGGGGTGATATGGCGCGATATGAAATATAGATAGCACAAACAATAAACAAGAACAAAATTTAAAAGAAAATAAACAAGAAGATGAAATTGGCAGGAGAACATAATATTTTATTAATAACAACCAGTGGAAATAAAATACAACTTTTGTAATTTTTTAATGCTTTTCAACCTCCTAAACTGAATGAAGAGTTTACTATTTATAAAAGACATGTCTAAAACCTAGAATTAACCTAAAAATGGAAACTAGGTTAAAAATTTCGTAAAACCGAAAAAGAAGGAAACAAAACTGCCACCCGTCGCTCGAGCTTTGCGATAGCCTGTCGCTTAAGAGACGGCTCAGTGACATTCGGGTGACGAACTCCTGTTCCAATTTTGCTTGAGCGATAAGCGGCATTCGTCCAGCGTCGTCAATCCGCATTTTTTCCTTCTTAGACCCTATTTTGACATCTTCAAGCCCAATACTCCAAAACGCGAAGTCCTATACCCAATTTGGACCGGACTTGGGTCACAAAACCCAACAGAAACTTGTCTACTTCTTAGCACCATGGATATTATACTCAAAAGTCAATACTAGACTTGAGAAGTCCCATGCCAATTTTGAGCTATAGAAATGCTGAATTTTGTGATGGAATGGAAGTTGTCTATCAGAGGATCCTATACAACCATCTTGTTCGTAATCATGTCAGACCATGTAAATATCAGATTATGTCTCCCTCTGGTAATACTATTGGGATAGCATGACCTCTGTGGAGGAGGCCAAATGAGTGGTCCATTCCTTAATTTATCTTCAATTGGCATCACCTCCACTAGTTTGTGTACATTGCCATAAACCCATCTTAACATCCTTATTTTTGCTAGGTTCATGTTATAGGCTTGCTGTAAATTTCTAACCACGCGGGTGTCATTTATACAGAAAATCACAGGATGAGAAGCTGACTTTTTACTTCACATCAACAGGTCTTTGGGTGTGGAAACTGCCTAAAATCTTGACAACAGGCTATAGATGTGTTATTTTGTACATTTTACTTAAAAAAAAAAAAATCCTATTATTTGTTTATCCCCTTTTTTTTTTGGGGGGGGGGGGAGGTTCAATGCTAAACTTGAATATTTTGGATCTGTCTGATGGGGTTGATTGCATTATTTTAATAATTATTTTCCTTTATATCTGTGGCAGCTGTGGCTCCTGTGGATATGAACTAAACCTTAATTCCTGCAACCGCAATATCTCAGCTATGGATTCAAAATATGGGAAATCCATGAAGAGAGGAGTTATTTCATTCTTTTCAATCGATGAAAGCAGGTTTACTCAGATTAATAAACTTCAATTGTTACCTTACTTCACATCCAAGAGCTCGTGGAGATTATTTCGACGGAGAACCAAATTACTCTGTCGAAATTGTGGAAACTACATTGGTACTGTCTCTCCCTTTCAGTTGGTCAAGTCTAATTCTGAAACTTGGGATGGAATCTCTGCTTGTAGAACCTATGATATCAAGATATGTTCTTTAAGGCCACTGTCCTCTGAGGAATCCAGGATCTTTATCTGATCTCAACTCTGAAGGAGACTTGTTACGCTTTCTGGCTTGGTGTGAACCTCAGAAAAGGAGCAAGAAGTACGGATTATCATAGGTGGATCATCGTTTATTTTCGACTTACGAGTTTTTCTTTCAGGTAAGATTCTAAGCATGCTTCAGTAGTGGCCAGGATTTTGCAGCAAAAACTTCTGAATGAAGCGCGTCTTTTGTTTGTCTACCTAATTTTTTTACACCTAGAGTTGTATGACATTGCCATTGGAAATCCAGGGCTAGGTGTCAGGTTCTTTGCATCTGTTACTTGTGAAAGCCATCTCTGTAAACTAGTTGTGTCTTCTTTATATTGTACTTGATCCTATGTTGTGCCCTTTGTGGATAGTTTATAGTTACAGTTCAAATTTCTGATGTTTATTTTTACTCTGTGATATCCTGTGTGCGCAAAATGTTTATGGATCTTGGTTTTCAGATGTTATTTCATTGTGCCCTTTTGATTGGAGCCTGGGTTGTACTGAAATGGAAACGAGATATGACACAATATGAGGGAACATTCTTTCTAAAAAAAATAGGACACGAAGCGCTATGAAAATGCTATATAAAAATTTTTAATTTATTTTTATCAATTAAATATTAACTTCGAAAAACTATTAATATAAATTAAATAACAAAAATTCTACTATTAATCTAATAAGTAAATTTTTACATATAATCTTCGTTATAGTTCATTGAGATGAAGCCCCTCTATGGCGACCATTTTATCAAAACTCTTTTTTTTTTTTTTTTCAAACTCATTTTTCAACCACACATTCTCGAAAAAATCATTATTCTAAATTCATTTTCCTAAAAAAAAAAAAAAAAAAATGTTTGTCAAACATGGGCTAATATGTAACTCTAACTAATATTAAGGATTTTTTTGATAGCCTAGAAAATGGGTGGAAAAGAAAAATATTTTCTAACTTTAGTCAATTAAGGGGTTTGATAGCACAAATTTTTCTGACAAAATATTTTCCACATTTTTCCAGGTACAATCCTTTAATGCACAAAAGCTTGATTTTGTGGGAAAACATTTTTCACATTATTTATTTATTTATTTATTGACAATGGGAACAAATTCTAGATACAATGGTAAAAAATAATTTCACTTTTATTGATAACTTCCATGCAAAACAAAGTCAAACGAATAATATTCGGTATGGTAAATTTTTTTTTTTCAAATTTTTTATTTTACAATTGGAACAAATTTTAGATCCAATGGTAGAACAAATTATCACTTTAATGGACAAATTTCATAAAAAAAACGTAGTCAAATGGACACCAAACTTTCAACATTTTTCATGAAAAATTATACCAATCAAACACAATTAATTACAATTCCTAGTAAAACATTTTCTAGGAAATCAATTCCCCGTAAAACATTTTCTTTCCACCAATTTTCCACCCTTACAATCAAACAGACCCTAATGGTCACAACAAAATCCAATTAGAGAGTGAATACAACAATTGTCCAATTTCAGTTGCGAGTAAATGATGGGCTCTTAGTGGACAATTCCTTGATCTCTTTGTTGTTGTTTGAGAATTTGCAAAGGGAAAAGTGCATGGATCATGTATTTACTTTACCAAAATCAAAAATCAGATCCCAAAGTTTAAAATTACAAAAACCAGGTTTTATTTTTAATTAATTAATTATATTTCACAATTATTATATTAAATTAAATATTTAATAGTAATATAATATAATTGACCCACCCACCCCACCCTACCTCACCCCCACTGCTCCGGCCACCTGCTCCGGCCATCGACGACTTCTCCGGCGACTACTCCGGCCACTCTTAATTCCGACAAATATTTCCGGCAACTACTCCGATTCCAAGGTCACAGATTATTTTGAGGTCACAAATAAATTTTTTTTATAGATCACAGATTTTTAATTGATCACAGGTTAAGAAAATTTGTTGGTCACAGATCATTTTATTGGTCACAGATCAATAAAAATTATATGTCACAAGTCATGTATTTTCAAATTTGTGGGTCACAGTTCGATAACTAAGTCACAGATCAATAGTTAGGTCACAGACACCAAAAAAAAATCCACAACAGTTCAATAGCTAGGTCACAGACATCAAAAAAACCCACCACATGTTCAATAGCACGGTCACAGACAAAAAAACCTACAATTCAATATCTAGGTCACGGACACCAAAAAACCTAGGTCACAGACCAAAAAAAACATCATAATTCAATAATTAGGTCACAGACACAAAAAAAAAGCTAGGTCACAGACGAAAATAAAAAATCAAGGTTCAATAATTAGGTCACAGATCAAAAAAAAAAAAAAAAACCAATCACTGCCACCACCCAAAACATACCACCGTTCACACATCCGCCACCACACCCACAGATAAGCTACCCACACACAGATCCATCTCCATACATACAGATCCCCACAAACAGCGCACACCCATAACACATTATCTCACACCCACTGCACTGCCTTTCTACCACTCAAAAATTAAAAATCTGCTCAAAAAAAAAAAAAATCTACCGTCTGAACGGCAGCGACGCTGCCGTCCAGCAGCGTCGCCGCTGCCGAATCTGCCATAAATGGGGGTGGGGAGCCGGAACCGAGAGAGAAGAAGGAGGGGAAGGGGAAGGGGGAGGAGGATGGAGAAGGGAGGGGGAGAGGCGGCGGTCGCCGGAGCGGGCGGCGGTGAGAGATGAAATGAAAAAATGAAATGAATTAGGGTTTAGTATGATTTTATATTTAAAATGTGGTGGGGATAAGTAGTAAGGGTAGGTATATAAATTAATTTAATTTTATAATATTATTATTAATTAATTAAATTTATAAAAACCTGAAAAGTGAATAAAAAAGTTAAAAACCTGAAATTTTAAAATGTAAAAGAAAAAGCATGGTTTTGTGTAATTTCCTCAATTTGCAAAAGGGTTTAGATGAGGCCTAGCATCTTTCAACTCACGTTCAACATATCTGGTCTTATCAACAAATCATTCATCCGAAGATTGACAACATTCACTCTTTGACACAACAAAATGGATGAGTTTAATAAACACTAATGCCTCTTGTACAGGATATGGTTCACGGAACCTCTATAGAAATTTAAAATTGACGTGACATTAGTATTTGGGAAACCGGAAGAAAAAGTGAAAGGGAATTAAAATGTTAAACGCTCCCCCTGCCACACATCACATTTCCCCCCACCGAACCCTCTTTCCTCGGATCTGAAGTCGCGAAATCGACCGCAAAACATAATTACAACAACGTGAGTGTGGCTCACATGGGTTTTTCGGAGTTGGTGAAAACTGAATTTGGCCATCGCCAAAGTTGGGCATCACCATCTTCGCATTTGGGGAGTGAGGGTTCCAATTTGGAGGAGAAGTCTACTAGCATCAATGCTGTGTCGCTGAACTGTTTTCAAAATTTACGTGTTTTTTTTTTAAAATAATGCTTGACAGCTCATCTGAAATACTTCTGTCAACCTCTCTAGTACACGCAGCGGAATTGTTTAATAAAACAATTGAATCTAATGGGAAGTAACATTTAGCCTATGTTTGTATTCCATTAAAGAGGTTTTTTTTTTTTTTTTGGAAAGTGAGTTTTATAATAATGATTTTTTGGAGAATGTGTGGTTAAAAAGTAGAAAAAACTTTGAACTATGTGCAAAATATTTAATTATATGAATGTGTAATTAAAAATGAGTCAGAGAAAAAAAATTGATTTAATGAAAGACAAACAGGGACTTGACTTCTTCATGGAATCTATAAATCTACTGAGATGGCTAGCATAATAATTAAAATATCCATATTTTTGTTAGAATTTAGCATTATAAATCTTTTAGTATTTACAGCTCGTAACTAAGTTAATTATAAGTCAAAGTCAATAATTAAGTTACTTATTAGCTAGAGTCCGTAATTAGTCTTTCTTTATAAAATTTTTTATTTTTTCTCCTACGAAGTTTCCATAAATTTTTGAATTAACAGGAGATTGTTTTTTAGTTACGAAATGTTACACATAATCTCGCAATACTAATCAATGAATAATTGTGACAAAATGAGTTATAATTGACAAGTGATGAAATGCATTTGAGATAGTAGTAAGATCAGCTATGAAAATGAAGAGTGAGTTTGGTTTGCAGTTTTCAATCGTTTTGAGTTTTCAATTTTGTAAAACAATGAAAACATGTTTGTTTTGTTATTTTTGAAAATGTATTTTCGAAAACAAAGATACTGACATTTATGACGTTTTGACTGTTTTCAGTGAAAATTCTGAAAAAAATGAAAAACAAGTGTTTGAATAAAATTTTATTTAAATAAAAGTATAAAAAAATTCTAAAATTCTAACAAATAAAATTATAAAAATTATAAAAAATTAAAATTCAAGAAATAAAAAAATAAATTTAAAAATTTTTAAACTAAAATTCTGAAAAAATAAAGATTATAAAAATTTCTGGAAAAAACAAAAACAAAAATAGTTCTAGCTCTTAATGATTATTTACATGATAAATTTAAAATATATATATATATATATATATATATATATATATATATATATATATATATATATATATATATAAATGAACACAAACAAAAATATTATATGTCCACATATTAGTTTTATTTTTATTTCCTATATTTTGAAATTAAATTTTTACTTTTTTAGTTATAAAATTCACTAATTTTAAAATGTATATAATATTTGATAATATATTACCATAAAATTGTTCTTTTTTTACCAAACAAACAATTTTAATGGAATAAAATATAATAAAATGATTTTCCAAATTCAAACCAAAGGTTTTTTTTAGTAATAATTTTTTAAAATGACAAACCAAACATTTTTTAAAAAATCTTAAAATAGACCCTCAAAACTGAAACAAAAATGAACTCAAAACTTAAAGAGAAAAATTCATAAATAAGAGGTTAAGTTTTACCTATTTCCAATTTAAGAGATTAAAGTTTAAAATTTCAAATCTCAAATTTTAAAAAAATATATTTATAAATAAATTAAACATATATTTTATTAATTAAATATATTAAAGTTACAATTCCATATAATTGATCACATATTATTAATGAGTCACAAATCACAAGTTTTATATGTCGCAAATTATTTTATGTTCACAATTCCAAAATTTTATAAATCACAATTTATTCATTGATCACAAATCAAAAATTGAAACACCACAAATTATTTAACGGTCACAATTCAGAAATTTAATAAGTCACAAATAAAAAATTTATACGTCACAATTTATTTATCGGTCACAAATCACAAATATTATAAGTTACAACTTAGTAAACAATTTACAAATTATCAAATTATCGGTCACAAATTAACAATTTTTTAGCTCACTCATTATTTTTTTGTCACAGTTTATCTTTTTCATTGGTTGAACCCGTGTTTGATGCATATTAAAATGGAAAAAATACATTTTTAGGGTGACGTGATGATGAATATGTGGTTGAAAAAGAAGGAAAAGTTATTGGTGTGATGGAAAAATATTATTTTATTGAAAATGTGAGGTTCAAAATGAGAAGAAGAATAAGAATGAAAATTAATGTGGCTCAAACATGATCTTTCACAGATTGATGAGTTTAATGGTTACAAACAACCAAATAATACATGACCAGCAACAACACTTGTGATCACCACCTTACCATTGCCATCAACGACATGGCAACCGAAACCCTATCGCTGGAACCACTACCTCCCTGCAGCAAATCGTCACCGTTGCCGTCGACGCCATCATCACCTCCAACCACCACTACTACACTCAATATCACAAGGAATACTACCCAAAATAATTAGTCACCGCCATGACCGCCACCAACACCACCACCACTTCATTAGCACCGCCACAACTACAAACACCCCGATCATCTGTACACCACCACTAACTACCCCAAAAACTTCGACACCCAAAGTTTGGATTTTTCACACATTTTCCACCACTAGCAACGACTCTCACGCCCAAAACCATCGCCGCCCAAAATCGGCACCACTATCGTCGCCTAAAAACTGCACAACCAGGATTGTGACCCTTACAACCTCAACCACCAACAACTGCACACAACCAACAAAACTCACTGCAAATTTTTCGGCTCCAAATCGCGGCCAAATTTTCCAAAATCAAGACCATCAAAACTCACAAAACCAAACAAATCTTTGACAACGGCAACACTAGTCCATCATTCGCTGCTGTAGCAATGACGCTCAAGCATTTCGCAGCAACTCGTCGCTGAGCGCATTGCACAGCAGCCACTGTTGCAGCATCTCATATCGAAAGTGCGTTGGTGACGACGGAGTCATCATTGCGACGACATGTGTGGTGGTCTCCGGTGAAGGTTTATGGTGGTTGGGATAGAGGGATGGAAGAGAGAAAGAAGAAGTTAGAGAGAGAGAGAGAGACAGAGAGAGATAAGGTTGACGGTACAGAGAGAGAATATGAAAATTATTAGGGTTTTGGATTAGGTTGTTGGATTGGGTGGTTATTAATTTGATTTTGTAATATAATTATTAATACTAAAATTTTGAATTAATATCTTTTTTGAATAAACAAACTTTAAATCTGATTTTTGAAATAGAATCTTAAAAAATCTGATTAGTTATAATTTCCACAAACTCAAATTAAACGACCCGAAATTTTTGAGTCCAATATAATCCCAACAAACGGCCAACCCGACTTTGAGATAGCATTACGCGGTCGGTACTCATTGCGAGCAATAATGATATTCCTTTTCATCCAACTTTTTGGAATTAACGATGTTATTTATGTCCGTTGGCGTCGACCAAAAAAACAAACAAGGGCAAATCAGTACTTTGAACCACACCATTGAATTGAATTACCAGTCAGACCTCTCCGACGATATTTTCCATTAGAATCTGCGTATTTTACGCGTTGGACAAAATATTTTCCTCTTCCCTTTTCCTTTTACTTGTCCATCAAAAAGTTCCCATTCTTGTGCAAATTGCACGCATCTACTCTCCCTCCTTATATAATAATTTATAAATATAAACAATAATTTCAACATGTCTCAGATCTCTCAGCACCATCTTGAATTGTTCAATTTTACATTCACTTTCTGCGTTTCCATCTCCTATTCTTCCCTTCAACAGGTTTTTTCATTTTTCCCTCGATAAATGTTTTTTCTTTTGTTCTTTTATTCGATCAGGTTATGTGGGATGGTTTTCGCGTGATCTGTTATTAGTATTATTATATTTTTGTAGAAACTATTTTGAGTGCGATCCCTGGAATTCAATGTTTGGATTATTTTAATCTTTTGAGTGGATTTATGTTGGTTTGTATGCAGTATTTTGGAAGCCCGGGGGAAAAGGGGGGGGGGGGGGGGGGTTGAAAGAAGAATGAGGAGCGGAATATTGTAGAGCTCTCCGTTTGATCATTGTGAAATTCAGCATTTATTTTTTGCTATCTTCTGCTGGCGGAAATTGTTATGGTTTCCTGAATTGCTTCATTTTAAAATGTGTCATATTTTCTTTGAATATTTATACTGAAATATAGTCATTTTATTGAGTTGAAGTAACCAATGCCATCAATCTACTGCAGGAGAAAAAAAAAATGCATTGTTTATTTTAGGGTAATCTGTCGTTCCTATTTTATGTATATATAAATATCCTTACTCCTGGTCCAAAACTCTTCATTGTGATTTTAATCGTGAACGACTATCTCTGTTTTGATAGTATCTGAATGTAGGTCACTTGTCTAATAGTTAGGACTCAAATATTCAAATTAGTAGTCACTACTGAGAATTGTGAGTCAATATAAAATCAAAGCCCGAGATAATTCTGTTATACTCACTGCTTTGATATGATTCTTTTGTCTTATTTATGTTGTGTACTACATCAAATTGATAACAATCGTTGTTGTTAGTATATGTTTCGAGAGATAATATATGCAGCAGCTGCATTCGTATTTTGCAGGGCTTGAGTTTTTGTTTTTATTTGTTGGTAACTTATCATTATTCTAATGTTATATTGCTGCCATTTTACTGCCGTGTTGTAGACGTTTCTTGTTTCTTTTGGTACCTTATATTGATGTTTCTCTACCATCAGGTTTCTTCTACAGAGTTTGCTTCTCTCTGGATATTATGAAGGTTCTGATCAAGAGTTGAAAGCATTGTGAAGAATTCCATTCATGATGATTGACTTTAGTATTCCACTTGTGAGATTTTTGGCTAGTTCGAACTTTGATGCTGGCTATACTTTTGGATGGCTGCTTATGGGATCCTTAGGAGTTTTTGTTCTTACATATGCGTACCTCATATGGCAGAGAAAGACATCACTTAAATGGGTTAAAGCTGCTGCTAGAGCGAAGAAACAAGCATGGAAGAAGCTTAAAGTTCCCCTATCACGTCATACATGGATGGAAGATGTTGCTACTGGTGGGCAGCCATCCACCTGCTGTGTTTGCCTAACATCCCTCTTGTCTCCACAAACCTTAGGAAAAAAAACCACATCACATTCTCCACTACACCGTTGTTCTGTTTGTGGTGTTGCAGCTCACTTTTGGTGTTCACATTTTGCAGCAAAAGATTGCAAATGTGTAGCACAAGCTGGTTATAGCCATGTCCAGCACCATTGGTCCGAAAGATGGAATAACCTGGATGACAATCCTGAGATGTCTGCATTTTGTTTTTACTGTGACGAACCTTGTGGAGTGCCTTTTATTGATGTATCTCCGACATGGCATTGCTTATGGTGTCAGCGCCTCATACATGTTAAGTGCCATGCCAAAATGTCCGAAGAATCCGGTGATGCTTGTGATTTGGGTCCTCTTAGAAGAGTCATTCTTTCTCCCCTCTGCGTGAAAGATCTTGAAAGTGAGACATTAAGTTCTGTAACGGATGAAATCATTACATCTTTAGACCGTGGGCAGATTAGGAGAAAGCGCCGGAACAGACATGGAAGTAACCGATATATCAATGGCAAGATACAAGGAAGTTCTGCTACCAAAAGAGCACTGCAATATGTGCTAAATGGTCTTGTTGGTCTTGGTCTCTTGAAATCCAGTAACGAGAAAAATGATGATAAATTGTTGAAGGCTAGCAACCTAATTGATCAGAAAGGCGGTCTGAAAGGGCCGAAGCATAAGAAGGATGAAACTGCTGTTTGTGGAAAATCTAAGAAGTATACTCTTGTAGATTTGTCTTCTGATGCAAGACCTCTCCTGGTCTTCATAAATGCCAAGAGTGGAGCTCAAAATGGACGTCTCCTTCGAAGAAGATTGAACGTGATATTGAATCCTGTACAGGTGAAATTTTGAACATTCTGTAGAGACTAGCTTCTGATTGCTTTTATATCCATGTCATTTTATCATCGGAATACAGAAGAACTGTAACTAATTAGGGAAAATATAGGTTAACAATTTTCAATCGTGTAAGAAAACCTTGCTTGCCTTTATGCTGAATCATGATGACTTGAATATGTGCATGACAGCATTGTGCATATTCACATGGAACTTTATGTGGATTTTGTAGGAAAAAAATGTTTCTTTTGTGCTTTAAACTAATAAAATCAATGCCGTCTTGCTTGATAATGATTCTTAAAGATCTTAACAATGTGTATTGGTCACATACATGTGTGACATGTCAGACTTGGAACTTGGTTTGTACTCCACATTATATTCTGTTCACTTTCAACGGCAACGGGAAGTTGCATCCTTTACTTAAGTGTACACTATACAGGCCTTTTTTGCTTATTTCAGTGACTTTTGTTGCAGGTATTTGAACTTGATTCCTCTCAAGGACCTGAGGTTGGTTTAGAGCTGTTTGCTAATGTGCAATATTTTAGAGTTTTGGTCTGTGGAGGTGACGGGACTGTGGCCTGGGTTCTTGATGCAATTGAGAGGCATAATTTTGAATCACCTCCACCTGTTTCCGTTCTTCCTTTAGGAACGGGAAATGATTTGTCAAGGGTTCTTCACTGGGGAGGGGGCTTCTCGACTGTTAAGGGACAAGGTGGTTTAAGCAGTTTTTTGCATGACATAAACCATGCAGCAGTTACAATGCTTGATCGCTGGAAAGTAAACATAACTGAAGAAAAGTCTGGCGGTGAACCTAGCGAAGTGCAATCAAAGTTCATGATGAATTACTTAGGTAATTGCCTGTTTATTTTCCATGGGCTTCTTCCTAGTCAAGTTACAAGAATGAACTCCTGTTGTTGGACTTCAATAATCTCAAGCTGCTTTATTATAGGTATTGGATGTGATGCAAAGGTTGCATATGAATTCCACACAAGTAGGGAAGAAAATCCTGGAAAGTTTTACAGTCAGGTAAGAATTTCCTACCTCAGTCATCTCTTTTTTCTTTTGAATATTACATATATGCAATTCCTTGTGCTAGAAACTCTTTTCCTTCTATTTGCTGCATAGTCCTCACATATGGCTTTTTTAAGTCTTGGAACAGTTTGTGAATAAATTGAGATATGCACGAGAAGGTGCCAGGGACATCATGGACAGAGCTTGCGCTGATTTACCATGGCAGGTTTGGCTTGAAGTAGATGGGAAATGTATCCAAATTCCAAAGGTATATGAGTTGTCTAACCAGGACCATCTAGGAATTTATTCCTTCTTTTATTTTTAAAATTGTTTCTTAATGTTATCTTTTTTCTATTGCTTTATTTAGGGCACCGAGGGCTTGATTGTGCTAAATATTGGTAGCTATATGGGTGGAGTTGACCTTTGGCAAAATGATTATGAGCATGATGATAATTTCAATCATCAGTACATACATGACAAAATGCTGGAAGTTGTATGCGTTTCGGGATCATGGCATCTAGGCAAACTTCAGGTCAGAATTTATCTTCTGTCTGTTTCTAGGATTACTTCTAATTACAGGGTTATCAAGTGTTGGGGAAAAAATCACCCAAATGCACAACGAATGTAGTTAAAAAGTTGAAACATAAAACGAGCAAAAGAGAGAAGGAAATTAACTCAACATACCTCAAAATACATGAATTTCCCAACTCTCTCAATATACGAGCTTAACTTTAATTCTCTTTCGCTTTCGCTCCCTAGCTTTTTCTCTCCTTGCTCACCTCTCTTTCTCTGCATCCCTTTACTCTCTGCCTTGAGACCATTGGTTGCTGCATTAGGTCTTGATCTACTTGGAACAATTACTCACTTAGGGTCCATTTGATTGTAAAAGTGGAAAATTGGTAGAAAGAAAATGTTTTATAGGGAATTGGATTGCCTAGAAATTGTTTTACTGAAAATTGTAATTGTATTTTATTGATATAATTTTTCACCTGAAAAATATTGAAAGTTTGGTGTCCGTTTGACTTTATTTTTTATGAAAATTGTTTATTAAAGTAATAATTTTTTCTACCATTGGGTCTAGAATTTGTTCCAATTGCCAAAAAAAAAAAAAAAGAAAAAAAAAATTACCATACCGAATACCATTTCTTTGGTTTTGTTTTGCATGAAAATTATAAATAAAAGTAATAAATTTTTTTATCATTGTGTCTATAATTTTTTCCAAAAAAATGAAAAAAAACCTAGAAAATATTTACCAACCAAAACATCAAGAATTTGTTTTCCTAAAAAATGTGGAAAATTTGGGAAGTTGAAAAATATTTTCCCGGTAAAATTTTGCCTATCAAACACTACAAAAGTTGTGGAAATTGTTGTGTATCAAATGGAGTCTTATGGCAATTTACAACAATGCAATAATTTATTTCCATTACCAAGAATACTTTTATCTTTTAACTCTTGCCAATGGTGTGGCTTATCACCCAAAACCTAATTTGCTTGATAGAATTGCATGGTAAGCCTCAACTTCATTGTATTTATTTGAGTCAACCTCAACATGGAGCCAGTTTTCCATCTTTCCTTGTGGTCATTGCCATTTGCTATTTTTCATTATGTGCACCTAAAAGCGTTATTATGGTGGATAACTGAATATGCATATTTATCTAATGCAACACAGCAATACATAATTGTGACAAGCCTAAAATTTTGGTTGTGTTTTTACTTTGTTTTCCTTGTTACTATACAAGTCTCTCTTTTCTCCAACTCATTTCATTATGCTTTTGACATTTTAAATTTTACAAGTAAATATTTTTTCTTCATTTATGCTGAATTTTCTTTAGCTCCTTGCACTTCCTTTTAACACTTTTCCCCTGTAAATGTAGTTAAAGAGCCATTCTCTTCTGTGTGTCCGTGTTTGTTTTTGTATGATTATGTGGAAAGAGAGTACAAAAAAAAAAAAAAAAAGAGAGAATGTCAAAATGATTGTAATACTTCTATGGCTGTGGCCAGTGATCTAAGAAATCACTGTTCATGATACTTGTTTAAAACATGGACAGTACAGCATGTGGTGTCTTTGGATGCATGCTTTTATCTTGATACCTGCAGATGCCAAGTTTTGTCCCCTTTTTCAAGGATATACGAATGAATATGTGTAACCTTTGGATTGCATAAAATGGATAGAAACGATTAGAAATCGATGTTTTCAAGTGTGTTAATTATGTTCACTCTTATGGTATAATTCTGTGCAGCCTTATGAAGTATAAGGTTGTGAGAAGTTCTAACTTACTACTTTTTCTGTTGTGTAGGTAGGACTTTCACAAGCCAGGAGGCTGGCCCAAGGGGGAATCGTTAGGATACACGTTTCCAGTCCTTTTCCTGTCCAAATTGATGGGGAGCCTTTTATTCAGCAACCGGGATGTTTAGAAATAACGCATCACGGACAGGTATCTGATTGATGATTGCTGATGCAGTAATTAATGTTGATGTAGCTTAGTATTTCCCTACCTGTGTAGTCTGAAGATATACTATTCTGGAGAATATGAAATGCTAAAGTTCTTGAATTAGACTTCAAATTCTTTCAGAATGTGTATGAGAAACTAACATTACAAAGTGACAGCAATATATTGATTTATATCCATCATGTTTGCTGGGTTCATTGTGTTGATGACCTTTTCAGGATAGGCTTTAAGCACAGCCAGATATTGAGTGTCAAAGTTTTACCTTTTCTTATTGAAAAAGTGTATTGCCATTAGCTATGAACAGTATCTGCAATTTGGTCAATGCCCATGGCATTGATATCGACTTGACCAAGAAAAATTATAATGAATAATTTCCACGTGTGCACACACACAGTATGGATATCCGAAATTACTTTTGGATTAATTGCTGTTAAAAGTGATTTTCTAATTGTCCCATTAGGTGAGATTTTGATCTCAGCATGTATGGTATACCTTTTTAAGTTTTGTTAAGTCAAAATGTTCCGTTTTTGCACTTTGCTATTTCACAAGCTAAAAAAACAGTGCATTAAAGATATAATGCTGATCTTTGTCTATACTTATTTTAGTAGAACTTGAATGTATCGAGACACTCTGTCCATGATGGAATTGACTTTTTTGCTTCATTGTATTCCTGTTTTTTTTTTTTATTATTATTATTATTATTATTATTATGGGCATACGAGACTGAAATCTCCTCCTTCCTTGTTAGGTGTTTATGTTGCGGAGAGTGTCAGGAATGGACGGACCGAGAGGTCACGCGGCTGCCATAATGACCGAGGTTTTGGCTGACGCCGAGTGTAAAAGTGTCATCAATGCATCCCAAAAGAAGTTGCTTCTTCAGCAGATTGCCCTCCAGCTTTCTTGATTTTCTGAACTATTCATTCCTCACATTTTTGACATTGACTTACAGAGATTTTGCTAACTACTCATAGTGAACAAAAATAGCTTATCAGGCAAGAGAAAATCTTGTCTTTGTGTGAGAGTCAAAACGACAGATTTAGGGATATGCTCTCAGGTTGAAAAGGGTGATATAGTACATTATGAGATCAGATTCTATGGAGAGATGTAGAAAGATGAGACTGGACTTTGTTTTGGGATTGAATCCCTTTCACCGGTCAATATATGATTTAGCACTTTGGTGTATGTTTGATGTGCAGTTATAGATAGGATTTGAACAGTACAATGGAAAAAAAATAAATTAATTTC
Source organism: Fraxinus excelsior (assembly GCA_019097785.1). NCBI lineage: Eukaryota > Viridiplantae > Streptophyta > Magnoliopsida > Lamiales > Oleaceae > Fraxinus > Fraxinus excelsior. Next base: position 21,345,635 of record CM032638.1, read on the forward strand.
TTTTTCTTCTCGGATTATTGTAAAATCTTATAGAGTCAAGCTTCATAATATCAGCCTTTTATTTGTGCTTATTCTGTCATCCTCGTTGCGCCCTGCACGACCTTCCCTCGTTGGATTGAGCGTGGAGGATGAAAGGAAGTTTAAGTTGAAATTAATGGTCGAGTTGACTGGGCAAAAAATTCTGAAAGAAATATAAAATTATTTTACACAAGGTATTTGGAATGATTAGGCCCATGTATCAGCTTGGCTTCGTCTCGAACCAAGTAGGCATTTTGGCGGATGCATGCATGTAGAAAGGTTGATATTACATAAGCTAAAAGTCTACGACTATGAGACAAGCTAGAAGCGGCTTGCATCTATTCTCGTTGGGATTCAATATAGATGGAAAATCTATAGATCGTAGTAGTTCATCAATCTCTCTAACTAACATAAGATACAATTTCACTTCACGACACAAGTCAAAAAACAAAAGAAAAAGCTTCGCTCGACGGCCTTCCAACATTGACGATTGCCTATTTTTTCTTCTTTGAGTTCTACAACAAACAAGTGGGAGAGAGAGGATTTGAACATACCTATAAAAACTTCAATAAGTTTATCAATCATGCTATAAGTACAGAAAATTTTGACAGACAACATATGACATGAAATCGTTGGAAGATGGGAAGAGAGAAGAAAGACCAATCATGCATCGCCACATCGTCGAAATAAATTCTATCAATACGTTTTTGTACTTGTGGCTTTTTCCTAAATTTATAGTTATTGGCTTTTGCCGAGTAACACTATGGGTGTGTTTGAGTTAGATTATTTTGGAAGAATGTATTTTGGAATAGTAGATTGATGGAGAATGTGTGATTGAAAAAGAAGAAAAAGTTATTGATGTGATGAAAAATATTTTTATTGAAGAACGTGTGCTTAAAAATTAGTAGAAAGATGAGAATGAAAATTTTAACTTGGCTGCTATAGTTGTTAACTACAAAGAAAAAATATTTTTAAAATTATTTGAACAAACGGTAATACATGTAATGTGTTTTTGTCGTTCATTTTATCTTGGTATTTCATTTGATTTTTGCTATTTTGGTTGTTTATGCAACATGTGAGACTGCAATTCGGGCTTTTTGGGGGGTTCTTTTAAAAACGGCCGGGTCAAAAGGCCAAAATTTCCCTTTTACTTTTCCACAAATACATATTTTCAAAGTGGTCTAATTGTGTTCAAAAGAAAAAAATGTCCATAAATGAATAAAACAATTACAAAATATGATTTTATTAAAAAGACAATATTACCCTTTTAGTTAACAAATAAAAATCAAACACTCCCTACATAAAATTACAAAATATGCTCAAACACAAATAAAAACTCTCATCTTCTTCATTCCGAAAATCTCAAAAATATTGATAGTTGAAAAAAAAAATTCTGTCAATTATTTCGAATCGGTAAATATATTTATGTATGTTTAATTTCGTCTCGTTAAATGTATATACGTTTTTACTCGATAAATTAAGATTCGACATAGGTAACAATCAGATAAATTTTTTTAGCAGATGTATAATTTTTTTAAGCATAAACGAAAAAAAATCATCTGCATAAATTTCCGATTGGTTCGCCTTAATGATTGTTACAAAAAAACAACCGACCAACTGCTAACGACCAGAAATTCGGCTGTTAACACAAATTAATAGCCGAAAAGTCGGTTGTTAACACTGACTGTTTTGTTTTTAATAAGTTTTTGTTCCCACTGTAAGCCGAATTTTTGAATGAATGTTTACAAATTCTGTTTTGCCATGCACAGATAAGAGGATTATACTCCTAATTTGTTATTTTAATAATTTTAAATTGAATGAAAATAATCGATGGGCATGAAAATGGAAGAATAACATACACGATAGTATGTCAACACATATACGAGGAACTATACCATGATATACAGAACAAGCTAAACATCGATTCATCTCTATACAGTATGGTACTGAGATATCAATTCATAGAGAATTTACTATATTCAATTCCACCTTTAAAGGTTACATCTAATATTGAAGTGAGTTAATTGTTTGAGTTGAACAAAACGCAAGTGGCCAATTTTCGTGACTTTATTGTGGAAGGACGACGCGAAAGGTAGAAATGAGCATTCAGATGGAGCTGATGATAATGCAAATGATTTTTGGGATACAGTGGAGATAGCTCGCAAGTATGACGTTAATATTCTCGAGACAATTGTTCTTCATCGTGACATCACTACGACACACATAATTCAATCTGTAGTTCAGGACATGGAGAATGTAAATGAATTTACAAATGATGATTTAATTGTTTTATCCCGTTAGAGACATAAGCTGGGTGGGAGCTCAGGGGTCAGAACGAGCAAACCTTCATCTAATTCTTCACGTGTGGTTCCCAATGATGAAGATATGCATGTTGAACAACTGTTTGAAACGAAGAAAGATTTACAGGAAGCTGTGAATCTCTTGTCATTGAAATTCAACTTTGAGTTCAAGGTAAAGAAATCAAACAAATCCTTGTTGACACTTGTTTGCGTCGACGATAGTTGCCATTGGCAGTTGCGATCGACTAAGATGGATACAAATGAGTGTTTTGTAGTTTGCAAGTATACAGGGGAACATACTTACGAATTGAGGATTCGTCAAAACGATCACAGGCAAACTCAATCATGGTTTATTGGTCGAGACAATCTACAGACCTTCAGACATCATTAACGACGTCCGGAAGAATGCACGCTGGAAGATTTAATGGGCTCGACCGAGGAGAGTTATGCTAAATTAGCCAGATACTGCCATAATTTGGAGACAACTAATCACGGTTCTATTTTTTTCATTGAGATGGAGGGCGAGAATTACTTTAAGTATTTATTCGTGGTTCTTGGATAATGCATTAGAGGATTTAAAAATGTGATGCGACCCGTAATTTTAGTCGACGGTACAACTCTGAAATCGAGATACAGGGGCAAGCTAATTATTGCACATGTCAAGATCCCAACACCCAGATTTACCCACTTGCATTCGGCATAGTCGACAGCGAGAATGCTCTGTCAATGCGTTGGTTCTTTACGAAGCATAGGGAAGTGATCAGGGAAGTCGAAGATCTTGCCTTCGTAACTGATCAGTTTCGATCTCTAATAAATGTTATCGTTGAAGTTTTCCCCGAGGTACATCATGGGTACTGCATGTACCATATACAGGGTAGTCTGAAGACTAGATATTGGGGCCAAGGTATCGTTTCATTGTTCAAGAGGGCGGCCGAAATTTATAGCGTCGAGGAATGTAACAAGTTTATGGTCGAGATAGAAAGTAAGTTGTTGCCGGCATGGGATTATCTTACAAAAATGGGGATAGAACATTTTCCAGGATATCGGTACAACCTGATGACGTTGAACAACATGGAGTCTTTGAATGCATTGTTCAAGAAAGATCGAGAGTTGCCAATTCTCGCAATGACTGAGAACATCCGTACCAGCTGCAGCAATTGTTTCATGATCGACGTACGGAATAGCAGAACTGCTTGAGTTGGCTAGCCCTGGCTCAAGAGGATTATCTGTTCAAGGTGTAGAGGTTGCAAGGAAGTTGATTGTGGAACCGTTGGACGAGTTGCGATTCTCCGTACAATGTGCACGTCATGTGGCATACATGGTGGACCTGACCCACATGAACTTGTACTCGATTTCAATTGGAGACTTTTCCATGCTAGCATGCAATCGCAGTAACTATGAACAGAGGCATTGCAATGAAAACATTATGTTCTCATTATTATACGGCTGATTATTGGAGATGTGCATATGTTGAGACTATATTTCCCCTACTGAATGAATCTGATTGGAAAGTTCCTGACTGTATTCTCCCACTAAATAGTTTGTCACCACCGATAGTTGAACCGCGTGGCCCTGAGAGTCCACGAACTTCTAGAATACTTGATGAGTGTTCTACACTCGTGATATTTATGTCACTTAATTCATTATTTTGTTATCATTGAGAGAGTTTTAGGGCATTTTAATGCGTGTTTTGATATTGTGATATAGGTTAATGAAATTGAAGGAAATAAGCAAAAGTTGGCAAATTGGAGAAACATACTAAATTGTAAGAGATCCAAGTTCAGGGACTAAAGTGCAAATACTCCAAAATTGTGTCAAGCCTCACAACGAAGATTTGAGAGTGCTTAGATTCAATGGATGAAGAAAGAAATCAAATAGGTCAAATATAATCAAAGTATAATCAAACATCAATTTTCAACCGAAAAAGTTATGCTCTAGATTTGTAGTCTCATATTGAGACTCATTTTTGACATAGAAAACGTTTGAATTGGAAAATGATATCTGAAGCAACATTGTATCCCTTTGAATAAGCTTTCCAAATAATCTTGAATCACCCCAATCAGACATCAAAAGAAAATGTTATGATAAAATACTGAAAGACGCGCAGTGTTGTTTCCACTCGAATACGGGCGTCAAGGTGCCGCCATTATTGAAAAAAACAGAATTATCGGCGTTGAGGCACCGCCTATACAAGAAACCTATTTTTATATGTTTGTAATCTTTTCTTGTCTCAATTCAATACTAATTCGTCCCTAAATTCTAGAATACTATAAATACAAGTTAGAAGACCTGGGGGCTCTTGTGGGAGAAAATTGGGAAAACGGCTGAAGACAAAGGACATTAAACACAAAGAATGGAAGAAATTAACTGAAGAAAGTATGAAAATATCAAAGGAGATTTTGAGCAACACTCCAAAAAGAGTTTTTCTTACCTTCTCATTTATGTTCGATTGTAGACTGTTTAGATTTTATGAATTTCTTCATGAACTAAATAATTTAGTTAGTGTTTGATGTAGCCACTTGAGATTATGGTTTCATGAATATATGAATTATTTCTTTTGAAATTTTCCACTTATATTTAATTGTGTCATGCTTTTAATACTTTCAATTATCTGATCAATAATTGAATGAATAAATGTTATTCAATTCCAGCAATCGAGAGAGGGAAATTTAGGCGCGATCATAGGATTGACACAACGTAACGTAGGTTTTATGGATTTCGAGAAAAAGTGTAAAATCTATGAAGCTTACTTCACAAAAAAATCGGGACTTGATAAATTCTAAATTTTAATTCGGAATAAAGATATTGAGATTAAATTCTAGTGTTAATTTCTAGTCGGCACTCAAGAGAGTGGAAAGAAATAATTTAGAATTCTTACTTTTGAATATAGGAAAATCAATTGGCATAATTGAATATCATTGAATCATAATTGAATGTTATGTTAAATCATTCCCAAGGCTTTCTCAACTTGATTATTTGCATTCCTCGTATTTGTCAAACAATCTCATTAGATTAATTTAAAATCATTCATTCAAACACTAATTGTCTAAATAAAATAAAAAGTTACATAAGTATAGTACTTAATTAAATTACAATCCATGTATATTCGACACTTAACTCTATTATTATATTACAAAACTTAACAATGTACACTTGCGGTAAAATTCGCGTTATAGAAACACATGACAATACCCTCTACTAGAGAGTTTTCTCGATCGCGTCGATGCAGCAGATGTAGAGAAGTCGGCCATACTCACCAAACAATTAGTCGAGTATGTAATGCTATTGATGTTAAATGAACAATATTTTGATAATCATTTTAGCGTAATTTGTTAAAATAGAATATTTCGATTTAATTATATAAATTTTATTTAATTACGTAACATTTAATTATATAATTATTTATTTAATATTGGTAATTATCAAATTAAAATTATTATTATTATTATTTTGTATGTAAATAAACAAATAAGTATATAATATTGACAATCATTTCATAAATAAATAAATGAACAAAATTTAATTTACAATATTTACAAGTATTAAATAAATGAATCAACAATTAAATGTACAACGTTTAGGAATCACACTCGAATTTGTACAAATCGTACGCTAATTTATTCCTCCAAATTTGTATCAATGCTTGGTTGATTTCATCAACCTTATGTCCTATACTCAAAAATTCAATATACTTTGTTGCAAAAATGTCGCAATCGTCCCTACAATTGAATAATAAACGTTTTAGTTCAATACCGTGTAGATAACAAACAATACACTTATGTTTCTAACATATCTAGTTTCTTGAGTTTTCACGTATAAATATTCCTAAACACTCAAAGGCTCAAATCGTCATCCGTTAAAGAACAAACAATCAAAAAATACTCGAAAAGAACAAGAATCTTGAAGAATAAAATTTAGAAGTTATTTATCGAAACTTCAATTTATATGTAAAGATATTGACTCATCGATTTTTGCCAATGCATAAAGCTCAAACAATTTCTCATTATTCATAACTTGCATAAGAAATGTTTTGATATGAAAATAAGTTTTGAAAATTGAACATTTCAATGAAGAATTTTTTTCCCAAAATTTGCACATTTCGGTCAATCGAAATGTGGACCGGTCGATCGGTTTGGTCTACCAAAATATGGGTTGGTCGATCGGTTTGTTCGATCGAAGTGTTAGGCAAAACTCCAATAGTTTGAATTTTACAACGGCTACATTCATACTTCGGTCAATCGAAAGTTACCGATTTTCAATTTTTGGGTCTATAAATAGTCATTTATTTTGCATTCAATTTTAACAACACATAAGAGCAATTAATAGAGTTTATTTATTGAAAATCATTGAGCTCGCTTGATTAAATATTCTATTTCATTTATTATAAAAAATCTCTTGATTGATTAAAATTAGTTTCATCTATTTCATCAAGAATTCTACTTTGTAAGAAAACTTCACAATTTCACTTACTTTCAATTATTGATAAAAAGTTTTATTTGCCAACATTTATATTGAAGTGTAAATATATCTTCATACTTAACTTGTATTATTTGTTAAGAGAGATTATATGTTGAAAATTTTGATACAAAGATACAAACTATTTCATTATCTATCATTCATCAAAGTTTACTACATAAACACTTAACCTTTACTATTTTATATTTATTGAAGTGTTATCCTAACTCTCTAAACACTTGATTTGATTATATCATTTGTTAAGAGAGTTCTTTCAATTGTAAAATTATTACTTACATTTCAATGGTTTCAAGAGCCATTTGAAAACTCGATTGTCGTTAAGGATAAGTGATCCTCGTTGTAAGTCACCTAAGAATAAGTGCTCCTTTGTGTAAGTCACTTAAAGATAAGTTTTCCTTATTGAAAGTCACTTAAGGATCGGTACTCCTTGTTTGTAATTTACTATTATAGTGCATTTGACCTTACTCATGTCGGAGAGCTTGGTAACGGAAACGTATAACACATTGTGTATCGAACCCCATTAAATTAGCTTGTTATCTTGATTGCACTTTATTTTAAATTGCAACTTATATTGTGTCATATTCATACTTGACTTAAGTTATCGAATTTGCATATTTACTTCTCGTATTACACTTTGAATTTATATCTTGTGGATTAATTTAATTTGAGACTAATTGTTGAAAAAGTTTCAAAAATCAATTCACTCATCTTGCTTAGTTATTCTTTGGTTATCAATTGGTATCAGAGCATAGGTGCACATTTTAAAAGATTTTACTATCTTGTGTTATGACTAATCTTAACATTGAGGGGCATTCTACAAATCATCCCCCTTTATTTGATGGTACACATTATAATTATTGAAAAATTAGAATGATGATTTATATCCAATCAATTGATTGTAATGTTTGTGAGGTTATTGAATCTGGTCTTCATAATCTTACTAAGATGATTAAAGTTGATGGAAAATCGGACCAAATTATTTCAAAACCTAGAGAAGAATATGATGATGATGATAAAAAAAATGTCTTTGAATGCAAAAGCCAAAAATCTTCTTTATTGTGCTTTAAATATAAATGAATTTAATCGTATTAGCACATATGATTTCGCATATGATATTTTGCATGCATTAGAAATCACACACATAAAACTAATTGTCGAAAAAGTTTCAAAAACTAATTTACCCCCTCTTGGTTAGTTATTATTGGGTTATCAGATAAAAACTAAGTTTCCAAGTTAATACAAAATATAAATACTTACGATCTCGACTGTCTTGCCGTCATTTGGTCCCGCACGATGGCTAGCCTGTCATTAACAATCACACTCACTCGGACAACCATCAACGGAACGATCACTGCAAACGGCTCCAACTGCTGCTCGAGCTGACCCTGTGTCAGACATGAATAGTCGAAGTACACATATATCGTGAAGTCGGCAAAAACAATCTCCACGACAAGTCGACAATTGTATGATGATTTACGATCGCAGGAACATATATATATATATATATATATATATATATATATATATATATATATATATATGTGTGTGTGTGTGTGTGTGTGTGTGTGTGTGTGTGTGTGTGTGTGTGTGTGTGTACAAGCCTCCTGTGCCTTTTCCCCGAGCCTCGACAACATCCATATGACCCATTCGGTTATATATTTAGGCAACACGTACTCATTACCCATAAGTTGTAGCAATTGATGCTCAATGGTAACAGCATAAAAAAAACTCAGTGCTCAGTATGAGTCGGTCGGGAATGTCGAATGATCACGGATATCGTCGAGCTCGATCTCGCAATAACACCATGGCCAGGTTGATGTGCTACATCAGGAAACACCAATAAAAAACATATGAAGTTATTTAATTTCATAAACAAAAAATTATATATACATAATAAACAACAATATGGTTGTTTCACTTACATCGTTGGCAAGCCACATCTCCGAAGTAGTGATGTCGTAAAACCACTTATAGGCATCCGAGATCGTCTTCTCCGCAACGATGTGGCTATCTCTGGAAAAAAAAAAAAACAGAGAATATGTTAAAAAAGATATAGATGATTTAGCATAGTTTACTTTACTAAAATTCTAAAATACTTACATGGACTTAATTCCCCTCCACTCTGTCTCGAACGCTTCCATTTGGTTGCGTCCACCTCGAAGAATAGATTGGGGTACGTCCCGTCGACGAACGTCTTCCTCGCCTCGACCGTGAAGGGATAAACGACATACTGTGAAGGCAACCTAACCTCTTGCCGACCACTTGTTCCGGTGTTCCGGGGCGTCAACGACATCTCTTTTCCCCGTAGCCACGTCGCGTATGCTCGTCCACCATCTCCTCAGGGCTCCCACCACTACAACCATCAAGGTCATCCCCTCGTGGCCACTGCCTCTATCCTACCTCCTCCGGAGATAAAGAAATTATTCCAAAGCAGCACCATCCGCCCAAAAATGACCCCCTCTGTTACCCCGTCCTATGCTTATTATATCGTATTGGAGGGCTGCGATCTCATCTTGAAGATCTATCACGTGGCGATGTAGAACTCCAACGTCATTAGATACATTCTCGACCCATCCCCTAAACCCTCGTGCCATCTGCTTCGCTAACTCTTGACGAATCTCACCCATCTGACCAACTATAAATACAGTCAGGCGGTCACACAGATCAGTAGACGGGGGAGAAGGTGATCTAATCGGAGACGGTGATGTCCTCGGCGGATACTGGACCGCGCTCCTACACGAATGGGAACATTAAAAATTATTATATTTAACGAAAATCGGCTAATGCATACAAAACTATGATAAAAAATTATCTTTAATTCACGTACCTCTTCTCGGCCCAGGATGGAATTAGACACCTGGAGCGGCCAATTCATACACATATCCACGACCTTTCTCCTCCATCGACCGTATCAACTCCGTTATGACTTGAAGCTGGCATACCAACATTTCGACTAGTTAATGATCACGTCACCATATTTTGGAGCTACACACAACATAAATCGCAAATATATTATCTAACATGAGGGTCGTCGATGAGAGCTAATAGCTTTTTGCTAGTTGGGCATCCCTCTGCTCGGGATGCTCTGATGCATTCAAGGGCAGCGTGTCTCCACTCGCCTCACAAATTGGCTACCTAGGAGGAAGGACCGTCTCTACGCCTAGATTTACAATACATACAATTATAATATTCATATTTATTGTAAACAATATTTTTATAATAAATTATGTCAAACATTTACCTGCACGGCCTAGGGCAATCCGTACGTATCGTTTTTACGCACAGTCCCCTTCGGCTTCGAGTGTGATCTGGTAGAGACGTGCATCGTGTCCTCAAATCATCTTCGGCCCCACGGATATGTGTTGAAGACATCAAGACCGTCGATGATCTCAAGATGTAATAGGTTGATCCTAGTCCTCCGATGGTGACATCGCAACACGCTTTCAAGGATGTAGACCAATCGGGCTTCAGTCTGTCCAACATATGGTCACACCCCTGATCGCGTCCATTAGATCCGACAGCAGCACCATCCCCTATCCCTCAAAGTAAGTGTCATGCAGCCTGCTGCCTCTCAGAATATCGACACGACCTACATCATCACCCGTAATCTCTAGTCCAGTGATCAGAGCAAACTCGAACACGGAGAAACTGGCAACCTTGCCATCGAGATCAAAGTGAAGGGTATCGTCGTCAACTGGACTCAACAACCGGCACAATAGGGCATCAAGGATCTGCCATGTTACCAATTTTGTTAGAGTACGTGAAATGAATGTCATGCAAGTAACTAACGTCCAACATTTTGATAAGTTTAATGGTAAAAACTTGATATCTAAAAGTTTAATGGGCAATCTAAAAGACCAACATGAGTTTAGCTATTAATAGGACAATAGACTCTCTCTTCTTAGATTTAATAAGAATAATGTTATTCGTAGTAATAAATAATTACGGTAGTCGTCCTATTACTATATCACGTGTCATGATTTTAATAATTAAATAGATTTTCGTATTAACAATGAAACCATTTGGAATAGCATTATTTGTGTTTTTCTTTGCTTCCTTCCTTCTTTCCGAGAACAAAATTCTCACTGTTTTATGTTGTCAGTTCCAAGTTCCAACTCATCAAAGTGCAAAATGGAGGGTGGTGGTACTACTAACGAAGCGCAAGCCACTGCTTTCCGATGCGTACAATGCGGGATCCCAATTAAAACTCTCTACATACTGTACTCTCCCGGAAACATTCGTCTCATGAAATGCGTAATCAATTATTTCCTTACAGTTTCCATTACTTTTGTGATCAATTAGTTCACTTTTAATTACTCAATGATTCTTCTTATATTCTTAATTTTTTTTTAGGGAAATTGCAAAGCTGTTGCTGATGAGTACATAGAATGTGAAATCATGGTAATCCAAGAAACCTGCTGGAGAACAAGATTTCTATTTTTTATTTACTTTAATTAATACTGTGTTTTAATTTTCTGTTGTTTATTTTGTAGATTCTTATAATTGATTTAATTCTTCACAAGCCCAAAGCATACAGACATTTATTCTACAATATGTTCAGTAAAGAGACTCTCAATCTTGAGGTATATTTCCTTTTTTTTTTTTTTTTTTCCCTTTTTTAAACGGTTGCTTGAAGTTAATTGTTTAGACAGATCTGATATATCAAGTGAGTTGTACATATGTGGCTTATAATGGTTATTTGTATGCAGGGCTTGTTATGGAAATCAATTTTGGGCTTCCTGATTTTGGATGCTTGTATCCATTCATTAATCTATATATATATTAATTATTAATAATCTTTGCTGACTCTCACTCACTCCCTCCCTCCCTCACGCACAAACACTTGCACATCCACGGGATAACTATTTACTGTCGTATGGTTTAATATATACTTTGTGATGCATATGGATACCCTAAGCTGTTTTAGATGGAATTTTGGTTTTGAGCACATATGACAAGGAGTCGAATGCCAATGTCACTTCATTATTGTGGGATTTCGGAAAGGTTTGCACCTCATTAGTTGGAGTTTTAATTTATTTTTTTTCCTTTCATCTTTTAGGCTCTGTTTGATTCGCATTATTGTTGAATGAGAATGAAAAATATAGCTGTTATTGGGTCCCACACAAGGGATAGAAATTCAAATTGGAAGACTTGATGCAATGTATAACGGTCATATTTTTCATTTTTAGTAGAAAAGAATGAGAAACAAACGGAGGCTTAAATAATGGGGATGATTTTAAAATTTCACCCAGTTTTGATGGAATTGGTGTGTGATTGCTATTTGCAGATGTTTGCAGGTGTCTTCTTTGGGAACCTTGTGTTTCTTGGTGTTATGTTTCTCGGAGCAAGAAAGTTTTTGAATTCACCAGTTGGATTATATGGGTAAACATTTCTTGGCTGTACTTAAGTGCTGGAATCCACACCACACAAATGGCATTTTCTGTCTTTTGTTCCCCCCCCCCAAATTATCTTTAAGAAAGAAACAGATAGTGCAAGATATGAATCAATAGTGGTTTGCCAAATTTATTGTTCCCAGTTAGTGAAACTCAATTTGTAACAAACAAACAGATAAGTTATTTGCTTGTGGTTAAGGGTTCTTTGGCACTTCAAATATGCTTTAGATGTAGCTTTTAATGTGAGCGGTACAAGAGCTCTCTGTTGCAATCCGTTTTCAGGCTAAAATACTAAATCTTTTATGGTGCATGCTTTCCTAGAAAAAATTGTATATTCAGTGCATGCAACGTGATGCCTACATATTTATTGCTGTTCATTAATATGGCTATATATTGTTTGCTCGTATCACCATATATCAATTATATGTTAATTGTACACTCATGTTATCACCTTCATTGTAGTATCTGGCTCAACTGAACTTTTGACACCCATATTGAGATATCTATTGTTCGCTATGAATTGTATAGATCATGGTTAAATGTTGTGAAATAGTCATTTCAATACTCTTGTGCTTTATCATCACTATGTAGCGGTTAAAGAATAACTGCTAAACTGACCGCGGACTGGATGATAAACACATTAGTAGAATTTAGGTAAGTGAATTAGGATGAGAATTTTGTATTTCAGAAGTAACAAAGCAAGGGTAACATCATAATGCATTAATCATTTTGTGGAAGACGTGATGACCGAGAGTACCTGACCAAATGTATGGCTTTGACAAAAAATAGCATCTAAAAGTAGTTTTTTAATCAAACATTTACAAGATTTTGAGATTTCTGATTTTTCTGACTTTCTAATAAGCCTATTATTCTTTTTTCGAGAAAAAACTGTAAAAATCGATTTGATTTTCCTCTCAACTTTACAGGTATAAAGATATATTGCTGGGGATCCTTGTTTCAAGTTACTTTAAGATTTTTCTTGTGGCCACAATGGTATGTTTCGTATTGATACTTGGTTATATAAAAAATCCTCATAGTAACATAAGCTTTACGTCTTATAACTTTTTCCCTTAGGTTATACTTGTACTTCCTCTTCTGCTTTGAGCTCCATAACTCATGTGACAAGTACTATCTTGATGGATATGTTATATGTATTGTTTATCTCATGAACTATTTTAATATGGAGTTCACATTTCATAGGTATGGGACTTTCCTTCCTCCGTGATTTTCATCATTGATCTGTTTGTCATATCATCCAATACTGTGGCTTTACAAGGTGAGAAATATGGAATTTTATACGTTTCAACCCTGATAGTATGCTAGTACTAGACTTCTCCCACTGGGATATTTAGTATTATATGCTTCTCTCTTATTGGGGGTCGGGTAGGGGATCCATTCACATCAACCAAGGGGTTTTCATCTCACTTGAATATGAATAGAGGGGTTGGTATTTTATGTAGGTCACAATTGAACAAGAACAAATTGAGAAAGAAAGAGGAAGAGAGGAGAGAGAAGAAGAGGGCAATTTATTTCTTATCCAATTTGTGTCTTATTACGAAGCATAAACCAGTTTATATAGTGTTTAAACTGGTTAATTTAGGTAAGAAACATCTAACAGAAGACTAGAGAATCTATTAAATTTAGGTAAGAAACAACTACTGATATACTAGAGAATGTAAACCCCACTCTTATTGTGTAGCTAATTAGGAAAGTCTTCCATGTAATATATATCTTCTAGGATTCCCATCAGTGTTGCCCCCTACCCTATTACATTAATCATGTCATACCCATTATTAAGTGCATAAATCTGAAAATTAAAATGATTATTTAATCCAGCATGGTCGATAACATAATGGTAGCACTTAAAATAATTAGCCTGACATGAAATCACTCCAATTTTTTTGTCATATCAACACCCTATACACAATGTCACTGGTAAAAAAACAATAGCAATACATAACCAATTTTTACCATCATTCACTTCATGTTCAAGAAAAACACGAGGTATACTATTGATTTTTACCTTTGATAGTAATCATTTTGGATAGGCTAGACGGATCGATTTTCCCCCATTCTTTCACACTGAAAATTGTGCTCTAGAATTGTTTAGTAATTACTGCTGGAATGTCTGTGTAATTTACACAGTAAGAATGTAGTTTGTGGAATATAGTACTAGTGGTGCTCTAAATCTGTAGGGGATAACGATTGAAATCATATGGGACCTTTTGTGCAATCTGAAGGCCGTAAAGGTATGGAAATTATTTATCAAGAAATCAAAAAAGGCAAGGGATGTGCTTGCCATGTGATTCTGGTTATAGAGAGTGATCGTTCTTACTTAATGCTGTGAAATTGTGGTGCAGATTGATATACTATTTATCTCTGCTTTACCAGTCATTTAAGAAATGGCTGATGCCTGTGAGATTCTAAATTTGGATATAATATGCCTTCATTCTCTTTTTTCTTGGTTCATGATGCTACAATCATTATGTATGAATAAAAACATATGTGACATATGAGTAGTAGTGTAGTCCACTGAAAAAAAGAGAGTTGTCAAGTGTATTATGTTTCTTGCCTTGAGGTCTTATTTTGTACCTTGTGAATAATTGTAGCTTACTGATTTATTTTTCTGGAGTTTTTATTATTTAAAATGAACTAGTTTGATTGAGTTTAATATGTTTAGACGTTCAAACTAGCCATATATGCTCAATTGGCATTTTGACTTAGGCTGTTATATTAGATGTCCTCATGATGTAGATTTATCAAATATCTGTAGTTAGTAACTCTATTCCTGCTACCAAGTACCATCACATCTGTGCTGATTGACACTCTTTATGAGCCAGTGATCACCTACTCAGAGATGATAAGATGCTTGGCAGTCTGCATTATGGCACATTCTGTTAAGTTTATGGTCAGCCAGGGGCTCAGCAATTACCCTCTAAAGCTAGTTATGTAATTGGCATCTTTGAACTTTTCATGCCTAACACATAGCATTGTCTTGAGAGCGCTGACTCTAATATGAGATGATATGGTCTTTCTCATCTTTGGAACTAGAATAACTGATTTCATGCTTCCTTCTCGAGTTAATGATGCATTGCTATCCTGGTGCTACTGCTCCATAGAGATTTGTACAAACAACGTTCAAATGATGTTATGGTGGTGTGCTGTCTTAGTATTATTCACGTTGAGGAGTCTTAAGGCAAATGTTGCTTGTGCATGCTTCCCATCTGGGGGTCAAGAATGTGATGAACTGGTAGAAAATTGTTCCCTGTTAAAATGGTAATATGTTGTGCAAGGGACCCGAGGTTGAAGACTGCAGTTTTATTCCCCAGTGACAACATTAAAACGGGTCAGGAATGCTGTCATTTATTGATTTTCTTGTGAATGAATTCGAACTTGTTTCCTTCGCGTCAAATTTGACTAGGGAAATATTTACATTTCCTTCGCGTAAAAGACGATGTTTTTTTATGTTTTTGAACTTAAGTCTGACTAGATCTTATATTTTTACTAGGTAAGATGAGTTTGTACTTCTTTTATTACTTAGGAACCATGTGAGATGAAATTCTCGAAGAATAAGTGAAGTATCCTCTTTCCAACCTCAACTTTCCCATTCTCGAAAGTATTCACATGCTTAGTAGTTTCTTTACTCTTATGGATTGTGATATCTTCAAATTTGTTATATTGAATTAATTCAATCTTAAATAATATTTCAACTACTCGATAGTTCTGATAATAAAATTTTCATTTGGGAATTTGTTACTCTTCAATCCTCATAAAAAAATAAAATAAAATTTGAAAAGAGAAATTACCATGAACTCCTTATTTGGTGGTGACATTTGGCTAGAGTGCGGTCGAGAGTTCAAGCCTCACCCCAGCCAACCAAAATAGCTTTGCTTTTGTATTTTAATAATATATTCCTTTTGTCTTTAGTTCACAACCCCTATTTTTAACAATTCATTTTTTAAATAATAATAATGATGACTAATTTTTTCAAAATAATAATAATAATTACACGTGAGGGGGCATTTTTATGTATGATTTTTCATAATTGAGTGAGTAAATATTATTCGATGTTTGTCTATTTTTATACAATCATGTGGCATCTACATTTTGTTTTACATTATTTTTTATATTATGTCATTTCTTGGCACATAATTTGGACAGATTTTTGAAAAAAAAACACTTTTTTGCCCTACACTTTTTGAATTCCCATATAATGTCAAAAAAGATGTGCACCATGAAATGTACACTTCGGATCCGTTTCATAGGTCGGATTTTCCATGGTTCTATTTTTCAACTTTTGTAGTGTTTGATTGACGAAATTTTTTCGAAAAAATATTTTTTAACTTTCTAAATTTTTCACATTTTTGAAGAAAATAAATTCTTAATGTTTTGGTGAGAAAATATTTTCCAGGTTTTTTTTTTTTTGGCAATTGGAAGAAATTCTAGACACAATGGTAAAAAAAATTTCACTTTTATTGACAATTTTCATGCAAAATAAAGTCAAACGAATGATATTCGGTATGATTATTTTTTTTATTTTTTATTTCTTTATTTTTGATAATTGGAACAAATTCTAGACCTAATAGTAGAAAACATTATCACTTTAATATACAATTTTCATAAAAAACGAAGCCAAACGGATAACAAATTTTCAACATTTTTCGTGGAAAATTATACCAATCAAACACAATTAATTATAATTTTCACTAAAATAATTTTTAGAAAAATATTTTCCCTGTAAAATATTTTCTTTTCACCATACAATCAAACGGACCCTTAGCATAATTCATTTTTATAATGGAATAATCTACTAGTTTAATTTTGAGAGCGGCTACAAGTACGGGGGGAGGAAGGGTGGTTTTATGTCAGGGCCTGCCATGCCCCTGGCGGTAGAGGGGGGGTTATTTTTGTTTTTTAAACATGTGGGGCCTGCCTGGCCCGGCAGACCTGATATTTTGCTCCTATACTTGGGAGCAAAATACTTTAATTTTAGAGATGCCTGGAACTGTTCAAGCCCATTTATTATTTTATTAAAAAAAAAATTGAATTTTTTATTAACTTTTTTTCTTCTATGTTAACAAAACAAAACAAAATAAAAATAAATAATTGTGTTTGGGCCACATTATTTTGGAAGAATATATTCTGGAATAGTAGATTGATAAATCATGTGTGGTTGAAAAAAAAAAGGAACAATTATTGAAGTGATGGAAAATATTATTTTATTAAAAAGTGTGTGGTTAAAAATGAGTAGATTAATGATGATGAAAATTTTAATGTGTACCCAACAGGGGCCACATATTGAAAAAAATGATAATTGTTTGATATTTGTATCCCTTCTTCGTTTGCCAAACGTATAAAAGCTAATTAGATATTAACTCGCGTGTTTGGTAAGGTATGTTAGGCTGCATTCAACGTTTTATTATGTCTTGTACGAATCACGCTTACAGAATATAGCTCATAACTTGTCACACTGTGTTGGAATGAATGACATTGTTTCCTTCTTTAGATCATGGAGCACTAGCATATTCTGCTGCTGAGTGTTACCAAAAATCGACATCCCACTTGAACTTCCCATTGCCAAACATGCAACTCCCACATCAGAATCAGCAATCATGTAATTATCCCCTGGCAATTCCAAATCCGCCCCAGTAAAATGGAAAACTAGTTTTGGAACCTCGATGTCATTTGAACCAGATGGCAAAGTGAAGCATAGATCGAGGCCAGTCTCGCCGGATTCGTCCATCGGGAGTTTCATCTGAGAAGTGAATTCTTGTTTCAGCAGATCAAAAGCACTTTCTTCTAAATAGGTAATTGTGGTGCCCGAGTCTATGATCATCCCACCACTCCCATCTGAATTGAGTGCAAAAGTGGACTTTTTGGTAGGTAATAGGGTATCACCAACTGTAATCCCTTCAAGGGAAAGATAGTAAAAAGAGGGCTGTGATGGATTCTTGATTAAAGAGGTGGTTTTGATTGAATTTCCCGTGGCATTTACTCCAGCTAGTGACCCCATCAAAAGTGTACCAGTCTTTTTATCATCAATTGAGGTTAGACAATATGAGAATTTGGGTTCATCAAGTTGTGAAACCAGTGACAATGGTCCACGCCCTAGTCCCACCAGCCCTGCCCCTTGATTGAACCCACTCCCTTCATTTTCTAGACCACATCCAAATGCAACTTTAGGTATCGAAACCTTGTCGAACATGAACTTTTCGGTAGCCATAACACCTTGAGTCGACGAGTAATCGCCATACGTGTATAGATACTCGCAGCCATCACTACATGTTGACGAAGGAAGCGCCCCGCAAAGAGTGCTCGAACACGACAACTTAGAAAAAGAAGATGATTTCTCGGGATCAAAAATTGGTGTAGATTGATTGAAACACTGCTTACAAGGCTTACACTGAGTCCATATCAGGTCACTTCCAGTATCCATAATAGCATTATAAGACTTTGAGGGAGTACCAATTGCCAATTGCATAAGAAACTCACCATTTCCTGCATGAACTGGGGATTCAACACTAGAATCTGATTGTGCCAAGGCCATTACGTTTAGCCTTTCCATCCTCTTTCTCCCACGTTTCATCGCGCGCTGTAAAAGCTCGAATCTTGTGAAGTTTCCAGCAGAATCGACGTGTTTAAGGCTTATTTGGAAGCCCTTTTGGACTTTAGGGTGATCTAGTGCACGTCTGGATGTGGAATAAGCTGGTGAAACAAATAAAAATGCAATAAGAAGAGCCAAAAACATAGCTGAAGACAACATAGGATATCTTACAGAAGACATTGGGATCAAGAATATTGGATCCTACAAGGATTTTAACTATGTTGTTGGATAGTATATATAGGATTTAGAGAAAGAAAAGGTCTTGTGGTGAACAATGGAATGATCAAATTTTCCAAAAATGAGGGATCAGATGGAATGGGTATAGGTTTAGTACTTGATGAGTTTAGAGAAAAAGCTTGCTATGGATTCAAATAATTAAAGTATTTCAACATCAAAGGAAGGTGCCATATCACCGTTGTGTCCTGGTCATGGGGGTAGGTGGGGTGGAAGGGGAAAGATGGTATAGTGATACAAGATGTATAGGGAAACCAATTTCAATTAATTTTCAAAAATATTGGAGTTTACCAAAAAATAAAAAAAAAATTAAAGAAAAATCAATTAATTTTCTCACCATCTTATTATGGCATTATTAATATAGAATAATGGAGAGGACAAGATTGGAATCGACGAAAGTATGACAAAAATTATAACTTTTTTTCTTTGTTTACCAAAAAAAAAAAAAAGTATTCAAGTTTTTCATTATCATTCAATTATATTCAAGTTTTTCATTATCATTCAATTATTATGAAGATTTTATGTATCACACGCATGATTAAAATTGAAGGTACACATATCATTTTCTTCTTCTTAAAAAAAAAAAAAAAAAAAAAAAAAATATTTTTAGAGGGTGTTTGGTGGTGTTAAAATTAGATTTTTCAGTGGATTGTGATAGGTATATTTTGAATGTGTGGTTAAAAATATGTGAGATCCATGAACGATGTGTTAAATTGATTGTTTTAATTTTGAACTTTCAGATTAAAATCAATTTTCATCTGATCCAAACGACCCTTAAAAAATAAACGAGTCAAATGGAAAAACAACCGTATAAAGTTTTCGATAAATATATTTTAGAATTATGCTATACAAACAAATGGCATTAACTTGTAGATAAGGGAGTTGACAAGTTAAATACACCGAAAGATAGTTGGTGGTCTAACTCGTTTACTATTTACGCACCACAGAAAGCATGGTCATAATTTGTTTGTCACGCTTTCTAAATAAAGCTAATTTGATAGTTGGATTTGGTTAATTAGGTTTGAAGCAATAAGAAAATAAAAATATTATTTATAATTAATCCTAGCTATTTGTTATGGTTAAACTATAAATTTTCAAGTCATGCAAGTTAATTATCGGCCGTCAAGAATCCCCTAATACGCGTTTCTTTAGAGCTTAGTCGACTAGAGTGAAATTTATCAGGTTGGGTGCAATTGTCGTCGTCGTTTGAGATACGAATTTTGCTCATATTACGGTGATTAAGAACTAGTAAACGAGCGTCGGAACAAGTTGACGAGGTAGAATTATTAAAATCGTGAAAAAGTAGTGTAATTGCCCAACACGCAGTCTGAGGATTGACAGAGATTGCGTACAAGGATCTATGGTGGAAGAAAGCTTTAGCGTTAAGGAAGGCAAATCATCCTATATGTATGATATGTTAGTACCTTATATCAAGTCTCAAACTCGAGACAGATACATGGTTCCCATAAACTTGGCATTAATATCTATGTACTTTCAAATTCGTCCTTAGGGTCCGTTTGATTTATGTTATGGAAAACAGGGTGGAAAGAAACGAATTTCAGGGAAAATATTTGCCTAGCACTTGTTTTACGGTGAATTGTAATTAGTGTGTTTGGTTGGTATAAATTTTTCATAAAAATGTTAAGGTTTGAAATCCGTTTGACTTCTTTTTTTTTATGAAAATGTCCATTAAAGTAATAAATATTTTCTACGTATTGGGTTAAGAATTTGTTCCAAAATTATCAACAAGTAAAAAAAAAAACTTTTGAACAATTAAAAAAAATACCAATTCGTTTGACTTTTTTTTGCATAGAAATTGTCAACAAAAATGAAATTTTTTTTTTTTTTTTTTTTTTTTAAAAAAATTTATTTGTTGCCATTGCTAAAAAATAAAAAAAAAAAAAACAGGAAAATATTTTTTCTACTTTAGAGAAAATATCGCCAATCAACAGATGCCTTATAGTTATTTGAGGAGATTCCGATAAAATCTCTTTGAACAAGATATTATTCATCTAAAGTGATGATCATCATCAATCAGTTTACATGGCAATACAATCACTCTCCCATGAACAATATGACTATGATCCTACTGCCACACAGACCGACCATGATCATCACTCCAGATGAATAACGTTAAAACAATATTCGAATATTGCCAATTAAAATTGACATGATTTTTTTTAAGTACGAGGATCTACAATTGTTGGATGACATGGTGCTTGACAAAAGTATGCATGGAGGACATTGAATGAGGTCGCTTGCGTGCTCTACCGTTTGCGGCACAATGTGTGTGGCAACGCATTGTGTGCAATTGTGATCGTTGCACCGAAAGTTGCACTTGCACAGTCCAATAGCACTTCCCAGCACGATTAGGTTTGTAGTCAAAAGAAAAGCAAGATAGAACCCAATGACAACAATTAATTGTAAACAAATCAAAGATTACAATATCTCTTATCATATCTAATGCAAGTATATCTTCTCCTGATATATATTAAATTTGTTAATCACATCACTTGCAACTTCTTAAAACATACTTTTTAATTGTCGAGCCTATTTCTACAATAAAGACCGGCTTTTTAAGGGAGGAGAAGGGAGCTCTAGCCTAGAGACGATCCTTAGGTCGGACACAAGTATGACTTAGGCCCATGAAAGGAGAATATGAAAGAGAACGTGTTGAGAAATTATTTAATTTTTTTTTTTTTTTTTTATATTTAATTAATTTGTATAAAGACATTTTAAAGTTAAGTCCCAAAATTAAAGTGATGTAATAAATGATTAAGTAATTGGAATTTGAACATCAAAATAAAATGTGAGTCGAATTATACATTTATACGTGTAGAAACCAGATTCCTTTATAATTGTATTTTATTACAGACGATATATATGAAAACTATATATAGGGTTATGATTTCAAATTCATATGCAATTCTCATTCTTTAACCTCAAAAGTCATTCGATTTCTCACCGGTTGCAGAAACTCTTACATGGCCTATCACTCACATTCCTTGTTTAGCTATCCATACATTCTCTTAAAATAAGATAATAGAGCACAACTTTTGGACTTGTAACTACCACCATGACTTTGAGAGGCTAAATTTAAATATTAAAATATATATTATACATATTTTCTAAGTTTTCAGTACTTTCAAGTTTGTTTTTTTAGTTTCTTGATATAGATTCATGTCAAAACTGTCATCAAATAAATGAATTATATATAGAGAAAAAAAAAAAACTAGTTCAATTAGATCATAGAACAAGCATGAACATTAGATCGGTAACATAATTCGATGTACAAGGTCTCGTTGTGTACACTGAATTTGTTAATCACGTCGCTTACTCTTTATTAAAATGTATATTTCTAGCTATTTTTACAATAAATTAAGTATCCTCATAGAGTAAAAACTTTGGGGGAAGTCTCTTCTTTACTCAACCTCCATAACTTTTTAAAGATGCTATCATTATTTTATGTTGCCAATACTTTAAGATGGCTTGTTTCCACCATAATGTTGAATGACAACATTTTTTCTTTCTTTCGATGAAGAAATTTATGTCACAAGAAAAAAAAAGTTGTTTTTTTTTTTTTATTTTAAAAGGAAAGAAAATTGGAAAAAATGACTCAGATTTGAAGTACTGATACCATTTGTCCATTACTGACAGAATTCTTATGCAATTCTTGAAATTATGGATGAATTCAACAGATAAGTAACATTGTCGGCATTAAGGCAACAACTAGTAACAGCGGTATAGCGAAAATCTACAGTGAGTGGACGCAATTCTAATATTTCAAGTGACTAATATAAATCTGTGTGTACTTTGCTTGTTTTTTTTGAGTTTCCTTTTCATTTATTATTGCTATTTGCAGTAAGAATTGGAGCTTAATCCATAACAAGCTCTATAAATATCCTGCAGTGGAGAGAATCAATAGGTTGAATGTAGATTCTTCATAATTTTCATCTTGTATTAACACATCTTGCCTGGAGAAAATTGAAACCATTTTTTTTAAAATTTAGATTTTATGGTTTGTTTGATTGCAATAATGAAATTTGATGAATGAAAATCTAACTTTTAGTGGTAAATTTGCCAAAAGGCCTTTTGCGATTGTGTCACTTGCAATTCTCCACTATAGAAATCAGTCTAGACTGAAGGTCCTTAAAAATAATGGTTTTTTTTAGCCCTTTTCATTTTTACGCAAAAACTTCCATTATACATCGGGAAAATTGCAGCAACGGTCCCTAAATCTTTTTAATTTTTTTTGACTTTACCATATTCTTCATTTTATGCCAACAAAGGTCCCTAACATTTCAAAATAGGTATTAGGGGTCCAATTTGTGACAATCCGTCCTAGACCCGTCAATTGACTTTTCTTTAAAATGTCCCAAAATTACCTCATTTTTTTATTTTAGTCAATTGACCAAGTTTTGGTCGGTTTCTATCTAGTTGGACCTTAGCTTCATATTTATGAAAAGTTAGGGACATTCACTAACATAAAATGAACTCCACCCTCCAATCCATTCTCTAAGGTTTGTGAGTCGGGTCAATCCACATGGACGATCCACGACTCATTTTCCAACAAAAAACACTTAGATTATTGAATTTTATGATAAACAAGCTGGCCATTTGGCATGATGTAAATGTAAGATGTGGATTGCCTCTAAAGTCAGCCTGCATGTACAAGAAAAACCTACCGAAAACACACAAGTGGGTCCCCACCTTTCATTGTTTGGCAGACTATGCCTTAACCTTTTATTTTTGCGATTGCAGTCCCAAACCTTTCACTTTAACGACAGTTGAAGTCCATTGGATAGATTCCATCCAATACCTCATTTGTCTAATTGGTATTCTCATATTATTAACAATAATTGATCTTCTTCACGATTTATGTGGCAGAGTTGGCTTTTATAGATCTACAATTTGGTCAAATCCAATTTTTGTATTGTTGTTTGAGATTTGGGTACGGAGTATTGAATAGAATATGTTCAATGGACTCCAACTGCAATAAAAGTGAAAGGTTTGGGACTGAAGCTACAAAAATAAAAGGTTAAGATATAGTCTGCAAAAATTGAAAAAAATTTTGAATTTTTTTTTTTTTTTTTTTTTTTTTTTTTTTAACAAACAAATTTTTTTTTGAATTTATTCTAATCATGAAAGGCGCTAGGATCCTAAATTCACTTTTGTTAATTTATTTAAATTTTTTTTTTTTTTTTTTTTTTTTTTATTTTGAGAATTAATATTCCTTATGTATTAATTATCTCCCTCGAGATAAATTAATTCAATTTTTATCTACGATATAATTCTATCTTATTCTATATGAAAAATGTGAAAGCGTGAAACACAAAGCTATAATATTGACAAGGATTTCACCAAACATAGAAGTACATCTATCTCGTATAGTATCCACTTTTGCTTGTACTTAGGCATCATGTTATACGAATTACAAAAAAATAATCCTACAATTAGCAAGATAATATGATGTCGACTAAAATAATACTCCCTCCATCCCAAACTCCATATGTCTTTTCTTCTTCTTTTTTCATATAGATTAAAAAATTTATTTAATATAGTTGAAATAATAATCTTAGGAACATTAACAACTCATGAGAATTAACTAAAAATGAACAATTTGACCTATCATAATTTGATCACAAAAATACAAAGTATAAGATGAAAGAAAAGTTAGATACAGTTCTTAATCTTGAATCTATGAAGCAAAAATACTCTTCAATGGAACTTCAACTATAATTGATCGTGACTAAGAAACCACTGGTCTTGCTTCGTAGGCCAAGAATGATTGACTTACTAATTTAGTATATCTTGATTGCATTTTAATAGTATATCTTCTATATATAAAAGTGGCTATTAATGGAAATAATGTTGGTTTTAATGGAAAACTAACGGACTTTCTTGATTTAACGAAAAACTAACGGAATTTTCTTGTTTTAACGAAATCTTTTTTTACCACCCCTTTACTTTCAAAATTATAATTAATAATAATAAAAATAAAATTAGCTTTTGATAATTCCTTCAAACTAAAATATCTTGGAGCTAACTTCTCCGAATCGACTTTTTCTCCAATTTGATTTATGTATCTAATTTCGATTTATCCAACGAGACCATTATTCATATATTTACGATACTCCATCAATATCTAAATATTTGACATCAAATAAAATATAATTTGATAAATGTTCATTTAGTCCCTAACTTTCAAAATATTAAAATATAGTATATAAAATTAATTATATTTTATGAAAATTTTCGGGGAGGTATTACATTCTCACCCCTTAAAATATTTTCCGTACTGAAAAAATTTACTCGTCACTTACGAATACTAAGTCTAACACATGAATATATATATATATATTATCGTAATACATATCATACTTTTAACGATAAAATGAATTGTATTATTACTTAAAAAAGAGTACAGACTTAATTCTCCCTTTTTCTCATTAAAAACTCATAAAAATGAAAAATTGACCGTTATCCATCACATCAATCTATCATTTTGATTTTATATTTTTTGTGTAGGGTCCAATAACTGGCTATATTTTTCATTCTCATTCTACATATGAGAATCAGAACTAGAGTCTTAGTAAACTCATCTTCTTACCCTTTAACATACCGTGAGTTTTCCTGTTTGTGAGTTTGTGTTGGAGATGACAGAGAGAACTTTTATTAATTATTTATCAATTACCTAAACATTAACTCAGTATTATTTAATTAACCAAAAATATTACATTCTTTCTTAATAACAAATTAATTCTTAAACAAAACTATTAAATATAAACTAAGTAAACGTGAATTGCACGTTGCTTGAACCTAGTATTTCAATTAATTGGCCATGACGTATAACAAATTATATTAATAAAAGATGAGGATAATCAATACATCTTGGAAAAAATGTGTATAAACTATAAAATGAAGAGTTAAACACATTCTCTATTTCAAATTAAAATAGAGAGTATTTTAAAATTTATTTTTAAATATTGATTATCTATAATAAAGAACGTCTTTTATTTAAAGAACATTTTGAAGATGCTCTAAATGCTTATATATTTTATACTGAATTTGGAACCCGTATGATTCATCGAAATGACAGGGCTCTTTGAAGTATATTCTTTTACTCTTGAAAAACAAAAGCTCTATCAAGACCATGTTTACATGCTATGTATCCAATAAAACATAGTATACAATCAAACATTATTATTAAAAGTGCAATTAAAATAAATTTAGTATATAATAAAATGAATATACTCATGGTAACATATTCAAGAAAACTTGTACTGCTATACATTAAGCTGGTATTATCAAATAATGGAAAAAAAAAAAAAAACACCCAGTTTTTGTTTCTTTCTTATTATAATTGCCAATGCCCCACAGAATCAATGTGGTCTTGTTGAGGCAATGGGGAATTCTGAATTGAATTTTGGGAAAAAGGCAAAGGAAATGGTGGATCAGTAGACACGAATGGAGGCTGACAAATGAGATTTGTTGAGGAATATACATTACTAGTATTATATGAGACATTTGGCTTCTGTTGTTGTTCATGCTGCTGAAAACGTTGTTCCACACGCTGTTGTTTTGGTACATTTAGTTTCTCCCCTTCTACCTCTCTATACTTGGCAAGATAAAGCTTCAGTGGATTTACATAATCCTCGAAACCAAGAGTCATAATGGCCCAAAGAATGTCGTCCCCGTTGATTGTCTTCCTCTTTTCACTTTGACATTTGTCAGACGCTTCGCCCGTAACGAAGCTAATGAACTCGGACACACATTCTTGAACGGTCTCCTTTGCATCCTTGGAGATCTTGCCATTCCCCGGAATGACCTTTTTCATGATCCGGCCTACGTTGGCTATTGGGAGGAACCGATCCTGTTCCTTGTTATTACCGCTCGTACCATTGCCCGTCGAGGTGCCATAAGCACCGACGTTATTAGGGTTAACATTGGAGGAAGATGTAGCAATGTTGGCGTTCTTCGAACATGTAGTTTCTTGGCTTATTCTTATGGTCCCATTTGGACAAAATGCAGACTTCTCATCGTCGATGCTGTCTCCCTCTCTCTTCATCTTGAGAGAATGGTACGAGTTTTTAATAAATTGGGATTTATTATATGGGATAAAAAAGATAAATGGCATGAAGAGCATTAGAATAGGCAAATAAATAGGAAGTCTGAAGGCTTGGATTATTTCTATCAATTAGACCCTCGGACTCGCTCCATATTTTTATGAGTAAACTATCTAGCCTTGAAATATTAAATACATATTTCATTATCCCTTTAGGGTGCGTTTGGTACGTGATATTAACTTATTTTGCTTGCAATTTTTCACCGTTTGGACGACTTCTCCATTTTATATAAACCGTTATTCGCCACAAACCCATCTTTCTGGTGAGATTAAATTATTGAAGTTTTCTTTTACCGTAAGATTATACTAATCCGGGTATAATTTAGTTTCAAATGCCTTCCAACGATGAAATGGATAAAAATTATTATATTCGGTGCCATACGACGTACCAAATATGACTTTTACGGTACTTGTAATTTAACGAAAAGGAAATTGACAAACTAAAATTGATAAACTCAGGTTACTTATTTTGTATATATAAGTGGCACTAATTTTCTGGATATATATATATATATAATTTAATAAATATTAAATCAATGACCAAAAAAGGTGTTGTGATATTCTGAATAAATATTGCATTAATGATTAATATATTATATTGACTTAACATTCTATTATGTAACACAGTCATCATTTAATAATAAGTTTTAATGGTGTAAAATATTCGTATTTTTAGCTAAATTTTACTTAAATTGTAAAAAAAAAATTGTAAATATGTAATTTTATTGATAAAATTGTATTTGTTAAAATTTAAATTATATAATTAATTAATTTTTTTTAGGAATTTAACACCAAACTCTTCAGCAAATTTTAACTTGAGAAATCTCCTCTAATATATATACAAAGAATTGTGTGAACGAACACTTAAGTGTTAAATTTTATAATATATAAAATCCTACGAAATAAGAATCATTTTATGGACGATTCTCTAAATAAAGGGCTTTAGCATTCTTGTTCGCCCTTGCAATCATACTATGAGATAAAGGGAAAGTCTTTATTGATACATTTTACCAATCTTATTAATAGAAAGAGGCGTTAGCAAAACGAAATTAGATATTTGACGATACAATATTAGCTAGCAAGTGTATGAGCTCATACTTCGACGACTTTCTAGTGTCCAGAGAAGCCTTAGCTTCACTTGGACCGTATCATCTATTCTCTCTAGCGCTCGCTTCAATAGAAATTTGGTTTAGCTCTTTCCCCATTACTCGTTTCTAAAGTAAGTCTAAATGTTGTGAGAACCCCCGAAACAAATGGCCACCCAATCACAACCTCTAGAGCAGGGTCGTATCCCAATCCGAATACCACAAAAAATTAGGGAAACCTTTCTCTTGAAAGTAGTCGTAATGTTTTCGAAATTCAATACTATTGACTTGACTATCAAAGTCGACTAGGTCCCTCATTTAAATTTAGTAGACAAACTCACTTAAAAAAAAAAAAAAAACACGCTTTAAAGATCTTTCAATAATTTCATGTTAAATTGGTCCGAAATAATTCCAAGTTTATTAAAGTCGATTATAATGCAAGCACAAAAAGAAAATAAAAAATTAAACATGTTATGTGATGCTCAAAATGAGTATTCATATACTTGAGCTTCTGAATGCGATTGTGCATATTGAGAAAAAGAATTACAGATAAAGTCCTCGACCTTTGTAAACTATAACACTTTGATCCCTATCCTCTTTTCTTAGCATCTGATAATTTTGTTGCATTTAACTCCCTAGCAGACTTAAAACGGCTAGCTTGGCTAATCGCCTGCCACCCCGCTGGCAAATCGCAGCTTGGTGTTGGAGTAAGGTAAGGTGGAGGACGAAGACGAAGATGAAGAGGAAGAGGAAATTTCGTAGTCCCACACACACACACACTTTTGAGGGAAAAAAAAATCATGTTTTGTATCGATTGAAATCTAAATCAAAATTAACAATTAATTTTAATAACCTATTTCATGGAACTCATAATTATTTAACTTTTATCAAAATGTACTAAAAAAATTATTTTAATCTCCACCAAACAGGGGCAAAATCACAATAAACTTGAATTCCGATAACATGCTAATTTTAAAAATTCTTCGACGATCGTACACTAATCGAATCTACAAATTGCTTATGTCATTTTAAAACTTATTTGGAGAACTATATTATGAGCATATCGAATAGTTCAAACGGATATCGAAAATAGTTAAA
This sequence comes from Fraxinus excelsior, assembly GCA_019097785.1. Classification (NCBI taxonomy): domain Eukaryota; kingdom Viridiplantae; phylum Streptophyta; class Magnoliopsida; order Lamiales; family Oleaceae; genus Fraxinus; species Fraxinus excelsior. The sequence goes on from CM032638.1 coordinate 21,374,968, forward strand.
AATACGTTAAACGTGAATCTTAAAGAAATACGTCTAACTCGTATTTTTTTTTAAAAAAAATCAATTATTTCATTACTATTTATTATTTTTCGTTACAAATTTCTCAATGTAATTTTTATCATTTTATATGGAATATGACATCAAATTTTTTTGAAATTTTACATCCGAAAAAGTCATATCTCATGTAAATTTTCAAATGCAAAATTACATGGGGTATGATTTTTTTGGACGTAAGTTTTTTATTACAAAATTTCTTTCAACTTCTTTGTAATTTTGATTGTGCCTCCTGACTTTAAAATTTTACGTCCGCCCCTGATCTTTTCTCTGAATAATCCATCTCAACCAAAGAAAATCCCGTAGAAATTTCTCGTAATTGAGAAATAATGAAGTTCTTTCACATACATTAAATACAGTTATTATTGTCATTTTTTTTGAATTTTTGATACTCTATAGTTTCATTACCGTACCTATCTATATTTTAGACACAAATTATCTAACTATAGTCAATAAGCATAAGTGATGCTGTATAGATACTTGTCGTAGAACTCGTAATTTATCTAAAACATGTTCGGGAATGTTTATAATCGATTTAAATTATAAATAAATATAAATATGTGATGAAATAAATAGATAATACTTGTAGATACCATAAAATATGTTAACAAAAAGTAATTTAACGGATTATAAACCGTTCATAACAATTCGGGAGAAGGGCTTTAATATCATGGCAACATTCAATCTCTGATAACAGTGGACCAAATCCAAAATTTGAAGCAAAAATGTCAATTTCCAGAAAGTTTCGAACAAATGGGATTTACATTTTCAGAAACGTGTCACTTTTTACTAACAAGTAACAACAAAACACTACAAAAAAAAAGAACCTCGACCAAGTCTCTAACCAAGAAATCGAAGCTAAAAGCTCTAGTTCGCTAAGGAATACAATTACCACGCACTAAATTAGCATCGATATAAAGAGATTACCTATTCTCCGTGGTAGGAAAGCCTCGGGTATCAAACTGCGTATGTCGTATGGTACTTTAAGCAATTGCATATACAATTGAGACGGCTTCAGTAGGGCGCCACATGGTTTTTTGGACAAACAACAATCCTTCCTTATCCCTAGAGTAGGTCGAGCGAATCTCCCACTTCATGGACTTGAATATGCTCTCAAGTTCATTAAGGGTCTTAACATTGTCCCGGACAATGAGCTTTCCTTCAGGTCTCAAGATTCGATCAACCTCAGCAACAAGAGCCATGAAATTACACCTGTCGACCCCAGAAATACATAATTATTAGAATAAAGTATAGAAACGTTAGGCTATTGGGTTAAACACACTGGCGGTCACCGAGTTTTCACATTGATTGTTCCAATTTGGTCATTTTTCCATGTCCGTTAGTTTGACTAACAGAAAACTGATGTGGAAGTCTAGTTGACAACCAACTAATAAGACTTCCACGTCGCCCTTTCCGTTAATCAGACTAAAGTAGAGTAAGCAAATTATAACAAATTTTAAGTTAATGACCAACACGAAGTTTGGTGACCACCAGTGCATTAAACACCGCATCGAATTACTGGAATATATACGCACTTCTTCTTAATTTTTGAGAATAGATGATCTGCATGGAGAAGATCATAAGATCTTGGGTATGTACTGAAGGACTCGCACCAGTCGTGATAAATTCCAAATGGACCTCGTTCGTATATAATGGGTAGTGTATCCGGAGCATCTATGGAGATAACATTCATAACCCACACATTCAGTTCTTTCAAAGCTGCAGCCAATCTGCAAAGAGAGCCAATATATTAATACAAGCCAAATAATACTGAAAGACGAGATTTGCAATATACAGGTTTATGCTTTCAAACAAGAGAATAACAATGCCGATCAACTGGGGACACAGCAAATACTTGCAATGAAAATGCAGGGTTAAAGGGTAAAAATACTCAACAAGGCTGATCTGAAGTCCAAAAACTACACCAGGAATATAAATGGTCTGTGCAATTAGCCATAAACCTAAATTATCAGGGTATTTTGGGTAGCATATCCAACAAAAAAATAATAAGTGCATGTAACATCCGAGACAGTACAATGGAGAAGATTTTAGCTGCTTCTTCCTTAATAGAGTCTGTACTATCTAATCCACCTTACTAAACATACTATAAAGGTAAAAACCACCAGCCATTGAACTTAAGCAAAATTATATGTGATAGTTACCGTAAAAGAAATTTACAATCTGTATTCAGAAGAATTCATAAATGGTTTAATTTATAAATAAATAGAAATAAGTGGTGAATAAGTGGATAGTACTTATGTGTTCAATGCGTAACTAAAAATGAAGTTTGACCCTTTATAAATTATTTATAAATCAATTATAAATTAGCCAAACAGAGGCTTAGTTAGATGCTTATACAAGTGCACGACAAAGGGAGAAAAATATCACTGAGCCCTCAAGAAAATAGCTGGAGCTAGATGGTATTTTTTTTCTTACCCTCCATAGACAGCTCGCATGTCCATGGCATTTCTCACAGTGGACCATTTTATTCCCAGTCCATTCAGATATGATTTGTTCACCACATTCTTCCAATGTTCATAATCTGCAGCAAAATCCTCTGGAGCAGGTTTACCATAAACTCCAACCTGGGAGCTCAGCAACCAATAAGGTGCTTTCTCCAATCTGGCGGGCCATTGTTCTGGCCACTGAGACCCACGTTCCGAAGAATCAGCAGGCAATTTGTGGATGCATGCTTGCAAAGGCACATTCCTGAACATGTCAAGATAAAATAACTGATTTTGTAAATGTAAAGACGAAATCCAATTCTAAATAGCAATAGAGCTCACAATTAAATTATTCCAGAAAGAAGTCAATTGGGGTGTCCTATTTCTCTTAAAGAAAAACATACCAAGCAGCATTAGGATCATCCGAGTCTTCACAAAGTGGAGGATCATTTTGTGACCTTTGCTCATAGCATTCATTTGAAGTTGGCTTGCGATATGTAGCTATACCTACTCGATTAATTGTATCCTTGGTAATTGAAACAACCTCCCAGCACATTGCCTTAGTTAGTTTCTTCATGGCTGCCAACCATTCCGACAATACAATTTTAGATTCTATGATCCTTGTATGCTTCAATGAAAAGAAGATTTTAAAGGTATACCTTCCCAAATCTCAACATCTTCGTCAAGCTTCTGGTAGACAGGAGTAGCAGACCAAACAAATAAACCACCAGGTCGAAGCAAACGATTCAGCTCCAAGAGAAGTTTACCACCTGCATGTTGTAACACGCTGATGAGTGTCAAACAGACTTACAATGGTTACAAATTCAAAGAAAGGTGAACAGCGTTTGAGTTGACAAATAAAGCGTGTGTTAAGAGCAAATTTTGAGTAGAATTTTTCATTTCCAGAAGAATGCTTCTCTGTAAGTTTTTCAGGTCATATAATTTAGCAATTATAAGCCAGTCCTTCTCAAACAAAGCAGTTGGCAGCATCATACCTTCAATGTGCCAGGGTACCCTACAGCGTGCACAGTGGACTGCGTCAAAAACTCTTGCTGGGTATGGGAGTCTCTTAGTACCCATAACAGCCGATATAGCAGGAATTCCTCTTTCGAGAGCAAATTGAACCTGAGCTTCATGTTCATCTTTTGGAGCCAATGACATGGTTAGTGTGTCCCTTTCAAAGAGAAAGCCTCCAAAGCTAGCAACACCACATCCAACATCCAGTACCACACGTGAGTGTTTTCCCCAGGCAATATCAGGCACAGACTGCACAACAGTCAATTAGCATGAGTCGAAAAAATAAACTTGAATGATCCTATAAAGCACTAGTGATTAGTCCAAAGAAAGAAGATGAATTCAAAGTCTTACTTGCTGTATGAAATCGATGTAATGAAGAGCACCATGCTTAAACTGGGTGCCACCTCCAGGGAAGGTAAGGTATTCACCGCTAACTTTAACCCAATTTTGGTGTCCTTTTACCTCTGCAAGCTTGGTATGGGGAACATTATGGTACCATATCTGTAGGAACAAAAGATTAGATATAATGTGAGAAAGAAGAAAACTACAAAAAAGTAGCTACACAAAATATTGTCTAAAGTAGTGCACCTTTTCCCGGCTTGTAGGCCATTCAACTGAGCGTTGGTATCCTTCAGGAAGTGGAACGAGACAGGTGGGAGGATTGTCGGGACATTGCCTCTCCCTATGTTCATAATGCTTAGTTGATCGAAGGTTCTTGATTGCTTCCAAATTGTCAAGGCATGGAATATAATCTGTCCCAGCAGTGGTAATACAAAGTTTCCAACTGTACACATTTTGTGTCCTTGTAGACTTTTGCGCTTCTTTCTCATTCTTTGACTCAGTTGCCTGAGTTGAAAATGCTCCATTTTGGGTCTGTGTTTCATTCAGAAGCTCTGATTGGGCCCCAGAAGGATACACCTCACCTGAAGACTGATCCTTCTTCTCCTCAACCTTCTCCTCTATTTGACCATGTTTTGTATCACCCGAAGCTTCTTCAGATTTCTTCTCATTGTCATCGGACCTTTTTTCCTGGTCTCCAGCTTCAGAATCTTTACTCTCAGTCTGCGCTTCCCCATCTTCCTTCTTTTCCACTTCATTCTCCGACTCATTCTTAGACCCATCTCGTTTCATTTCTTCACCATCTTCCGTTTTGTCTTCTCCATTATCTTTCTTTTCATCCTCTGACTTCTCTACAGGTTTCTCTTCCTGCCTTTTGTCAGTGGTTTTATCTGTCTCTTCAGGCTTTGTCTCTTCGGGTTTTGTCTCTTCAGGCTTATTTTTCTTATCCTCTTTATTTGAATTCAAACTAGAGTCCCCTTTGGTTGCATCGTCAGTTAGATCACCTGGGTTATCTTCAAACTGCTTTGACTTGTCCTCATCGCTAGGACTACTTTCATCAACCATATTGTTACTATTCCCACCATTGCCAGCATCTTTGTTATTTTCACTATTGATCTCGCTCGGCTGTGTCTTCATCTCACTCTTGTTTTCCTGAGAAGTGACATCCGAGGTAATGGGGACCACAGACGAGGATGTCATCATCCATAACCCAACTAAGCAAAGAGCAACGAAAACCACTATCGTGACTGTCGAACAATAAGATGACGATTTTCTTCCATCAACTCTAGAGTACTTTCCTAAAGCCATACTTCTACACGTAAATTTTGAATCAGTCCTCAGAGACCTTTTTTGTTACACCTGAAATGTAAGCAAGTATACAATAAGATTAAATCTCTTCAAATCCATTTTCTTCATTTGATGTTTCGAATTTCAAACAAATCTGTAATTACTTGAGAACAATAATGATCTAGCGACAGTAATAAACAGCATCATAGATCAGCATTAATTGCTTTAAATTTCCATGCAACACAAAAGTGCAAATCAAAATCAGATCATCATTAGATCAAATAAACACAAGGGAAAATCTCCTTGTCCCGGGATTAAAATCCCGGGTCAAGACAGAGGCGCCTAGTTTGACCCGGGATTTAGTCCCAGGACAAATAGCACGGCTCTAAACACAAATGCCGAACAAAAGAGATCACAATCAGGCAATTACATCTAAATTCTAATCTTGCTATTAAAAATATTGTGTTCTCAGATTGCTTTGTACCAAAGCACCACACAGATAAACAAACTCACTCCAATTCCCCGGATCAGAATTACAAAATCCATCAATAACTAAACAACGCCAGAAACATAAATCAAGAACCGGATCCAATACAAAAGAAAAAACAAAAATTATCAAAATTAAGCGTCAGTTTGTTTCTCATTTTTCATCGATAAAAATGAAAAATATAACCATTATTCATCACATCAAGCCATCAAGTTTGAATTTATATCCATTATATTTTTCATTCTCATTCTACAATAATGAGAATCAAAAGGAGGCTAAAATTGAAAATCACACATTACACATATAAAGAACACCAAAATAGGCTAGGCCAGCTTGAATCAAATTACCTTTTTTTGGATATACTCAATATGGATCTGAAACAAGTAAAGCAGCTAGGCTCATAGGCTAACTCTCTTGGTGCAAAACGCACCGCCTCCCTCTGCGCCTTGGGGGATGCTTGTAAGAAAGAAAGCAGATATATGTATGTATGTATGTATATATAACTATAAGAAATAGCAAAGTTTTGAACTTTGTGGGATTTTTTTTTTAATGTCAATGGGGCCTGGAGATGGGAAATTGGGAATGCAGTAATTTTTTAATGCAAGTTGCAAGTAAATTGGGTTTTTTACGGTAGTTGAATTAGTTTAGTGAGAGAGATAATGGATATGTATTGGATGAGAGAAAGACGGCACCACAAGATCGCCGTAAAATTCTGGCGGAGAAGAAGCCGGGTAGATTTTTATTTGTGTGGAAAAACACGAGAAAATAGTAAATAAATGGACAGCCTGCCGAGTATTGTGTAGAGCATCCCCTCTTAAATCACCTTTTTGCCCATTGCATGTGACGACGGGATCGTCCTTGGAACGGGACAACGAGAACGAAGTGGAATAAAATCTAAGATCGCGTAAGTTTAGACCATGTTTGGTACATATTAAAATTCTCGTTCTTCATTCTTCTACTCATTTTCAACCTCACATTCTTCAATAAAATAATATTTTTCATCACATATATAATTTTTCCTTATTTTTTAACCACACATTCTCTGTCAATCTACTATTCCAAAATACATTCTTTCAAAAAAATGTGGCTCAAGCACAAAATTATAGTTTTTTTTTTCTTTTTTAATTAATAGTACATTTTTTCAATAAAATAATATTACACGTAATTTCAAAATAATTTCTTCTTTTTTAACTCCACGTTATAATTTATTTTTCTCTCACTTCTTATCAATTACATATTTTCTATTAAAACAATAATACACATAAACATAAAAAAAGAATTAAAAAATCATTCTTTTTTAATCACACATTTTTCAAAAAATTATTATTTCTCTCATTATAATGTGGAATAATAGTGGTCAAATGGATATCTCGATTTTTTTATGATATCTAGTTATTTTTTAAAATATAATTTATATTTAAATACATAAAGAAAAAGTGTCAGGACGTGTTTGGGATGGGAATCATATTTTCCATCCTCATTCTGATTATCCATCGTGACAAGACGAGAGCAAAATAATTCGTCATCCTTTTTACAGAAATGATATTTATACCGGCAGATTTACAATTGTTGAGATAACAGTACTCGATTGATTGTTTTAACTATATATTTTTTTCGAAATCGTATGAAATATTGTCATGTGTCATCCAATTTGTGCTAAACGTGTTTACAACATTTTGGTGTAACGCAAAAGGTACAAAATGGCAGGCCAAAATGCACTTTGTTTAAACAAGAGATTTGATTATAATTAACCAATTGTCAGTAAAGTAACTCACTTATGTTTTTATTAATAATTTTGCTTCGAGGGAATTCCAAATGCAACAATTTCAATGCATGTTTTAGGACAAAATTAAAATAATTATTTTATAACATTAAAGATTTAAATATGTTGAATTTAATTAACAAAATAATACAATTATAAGGACTGACTTTTATTGTTTTTCAGAAAATAGTATTTAAGTCTACATCCATCAAGTGGGATGAAAAATATGAAAAGAAGAATTTTTTTAATTTTTTTGTGTCAAATGGTTAAATTTTTGAATGATTAAAGCGAAAATAGTTAATTTAGAATTTCTTGATGAATGAAAAATATAAAAGGAAGAAATTTTTTTTTTTTTGGTCAAATGGTTAAATTTTTGTATGATCAAAGCAAAAAATAGTTAATTTAAGTTTTTTTTATTAACGTTCTCCTCAGAATTTAAAATTTAACTTCACTAAAATCGTTTTTTCACTTTTAAGTTTTAATTGCATATATAAATTAACAACTGAATTGAGTTCATCGAAATAAACGTAGTACCTTAAAGACGAGTGAATTGGAACCATTTTTAAAATTTTGTCTTAACCAACTTCACTCCTCCATTGGTAGTTTGATATCGTTTTACGTGCGCATAACGTTTTTCCTATTATTCGACTTTTTGCAAATATTGTGCTTCTGCATTCGACTGAACATATCTTTTTCATTGCGAATATCTTAATTAATGCAAAGCTAAGAAGATTAGAAAGCAAGAATAATATCGAAGTGTACTTTTTTTTTCAATCGTGGTAAAGAAAGAGACTTTATAGAAGTTTAAACATGAAGCAACTTTAAAGCAGGTGACATTTAAAATCAACCACCACCAAATCTAGGGTTTTTTATTTTTTTTAGGGTTTAACAAGAAAAAAATATTTAAAAACAAATTCCAAATATTAAATATACTTTCTTATTAAAATTTCCAGAAAAAACAGAGATTTCCAGCAGAAAAAATTGGGTCCCATGTTGTCAACAAAACCGTTCATACAACGTGCGAGCAACTGACATCATATTATTTTACTGTCACATATCATAATATATTTAATTAAGTCGTGATCATCATGAAATTGATGAATCTACACGTGACTAGAATTGAATTTTGTCATACATAATTTATGGACATTTATGTACATTACAGAGTAGGTGGAATTCTTAATTTATTGAGCCATTATTACATCCATTTTTTTTTCTCATTCTCTTTCGTATATTTTTTTTTTCATTTCAACCACACGTTCTATCAATAAAATAATATTACACATAAATCCAAAAAAATTTCTTACTTTTTAATTACACATTCTTCCATCAATCACTATTCCAAATCAAATTCATCTCCAAAATGGGTGTCAGACACAACTTAAATATCGAGAATCATTTTTTAAACAATTTTAAACCTACTACAATTCAATTATTTTAATAATATTTTACTCTTCGTTTATCAATACGAAATAAATACTTCAAAAAGAGTAATGTTATTCATCCCCAATGTATTTACAAACACAGTTTATGTGACTCTAAATGATAGATTAAATGAAATGTGAAATGAAATGACTTATTTAATTTCACATATAATTTAATGTCACATTAACGCCACCTAGATTGTGTTTGTAAACACACTGGTGATGAATAGCATTACTGCTTCAAAAAACATTGTCATATATGAATTTTGTGTTATTAATTCTCAATTAATTAACATTCGCATTAATCTAGATTCAATTAATGAATTTTGATCTACATGAATTTAGAGTTATTATGATAAATTTATTTTTATTCATATATTCAGAAATTTTAATGGGTGCTTAAATTCATGTATCAGCAATTAATTTTTATATATCAAATGTAGTATAGAAAAGTTGTTCATTTGTAGTATTTTATCATCGCAAAAAATTTGAATCATAGAAATTGAGTTTTAAGGGGACAATTTTATTCTCTTAAATTTTATTTTCTTTAATTCGTTTGAGCATCATCAAATTATTCCCATAAATTGGCATTAAATATTACTTTTACAACACTTATAAAACATTTCAAAATAAATCTTCACTTATTAATAAAAAAAAGTTAATTACTTTGGCTATAATTATTAATCAGACTGATTATTGTAGTGTGAACTTAATTAGTTATTTCTTATGAACTTATTTCCAAAATTTGTTTGAAAGAAATAGATTTCCTTTACATTACTCAAAAGAGAAACAACTTGGAAATAGCCAAAAACGAGTAATATGCTAATATATTTTATTGGTAGTAAAATACAATATTGATGCATCTGTTTAGTACACATTAAAATTTTCATTTTTATTTTTCTACTCATTTTCAACCACACATTTTTCAATAAAATAATATTTTTCATCACATCAATAGCATTTTCTTCTTTTTCAACCACACATTCTCCATGAATCTACTATTCCAGAATACATTCTTCCAAAATAATGTGACTCAAACACACCCTGAATTAGAAAATGAGCGTTGTTTGCTTAGCTTAAACGCTAAAATATATCAAATTTGACTTTTCAATTGTACGATCTTTCGAAAAGTTAAAAAGAAAAAAGTCATTTTTTTTTCTTTTACTTTTAAGCTCACCAAGGACGATTAATAATAGTTATTTACCAAATGAAAACGTTGGAATAATTATATGTGATTATTAAAATAATACTCTTAAATCATTACGGAAAGCCCAAAACGCTGCCTCTTAATTTAAAATAGTTGGGTTAGTAACTTAGTCGTCTGTTTGCCGGCACTGTGACAGGGGAGGGGAAGAACGACGAGAGAAATAAAGTTTTTTTAACTATGTAACGTTAAAATAAGTAACTTATTATATATTTAAATAATAAGTTAGTTATTTTCTAAAAAGTTAACACGCAAACATAAAAAATTAACCTTTTGTCTTTACACTACCTGTAAATACCAAAACTCAACCTAAAAATCAAGATTGATCATCAAACAAAGATGAGTTACTCTATATTCTACATATTTTGGAGGTGAGAAATGACGCTTGATCATCAAACAAAGATGAATTACTCAAGATTCTTGAAATTATTCAACCAAAATCAAGATTTCATTCAATTCTTCCATCTTTTCTTGATCCGGGTGATTTTTTTTCCATATTATCTTGTATAATTTAATTAATAGGATGATAGGCTAGTTCGTCTTTCGTATTGGATGAATCATGAATCCTGTTTTTTTTTTTTTTTAATTCATGACAATTAATTTAGTATTTCTTAATCATTCTTGATTGGTTTTTTTATTCTCATTGAACTATATAATTACTAGATCATCAATTAGTTAGTAAGTTACTTGTTGTAGTGTATGATTACTCACAGTAAGTCTAGAAAGCAGCAAAATCAACAAATGAGTAACATGCATTATGAATAATATTTATAACATATGCAATCATATGTGATAAATTATGTGAATCAATATATGTTTTTCATATAAATTTGGACTAGGAATAAGATCGGTTTGTGTTAGATATAAAATTTAATATATCTTGGAAAATAATATTGAATATAAGCAAATTATCGATTGTTTTAAATGCATGAATTTACTAGATTATACATTAAGAATTGAAATAAATGGTAATAGGAGGAGGATTCAAGATTCCAATACAAACATTCACATACTAGATAAATACTTCATTTACTTTTTTAATTTATAATTATTATAGAAAGCATACAAACCATCTCTTTTGATATTACAGACGTCAACTTTGATAAAAGTTATTGAACTGGATATTAGACATTATTCCTCGTGGGAACGATAAACCCGAAATCCACTTATTTCTATTACTTATACAACAATCTCGTACACTTGTTGATTTTAAGGTAACAATCATCTTGAAATAATGACATATGGCAATGGTTATGCAAAATGGATAACCGTTCAATTTATTCATTGATATGTGTTGAAGTTGAACATTGATGGAGATGATATAAAAAATCATATTATCTTTGCAAGATATAATACTATAAAATTGTTTGTCAAAGTAAATTGTCTGAAAAATGAAATTGATAGATTCATGAACTTTTTTGTTACGTTTTACAAATTCTTGGTTATACAAGGGTTATACTTCTATTATATAAGGCTCATACTTCGATTATATACATTGATAGTCATCTTGTGTACTTTCATCGTTCTCATTTAGAAGAGACAACCTCCTGATTGACAACTCTTGTTGTTGAAGGACCACCAACCAGGTATGAGGTACGTGGTCGCTTTTAACCAATCTGTAAATCATCCAGAAGAGTTGTTTGATCGGGAAGATAATAAAGCAGTGGACAATATTAAGGAAAAAAAATGGAAACTAAAATATCTTTCATCACACTATGTAGCAACATGAACTTAGAATCAAAGTATGAATGCTCAAAGTGGTGCAAATATCTATTTTTGTGCTACTGATGCCACTGAAGCATCCCTTGATATTAGGTCTGTTCTTGTAATGATTTGCTGCTATAAGTATTGTCTTCCGCGAATCTTTATTTAGCTCGTTTGGTCTATTTCTTCGGTGGAGCTTTAAGAAGTAGAAGCTTCATGGCAAAGCTTCAAACAAAGAGGTTGGGTTGTTCACTTCATTGATTTGACTTCACTTTACTTAAGATTAAAGATAGGGGACGATAGGCAGTGAAAAAGGCTCATTTAGTAGACAATGAGCGAGCAGCAAACACCTACTCCTATTAAAATGAAAAGTGGCAAGCGGAACTTAAAGAAAAGAAGCCCTTTTCTACAAATCTTTCTATAATATAAGAGAAGCCTAATGGTGTAACTCTTTCTTGAATAGGAAGGGGAACAGTCTCACTTCCTTCTGGTTTTCTTTCCAAGGTTTTCCATGTGCGTGGGTTGGATAAAAACCTTATTTCCTTCCTTGCCAACTGCCCTCTAGAAAGGGGATTCCCCTAATTCGACTGTGATCGAGATCTCTTCGTTCTGCGAATGTGCCTGCATTTTTTTATTTCCTTTTTGAAACATAACAAATTATTCTCTTGGATTTCTAGGACTAAAAGAGACTGTGTTAGGAGGAGTTCAATCTATTAGCTCAAACATTCAACAGTAATATATGCAAGAATTGAAAAGTGGTAATTGGGTCAAATAGGCTATTTGATAATACAAATTGGAATTTTAGCCTTTGACCAGAATTATATTTTGAAAATAAATATTTTAAATCATAACTTTTAAATTACCTAATCTACCATCATTCAACAACACGCAAGTTTCCCTTTTCTCACAACAATTGAATCCTCAAAACCCTATCTTCTCTCTTTCCCCAAACCGTTCCTCTGTGCATTTCTTTCCCCAAACATTTCCTCGCCATTCCAGTCTACATTTCTTTCCCCAAACCGTTCGTCTCTGCACTCATTTGCCTTGGTCTTGGTCGTCCGATTCGTCTCTGCGTTTCTTTCCCCAAACCAAGTCTTTGTTAATTCATTGTATTGCGAAAGGTGGATTTTTTTTCTATGAAGGTTTCATCCATTTTCCAAGATTGACAGAACTGGAACTCGTGAACACCCACTTCTAAGAACCAATTTCATAGTGGGCTATCATCAGGTATGAATGTTTCCTCAAATGTTCACTTTTGCTACGATTAATTAAGCAATCGCCTGTTACTGTGATTAATGTGGTTTGATTTATCAAGTTTTAAGGAGTGTCGTTTTATGTATTTGTAAAGCTGTTGTGGAGGAAAGGGTAGGAATAGAACTTGTGTAGTCAGTGAGTCGGTGGGCCTAAATTAGAGTTTTTGCAACTGAGTCCAAACGAAGGACCTTCTTGAGCAGTTCATAAAATCGCAAAGAGAATGAGTGGTAGGTGGGGTGGACTCCAATCGGTGCAATCTATAGCACTACCTTATGGTAAGAAGGTATAATTGAGGTAGCGTGAAATTTGCTAGAACCAAGGAGAGTTGGTGGCAGTCATGTTCAAGTTCGAATTGAGCAGCTTGCAAGGAAGAGGGTCTTGAAGTTGGGAAGGGCACTGTACTGATTTTTTCTCAAGAGAAAATAGTTGAAACTTACTTAAATCTGAGTCATTATTCTGACTAATAAACTTCATGCAAACATTTGTTGAGTAATCCTTTTTTTTTAATAAGCTACATATAACATGATGTTTGCTTTCTCATCCAATTCTAGACATAGTTGATGGTCCAAACTATAGAATATACTATTATAGAATATAGTAAAATCTATAATGATGAATCTATTATTAGATACTGGAAACAAAACAGTAAAAAAAATGGCTATTTTAGCTTGCTCCTTTTTTGGCAACATATAACAGCTTGTATCCTTCAATCCACTGCCCTTACTTTTCCTTTGAATGTTTTAAATGGTGAAAATTGCATTTATTTAGTTGAGCTTGTGTAATTGATATGTTATTTGCCTAGTCTTCCAATATGACATTCTGAAGTTGATCTAGTTTTGAAAATGGCGCCCTGTCATTTATGAAATTCTGAAAAATGTCATCTTGCCATTTATCTGTTTTTGAAAATGAATTGTACTAAATATCACTTAACATTACTGTAAATTCTTCATATTTGTTCATTGATGTAGAAATGGAACACTCGTTTGAGTTCGTAATTCCCGTTGAAGATAGAATTAAAGGTAGACCTTCACAGAAGTGCTTCCTTCACAAATTTGATTATGTTCGAGAGATGTTAGATGATGTTCACCAAAAAATGCTCATGGAATCTTGTTTTGGACAAATATATCAAATGAAGCGTATACCTTTTTCAGCCCAACTAATCCACCAGCTTGTAATGAGGATGATTAGGACGAAAAAACAAAATGAGGTCTGGTTTTCAATTGGTGGTAAGCCAACAAGATTTTCATTATATGAGTTCACATTGATAACGGGATTGAGAGCTAGTGAGGAACCTTCTTTGGAGTCCCATATTGTAAATAATGATAGACTGGTGAATAAACACTTTAAAAAGTGCAAGAAAGGCATAATTGTTTACAATTTGAAGGAAGCTATTGAAAGTCGCAAGGTGTCTATGAAAGACAAGTACAAGATTGGGCTTGTATATATTTTGGAAACGGTATTACTGCCCAAAGAAAACTACACATATATAAATTTAGAACACTTGTCAATGGTTGATGACTTAGAGGCTTTTAATAGTTATCCTTGGGGGAGAAAGGCGTTTGCCCGCACTATTGATGTCTTCACGAGAGATTGGAGGTTATTGGTAAAGTCATACTTGGCAAATAATGAGAAATATCCATATTCAGTTTATGGATTTCCGCTCGCGTTGCAGGTAATGCTTTTAAAATAACAATTTATTATTCATTCTATTTAGATTGTAATATTGTGAATCTTATGCAGATTTGGGCTTATGAAGCCATACCATCTATCGGAAGGAGATATGCTGACAATGTAGAGGAGGCTGACCTCCCAAGGATACGTCGATGGAATTCTTCTGAAATGCCTAACTCCAAGGATATTTGTGCAAGTCTGGAGGAACCAAATGTAAGTATAGTTGGAATGTAGATTATAATATATTGTATATTTTCTGAAAACTAAGTGTACCTCTCATTTTTTATATAGATTGTAGTTCATTGCACGCTCAAGCCTACGCTGGAGGAGGCTTCTAAAGCATATTGGATGGAGATTCATCCATTTAGTGATGAAGTGGACGATCCAACTGTTGATAGCTTTGTGGATAATGTAAATGGAGCGGATTCGTCCATTCATGCTGACAGTCCTCACCAAGCTTGTCAGACTCCTAATGCCTCTACATTTTCCCGGGATCCATCTTCCTTTTGTAGGCCGCCTACTTCTACGGATGCTCATACATTTCATCCGGGACCATCTACATCATATCCGTCTCTTTATCCATCTAGAGATGAGTTCGCTGAGGAATTAAGGATACAATTAGTACAGATAGTTGAGACTTTAGACAGGAAAAATGAAAGGCGAATAAAGGAGATGCGTTCTTACATGGATCAAAAGTTTGATTGTGTTTCATCTTTGTGTACACAAATTAACGAAAAGGTATCATCTATTGTGCATTGGATTAAGAATTCTAACCCATCGACACTTTACATATATCACTCTCCTTCTCGCGGTGGATTTATGAACACTAGAGAGGAACGTGTTGATGTGAATGAGGATCCAGTTCCTATAGAAGTGGGAAATGATGAGAATGAGGACGGCAATGAGCAAAGACAAGTATTTGATGACTTGTTGGTAAATGAGCCGGTTCCTACAGATGGAAATGACCTAAAACAAGCAACTGATGCTAATTCTGATCCAATGCTTCTAGAAGTGGAAAATGATGAGAATGAAGATGTCAATGAGCAAAGACAAGTGTGTGATGACTTGTTGGTAAATGAACCAGTTCCTATAGATGGCAATGAACTAAAACAAGGTGTTTATGTGAATGAGGATCCAATTCCTGTAGAAGTGGCAAATGAGCAAGGACAAGTACCATACACGTTGAATAATGATCAAACTCATGTGGAGTCAGTCCCTGTATTGGTAGAAGATGGGTCTAATGACTCAAGTCAAAATGGACGCGGGATGAGAATTAAGAAAAGATCACTCGTTCTTCGATCTCCTTTTACAAATCCAAAGAAGAGAAGGAAGCTTGACAATGTTAATGCATTTGACCCATTTCGAGAGCTTGATCCGGCTAAGGCATATGACTTAGAGAATTGGTTGGTTAATGCTACTGACAGGTATCTGTCAAATAATGTAATTATTTCTATGAAGTTACAACATATATGTTCTTATGTTATTTGTTTTCATGCAGTGCACATGTGGAATTGATGTTGTTTACGAAGCCAAAACTTTTTTTTGAAGATATTCAGAAGCAACATGGATGGCTCAGTAGTGATGTAATCTTTTGAACATTCTGTATTTTGCTTATACTTTATTTCATTCTTAATAGTTATATACATTTGCAGCACATTGAAATAGCATTATATTTGATGAGGGCACGAATGGAGACGCATCCTACTGTGTTCGCACAAGATTGTGCAATTTTAGATTGTGCTTTTACCAACATGTGCAGTAAGAGGTTTGAAGAATTCGAGTTGCATATGAAAGAAAAAAACCCAATACAGGACTTCAAATGGTTGAAAAAATGTCAAGATACGTATATGGTAAAAGTCCAGAGCGGAGCAAGCAATGGGATTCTTGTATGTCGCTGTATATTCCTTGCAATGTGGAAATGAAACACTGGATTGCTCTTCATGTGGACATTGTCGAGCGAACTATATACGTATACGACAGCATGAAGAGTAGCACACGTTTTGGAAAATTGCAAAAAATCATGCGTCCAATTGTGAAGGTGATTCCCAGAATGATGAAGGAGAGTCTGTTGTTTGGGGAAGATTATCCTGAAAATCAGTTTCAATGGCGTCGTCATACAGATGTTCCACAACAAAAAAATGCGTGAGTTATCCATATTTAACCTTCTTTTTATTTTAATTGCTCTAATAATACATATGTTTTATTTATTATTGTAAATATCTGTGCAGGGGAGACTGCGGAATATACACTATCAAGTTTATAGAACTTTTGTCGGCCGGATTAGACGTGAAACTTATATCTGATGATATGATTGACTGTTGGAGACAGAAACTAGCTGCTGAAGTTTTTGCTATGCATTTCGATCCATGATTGTTTTCGTTGTATGTATTTCAATTTCATGTGGTCGGAAGACAGAGGACTTAGATGTTACTTTTGTCTAGATGGTAGTGTTTTGTATGATGTAGTTGGAAAACAAGTACATGGATACTGATTTTGTCTAGTTAGTATAATTTCATGCGATCGAAGGACATGACTTAGTGATAGGAATGTAAAATGCATATCTTTCCCTCCTTATTTTATGCGCTCGTATGTTTATTTTGTGCTAAAATGTACTCATTACGCTCATATTTTGATTTAGGTGGCAATTCTATGGATATCCCGTAATTTGGAAGAGATATGTGAAAATGACCAAAATGGAAGAAAGTGAAAGTTCAAGGACTAAAGTGCAAATATTCTAAACTTGTTTCTAACCTTGTGATGAAGATTCGAGAGTGTTAGAGGTCAATTGGATGAAGAAAGGATTCAAAGGGATGAAATATGGCCAAGACATTTTCACATATCAACTTTCAAGCTGAAAAGTTTTGCATAGATTTTCAGCCTCATATTGAGACCAATTTTGGACATGGTAAACAATCGAATTTGAAGATGGTTTCTGAATCAAAGTTTTATCCCTTTGAGTTAGCTTTACAACGCATCTTGAATCGCTTCAATCGGATATCGAAAAAAGAAGTTATGGCCAAAATACTAAAGGCTGTCCGGAGGAAGTTTCGTAAAACCATGCGGCCGCAAGCCTTTAATTCCATGCGGCCGCATAGACCATTCCCGAGAGTTAAAGTGCCGATTTCACTTGTTCCTTCCGGCCGCATGGTTCATTTCCGGGACGAAAATTCTGATTTCCTAATTTCAATCAAACACTTATGGAAACAAATCTTTTTACACTTTATAAACCCTAAAACACAACCAGAACGTGGAGAACGCCTCACAACTCTATTCTTCTCTATTTTTCTCTTATATTCATGAATTGTAACTAAACTTTTACACTTGGTCGAAGGAGATTGAAGCCTCGGAACCACATATTGTGAGATCTAAATGGTTTTTCTTAATTTAATTCATGTTTTTGAGTATTAAATATTTTTCTGCACTTATTTCTATGATTGTTATGTTTAATTGCTAGGAGGTCTACTAGTTTATTATTCGTTGCAATCTACCGCTGAGTTAAATATCAAATTCGTAATTGTTTGATCCATTTAACTTGTGAAGCACTAGGATTTGATGATTTTCTGCGATAGAGGTTATTGAATTTTAAGAAGAATGTTTAAATAGATTGAATTAAACCGCTGGTGTGTTGTGTTATCTGAAGTTCATTCGAGTTTTTCTCTAGTGTGTTAAGAGCTGTGTATTAAATTGAATCTTTAGCGCTGGTCTGGGGATTATTTGATAATTAGGATTAATTAGAACGTTGGTTTCTAACTAACTAAAATTAAGGAGAAATAGGAAAATTATTCCAACGGTGAATATTCAAAATATGAATTGAATTATCCTTGCATCTATGATCAGTTGTGGATTTTCGAAGGTGGATATTGACTTGGACCAAGATTAGTCTTTTGATTGTTTTCGTTAATTTAATTTTCATTGTTATTAATTGCGTTATTTACAATTGTTTGCATACAAAAACCCCATAATCATTGTACAGAGCATAAAATATTAAATTACACACTTTTCGTGGGATCGACCCTTACTTCCATTACTACATTAGTTTTAGAAGTTTAAAGACTATTTTTGGGTGCCTACGACAGCACACCACTTAGATGCTAGTTCTATTTAGCTGGTAGTGTTTTGTATGATTTTGTTGGTAAACATGCTGTCGGAGGACATGACTTAGATGCATGGATGCTGATTTTGTCTAGATGGTAGTGTAATTTCATGCGGTCGGAGGACATGATTTATATGCTAATTCTATTTTGCTGGTAGTGTTTTGTATCATTTAGTTGGTAAACAAGGGCATGGATGTTGATTTTGTCTAGTTAGTTAGTGTTGATTTTTATGATCGATTCATATGTTTTCCATTGTAACAATGTTTTATTCAAACTTTCAAAAAGTCAGGGGTGAAAATGAGTTGCAGTTTTCATGACAGCATTTATATTCATGCGATAGAAAAACAGAATGTATATGCGAATTCACCCAGGCTGAAAAACGGCAGTGATACGTTTAAAACGAAAACATGCCATGTTGAGTCACGGGGTCTCGACTTCACTATAAGACAAGTCTTGGAAAATCAGACATGACTTGTGGGGGCTGAATGAACCAAAGTAATGCGAATTCAACACTGAAGTAGAAAAATGGCAGTCATACGATTAAAACGTCCATGCACCATTTTAGGTATTCAAAACAGCAATCACTAAATGAGTAGAACTGAACACGAAATGCGTAAAACGTCAGCTATGCGTTTAAAATGACAACATGTCGTTTTGGGTTACAAGGTCTCGACTTGTGGGGGCTGAATGAACCAAAGTGATGCGAATTCAACACTGAAGTAGAAAAATGGCAGTCATACGATTAAAACGTCTTTGCGCCATTTTAGGTATTCAAAACAACAATCACTAAATGAGTAGAACTGAACACTAAATGCGTAAAACGTCAGCTATGCGTTTAAAATGACAACATGCCGTTTTTCCGTCCAAATACCTTTTAAACCCTAAACCCTATACCCTAAATGGTAACCATCCGTTTAAAATGATCAGGTTCCGTTTGGGGTCATAGGATATCTATTTCTCTCCGAAACTAGTAAAATAATGTTTGAAACGTCATACATGACTCGTACACATTGAATGACTACACGTTTTAGGGGCATCAATTCACTCCGAAATCAAGAAAATATGCTTTGGACCATCATACATGACTCATACACATTAACCAATTGTAGGGTAGTTTCCAAGCCCGACCATGGAAAAGTAGTTAAAACCTTCATCCGACTACTTTTATGTGGTTACGGGCACGAATAAACCGAAACGAACGCTGAATGAGCCGAAACGTCAACTTCACGTTCAAAACGACCAAGTGCCGTTTTGGGTCACGGGGTCTCGATTTCACTCCGGAACTAGTAAAACAGTATTCGAAACATCATGCAAGACTCACTATCATTGGACGAAATGCACGCGCTATGCTTTGGATAACATACTAGCCACTTACATTTTTCATTTGTTGCTAATGGTAGGGTAGTTTCCAAGCCGAGTCATGGACTGATCAAATGTTTGGAAAAGTATTTAAAACCTTCATCCCACACTTTTATGTGGTTACGAGCTCGAATAAATCGAAACGAACACTGAATGAGCATAAACGTCATCTGCACGTTTAAAACGACCAGTTGCCGTTTTGGGTCATGGGGTATCGATTTCAACCATGGTCCTTCATCCATAGACAACAAACTTGAATTAATTGATACAAACTCTAAATTAGAAAAAATGTCAGTCATACGATTCAAATGACCAGATGACGTTTTAGTTTGAACAAAGTGCTGGTGTCATTGTTTCTAAAAAACTTGATCGAAATATGTATAAGAATTTAACTAAAACCATCACAATCTAAAACTCATGTTCAACAATTTTAAACATTAATACATCCATAGCAGACGTGAAGGAACAGAAATGAACACGAAATGAGTACAAACGTCGATCATACGTTTAAAATGAGCATATGTCGTTTTAATATGAACAGACAGTGCTGATGTCATTGTTTCCAAAAAACTTGATCGAAATAGCTATAAGAATTTAACTAAAACCATCACAATCTAAAACTCATGTTCAACAATTTTAAACATTAATACATCCATAACAGACGTGAAGGAACAGAAATGAACACGAAATGAGTACAAACGTCAGTCATACATTTAAAATGAGCATATGTCGTTTTAATCTGAACAGACAGTGCTGCTGTCATTGTTTCCAAAAAACTTGATCGAAATAACTATAAGAATTTAACTAAAACCATCACAATCTAAAACTCATGTTCAAAAATTTTAAACATTAATACATCCGTAACAGACGTGAAGGAACATAAATGAACACGAAATGAGTACAAACGTCAGCTATGCGTTTAAAATGAGCATCTGTCGTTTTAATTTGAACAGACAGTGCTGCTGTCATTGTTTCCAAAAAATTCGATCAAAATAGATATAAGAGTTTAACTAAAACCATCACAATCTAAAACTCATGTTCAACAATTTTAAACATTAATACATCCATAACAGACATGAAGGAATAGAAATGAACACGAAATGAGTACAAACGTCGGTCATACGTTTAAAATGAGCATATGTCGTTTTAATCTGAACAGACGGTGCTGCTGTCATTGTTTCCAAAAAACTTGATCGAAATAACTATAAGAATTTAACTAAAACCATCACAATCAAAAACTCATGTTCAACAATTTTAAACATTAATACATCCATAACAGACGTGAAGGAATAGAAATGAACACAAAATGAGTACAAACGTCGGTCATACGTTTAAAATGAGCATATGTCGTTTTAATCTGAACAGACTGCTGCTGTCATTGTTTCCAAAAAACTTGATCGAAATAAAAAAAAAAAAAAAAAAAAAAAAAAAAAAAAAAAAAAAAAAAAAAAAAAAAAAAAAAAAAAAAAAAAAAAAAAAAAAAAAAAAAAAAAAAAAAAAAAAAAAAAAAAAAAAAAAAAAAAAAAAAAAAAAAAAAAAAAAAAAAAAAAAAAAAAAAAAAAAAAAAAAAAAAAAAAAAAAAAAAAAAAAAAAAAAAAAAAAAAAAAAAAAAAAAAAAAAAAAAAAAAAAAAAAAAAAAAAAAAAAAAAAAAAAAAAAAAAAAAAAAAAAAAAAAAAAAAAAAAACAAAAAAAAAAAAAAAAAAAAAAAAAAAACAAAAAAAAAAAAAAAAAAAAAAAAACAACAAAAAAAAAAAAAAAAAAAAAAAAAAAAAAAAAAAAAAAAAAAAAAAAAAAAAAAAAAAAAAAAAAAAAAAAAAAAAAAAAAAAAAAAAAAAAAAAAAAAAAAAAAAAAAAAAAAAAAAAAAAAAAAAAAAAAAAAAAAAAAAAAAAAAAAAAAAAAAAAAAAAAAAAAAAAAAAAAAAAAAAAAAAAAAAAAAAAAAAAAAAAAAAAAAAAAAAAAAAAAAAAAAAAAAAAAAAAAAAAAAAAAAAAAAAAAAAAAAAAAAAAAAAAAAAAAAAAAAAAAAAAAAAAAAAAAAAAAAAAAAAAAAAAAAAAAAAAAAAAAAAAAAAAAAAAAAAAAAAAAAAAAAAAAAAAAAAAAAAAAAAAAAAAAAAAAAAAAAAAAAAAAAAAAAAAAAAAAAAAAAAAAATCATATTTTTTTGCCTGATATGTTTATCTGTATATATATAGATATTTATACTATATTAATTAACAGAATGTCGGCTAATTCGAATCAACAATAAATGGTATACGTCGGCCGAACGGTAAACTAAATTGACAACGAATGACGAACGTACCAGTTGGCATACACATTAAATGAACCAGGATAAAGCACAAACCTCCTCACAGAACATGGAATATGTGAATGGAATAGGTCAGACAAACAGTGAATGAAATCAACGACGAATGAGGAACATACCAATTGGCATAAACATTAAATGGAATGGGCACGTATTGAAGATGTTGAATTATAATCAATCCGGAAATTCAAACTTCGTCAGAAGATATGTATCGGTACAAGAATCAAGTACGGATATGAAGAAGGTAGGAGAATGTCGTAGATGTGCACGGATAGAGGAATGGCGGTGAATTTTAATATAATAAATTAAAATAAAATACTTAAACTACAAAAATATCTCTTTGCTTACCTCAACTTACTTATGCTATTCAATTAATAATAAACAGAATAGTGTAGTATTAATGTATAACAAATGGAATAGGTTAAATGAACAGTACGTCGGACAGATCATTCTAATTGATATTTGTTCAGATAAGTATCTTAATTGATTTTTTATTATTACGAAGAAGAGGGTAGTCCGCTATGAAGAGTCTACGAACAAAAAATTTGCATAAAGATATAAACAGGCCAGAAACAAAAGATTTGGATAAAGAAGAAATGAAATATTATGGAAAGATGTCAGCTAAGCGATTTTAATGGTAACAAATGAAATATGCTAATGTCGAGTGACATCAAACGTTATTTTTTTTATGTTTAAATACAATACGTGAAAATAATATATTTTGATTGATTCAATTGGCCGAACGGATTATTATTGTTTCACGTACTAAATAATAATGTTTAACCTACGAGGACAAAATATATGAGGACAAAATATATGAGTAATTTTGCATGTACGCACGGGGATACTGATTCTCGACGTGCGCGCACGAGGGTAGACGAAATCCTCGTGAGTGCACAACCGCGCAAGGAAATTATTATTTTTAAAGAATATATCCTATTGACCTTAAATTTTTATAAAGATTTTTTTTTTAATTCTTAATATCAACTTAATTGAAACAATTCAAATATTAATAAATACAAAATAATTACTGCGTATCTATTTATGAATTTGTAAAAATCATGATATTATTCCAAACAATATTTTATCCTATTGGGAAATATTTTTTTTTCTAATTAGGATTTATTTCTCTCAAATTATTAATAAATTATATATTTTCGGAACAAATTATGAGAGTATTTAATTTTAACAAATAGTATAGCAGCGTAATTTTTACAAATTTATATACTTTACGAAAAAGAAATAAATAGTAATTAAATTGTATTTATTAATATTTCAATTACTTGAATTAAGAACTAAAAAAAAATATCAAAAAAAAAGATATCCCCGTGCGCGTGCACGGGGAGATGAGGCAATTTTTTTTTCCTCCTCTTTATTTAGCTCAACTTGATACTGTTCGATATAAAATACTTGGTATACGAAATTCTTTAAAAATCAGCGTAATAATTATTATGTCACTTAAACCTATCAAATTGATAGTATTTTGTAATATTTTGTATTTTATTTATTAATAAATCATATGGGAAGCAAATAGTATATCCTCGTCATTTTTACAAATTTATATACTTTACGACAAATAAACAATAATTAATTTGTATTTATTAATGTTTCAATAGCTTGAATTAAGTTCATATTAAGAACTAAAAAAAATTATGTGAAAAAAAATTTCGACGTGTGCGCACGGGAAGAGTGAACTCCCCGTATAGCCTTTACTCCTGATAATTATATTGAAGCACATAATTGCACGAGTGTGATATTTTGTCTTCCTTACTTTTTACGTTTTCGGCATAAATAATTACGACATATTGGAGATTAAACATAGAGCAACTTTATTAATTGATTTACAGTTCTTATGTATGTTTAATAAAATCTAACAGAATGATATACATTTGGGTGAATTTTCAGGCAGCATCCCATGCAATTCAGAAGGAGACAATATTATACTTCTTTTCATTTAATTCTGAACGTATTGAATTGGAGTTTTAACCAAACAGTCAGTATTTTCGCAAAATAGTTCAAGGTCTCCATGCACATTCAATTTAATTGATTAGTCATATTAATTGGAAAAGAAATTTATCATGTTACCTATGGTGAAATGTATTTTAATTTTCTAATACGGTAGAGAAATAAATCCTGAATACAATATATTTCATTTCTTAATATGGTAGCTAATCAAATCTTGAATAAAATATGATTTGCTAACAAATAAAATAAATAATTTGACAGAAATCAATCCTGAATACAATATGATTTATTAATAAATAAAATAAAAAATATATGAAAATATAATCAATTTCATAAGTTTAGGTGACATAATAATTATCACGATAATTTTTAGAGATAGACTCTGAAGACAATATTATTTAGTAATAAATAAAATATAAAATAGTAGAAAATATAATAAATTTCATAAACTATATTCAAGTAACTCAAATATTAATAAATACAAAGTCATTATTTTTTTTCTGTTCAGAGTAAAGTATATAAAGTTGTAAAAATTACGATGAGATACTATTTGTTAAAAGTAAATACACTTAGAATTTCTTCCAAAAAAATATAATATATTCAGCAAGCTATTATTTTAATTTTCTAATACGGTAGAGGAATAAATCCTGAATACAATATATTTCATTTCTTAATACAGTAGCAAATCATTTGAGAGGAATAAATCCTGAACAAAATATGAAAAATGTCAGCTATGCGATTTTAATGTTTAAATATAATACGTGAAAATAATATATTTTCATTGATTCAATTGTCCAAACGGATTATTATTGTTTCACGTACTGAATATTAGTGTTCAACCTACTACGGAAAAATATATCAATAATATTCCAGTATCTATTTATGAATTTGTAAAAATCATGATATTATTCCAAACAATATTTTATCTTATTGGGAAATATATTTTTTTCTAATCAGGATTTGTTTCTCTCAAATTATTAATAAATCATATTTTTGCAAGAAATTATGAGTGTATTTAATTTTAACAAATAGTATATCAACGTAATTTTTACAAATTTATACACTTTACGATAAACAAATAAACAGTAATTAAATTGTATTTATTAATATTTCAATTGCTTGAACGAAGTTCACATTAAGAACTAAGAAAAAAAAATATGAAAAAAATTTCCCGTGCGCGCACGGGGAGTTCACTCACCCCCGTGCGCACACGGGGAGATAAGGGAAGGAAAAATATATATATATTATATTTTTGATTTTATTTTGACCTGATACTTTTCGGTATAAAATACTTCGTATACGGAATTTATCATATATATTACCTATGGTGAAATTTATTGTTAATATAACTAATGATACCAATATTCATTTTTTAGTAAATAAATTTCGTATAATAAATAGTTTATATGTACATATTGAAATAATATTATATTAATTTAATAGTATTAAAATAGGATAAAAAAAGGTAATTGTCTCATTTTCCGTGCTCGCATGGAGAACAATTATTTTCAGTTAAATATTTTTTTTTAGTTCTTAATATCAACCTAATTCGTACTAAATTTCGTATAATAAATAATTTGTACCTACATATTCAATTAAGTAGTAAAGAAATCATCCGTATGCCAGAACTGCAGTCAGGGAAGTAAAGTAGACGAAATAACAATTTGCATGAACTGTAAATAAATATAATATAAAATTCAACAAACCAGTTCAGGTGTGAAATATACGCCACGAGGTAAATAGTAAAATCAACGAAACGGTTTAGGTGTGAAATGCAGGTCACGAGGTGAATAGTAATATCAGCATCCTCTCTTTTAAGGTAAAGGGGATACATATTCCTCAATTAAATTTTTCCAGTGCACCAAATCACCAACATGAGATGCAACATCTGAATTATATTCCTCAAGTTTAAAAACTAATAACTTGAAAATCTCCTTATTTGAAGATTCATAGTTAGTAAGACGCTCAAGTTACTCAAAGAAATTAAAACGTTGTGCAAAAACCAAAATTGAGTTTGAATATGTGTTGATATACCATTAAAAGAGCGTGTACTTGGACAATACTAGAATGTCTTTTATCAGAAGGTTTGTTGTTTATATTGAATTGACAGGGGTACAATCTGATTGAGGTGAGCTTTGTTTTTGTCCTTTTCTTTTCCCTGAAATGAAATAAGGGTGATTACATTGTCACCACGATTTTTGTTTTTCGCACCATACTTTTAAACATTTTTCATACTTACAAACATGGTCATAAGTAAAATGTCATAAATAGACACACTGTCATTTTTTTTCCTTTTTCATATAACACCTTTGTTTGTTCCACCACTTATGAAACATCTAGTCATTCTATTACTAGATAGAAGTTCAATTTCATTACTAGCTTTCCTTCATGCTTTTTGGCTGCCAATTCCTTCTTCTCTTTTGGCTCATGTAATGAAACCCGATAGTACCACTTCCTCGGCCTTGACCCTTGAATCAACAAACCCAATTATTAAAAGGCAAGTTTCGCAGAGTGAAAGCATGTAAAGTGGAGTTTTTCTTCTAAAGATGTTCCTACCAGTGTGAAGGTAAATTTGTGGCACAATGATGCTATGCCCATTGGGCTTATGGAGTTGGCCTAGCTGGAAATCAATGGAAGCCCAACTAACTTAAAATCTGTTGTTTTAAAGTGGTGCAAGAAAACGTGATTTGTTGAAGGCTTGAAATCGTGTTCTCACTTACCTAATGAAATGAACGCCAATAGAGTCACCACGTGTCACCTCTAATGCTGTTGGATTGGCAACTGTTGAGTGACCCATTTAAAACGGCTTCTAGGGTTTGAGATACTTACTTTTGGCTTCGAGATTCTTCTAATTTTTCTCTTGTGCTCTCTTTGCGCCAATTTTCTCTCTTTGCTATAGAAGTCAAATAATCTCATTTGATTTCTGTCTTTCTCTCAATAGCCTGTAATCTTGAGTGATTTACTTGTATTGGAGTTTAATTCTTGAGTGAATCATGTAGTTAGTAAAGGAGAAATCTCATTGTGAAATATTCTGGGCTTGTCTGAGTGTCATCCCTGTTTGTAATCTGTCTTTGGGTCTGATTCAAGTTTGTATTGTGGTTGTTCTTGAGATTGAAGCGTGAATTGTAAAGTGTAGCTTGTGGGCTTCGTTCTGGTGGAAATAAAAGCTATGTTTATGTTCTTTATTTTTTGTGTTTTAATTTCAGTTCCTTACAATTTATATTTTCAATTCTATTTTTCGATTTCTTGCATATATTACTGTTGAATGTTTGAGCTAATAGATTGAACTCCTCCCAACAGTGGTATCAGAGCAGACTGGAAGGAGTTCTTGATACTGTTCGGACTTGATCTTGACAATGTGACCTTCTTTCTTGAGCTGCGATTCGATTTCTTGAAACCCTAACTAAGGGGCTTTAGCGAGATCTTTCCATTCTTGAATTATTCTTTAATAAATCAAGTTGTATATATGTTTTTGGGTATCCTGAATTGACTGAATTTATTGTCTTAAGTTGATAATGCCATGTTCTTCGTTTTACTATTTGGTTGATCTTTTATGCCTAGGTTGAGTTTACTGATTTGTTGGGTTAATTAACATTGTGTAGTTTATTCTGCATAGTATTTTTTTTTTTTTGAAAACTTGATTCTTGGCTTCTTGTAATTCATTTGTCCAGAAACCAAGAGTTGTTTGAAATTTGAGGGTTACTTGGATCACAGTCAAGATTCTTAATAATCTTGTTTTTTTTTCTGACAATCATTATTGCAGTATTACTTAAGCTTGATTAGTATTTGTATGTGATTTTGCCTCTATACAATATGGTTTGTATTGATTTGGTTAAATTGTGTGTAGTCTGATATAATTTTGAAATGCCTGTGCTCAATACTTGCAATTTGTGTTATCTGTTGTATCTCTTGAGTGTTGATACTTAATTGATTTGCATTACAAGTTATTGTTTAATGTCTGATTGATCTGCATATACCCATTTCATCCATATTTTTCAAAAGACTTCTTCAAAATTTGAAATGGAAGTTTTTAATGGCAATGAAGACTTTAGTCTCTGGCGCCAGAAAATGAGAGTTCTTTTACTTCAACAAAAATGTGTTAAGGCTATTGATGAGTCATGACCTACTGATTTTGAATCTAGTAAAGTAACTAAACAAGATGAAACTGCATGAAGTACTGTTTTCTTGCATTTGTCTGACAATATGATTAGAGAAATTTGTGAGACTAATACTACTGTTGAATTGTGGAAGAAATTGGAGAAAACTTATTTGAATAAAGATATGTCAAACAAGGTTTATCTCCTAAAATAGTTTTGTGGTTTTAAACTTGATCCATTCCTTGAGCTTGAGACCAATATTGATAGATTCAATAGATTAACTTGCGACATAACCAACTGTGACGAGAAACTCTCAGATGGGCAGTTGGCTGTGGTTTTATTAAATTCAATTGGTGATAAATATAAAGATGTTAAAAGTGCAATTGAATATGAGAGGGACACTCTAACAACTGAGGTGATCATCAATGCTTCAAGGTCTAAAGAGTTAGAATTAAAATTTGATAGGAAAGAATCTGTTAGTTGCATTAATTTGATGATGAAATCCAAGTTTAATCCCAAAAATGATTTTCAACAAGAAATCAGACATAAGAAAAATGGCAACTTTAAGGACAAATAAAATGAAGAACAAATGGAAAAAGTGTTTATATTGCCTAGAAAAAGGTCATTTTATTAAAGGGTGTCCTAAAGGACTTTTTGACTTTAAAAATAAGTCTAAATGATGGTGGGGTTGCTTTGTCTTATAATGATTCTAATATTGATGAAATTTATGTGATGTTAGCTATCCACCTTGTCAAGAGTGGATTATTGACTCCGGTTGCACCTACCATATGTATCCTAATAAGGAATTGTTTACAAATTTTGAAAATATAACTGATGGTAAGGTTTTAATGGGTAATTACATGACATGTCAAATTAAAGGTGTTGGAACTATCACTTGGAACTTAAAAGGGAATAATAAGTTGATTCTTGAAAAGATAAGATGTGTTCCTGATTTGTAAAGAAATCTGATTTCTTTAGAGATTTTGTATTACCTTAACTATGACATTGTGATCAATAAGGGATACATTAAAAATCTTGAGGGACTCTCAACTGATAGTAGAAGTTCCCAAGAGACATGACATTTACATTTTACAAACTAAAAATTTTTTAGAGTTCACTTCAGCAGTAATCTCTGCCCCAAATGATAAATCACAAATATGACACAAGATATTGGGCCATATTAGTTATAAAGGTCTTTGGATTTTGAAAAAAGAAACAGGGTGCTTTTGGTAAAGATTACAAGTTTTTGTGACTATTGCATTCTAGGAAAGCATAATGGATTACCTTTTCTCTCTGGAATACATAAATCTGTCTCATACTTGAATATTTGCATGCTGATCTGTGGGAACCAGCAACTCTGGGTACACATTCTGGTTTTAAATATTATTTGCTTGTCATTGATGATTTTTCAAGAAAAAATTGGACTTTTTTTTTAAAATCAAAATCTGACTCATTTAATGTTTTTAAAGAATGAAAACTTTTAAATGAAAACCAAACCGATAAGAAATTTAAAGTTTTAAGAACTGATAATGGTTTGGAATGATGCAATTATGAGTTTGATGAATTGTGCAAATTATCTTGTATGTTAAGGTATAGAACTGTAACACACACACACCACAAAAAAAATGGCTTGGCTGAAAGAATAAATCGTACTATTCTTGATAAAGTGAGATGCATGTTGTTGTGTTCTGGCCAGCCTAAATTTTTTTAGGTGAAGCAGTTAAGACTGCTAGTTATCTAATTAATAGATGCCTTTCTAGTGCTATAGACTTTAAGATCCCTGAAGACAAATGGAGAGGAAACCCAGTTGACTTTAGCAACTTGAGGGTTTTTGGGTGTGCAGCCTTTGCACATCAAACTGAAGGTAAATTGGAACCTAGAGCCCTTAAGTGTGTTTTTTTGGGGCTACGGGGAAAGGGTTAAATGCTATAGACTATGGGTGAGAGAGCTTAAAGGCTATAAGGTCATTATAAGTAGAAATGTGGTATTTAATGAGGATGACCTGCCCTGTTTTAAGTCTGAACAGTAACCTGTAGACTTGTTTTAGACCCTTGAACAATCTGAAAATGTGAGGAAAAAGGTTGAGATTGAGGTGAAGCAATCTGAGAAAGGTTCTGACCAATCTGCCCCTCAAAATGATGAAGAACTTGAAGCTGAAAATAAATCTGTTGAGATTTCTGAGGTTGATTTAGAGCCTGTACAGCCCCTTGATGATTACCAACTTGTTAGGGATAGGGAAAGAATGACCATTAGACCTCTAGCTAGATTTGAAGATGATGTTTTCTTGCTGTCCTATCATGATATGATTGAGGAAGAACCTGAATTCTATGAGGAAGCTTTGAGTAGCAAAGATTCCAAACAATGGCTTGCAGCCATGCAAAATGAAATTGAGTCTCTCAACAAAAATAAGATATGGATTTTGGTAAAAAGATCGGAGGGTAAGGTTGTTGTAGATGTAAATGGATTTTTAAAATAAAAAAGGGTGAACAAAGTGAGAATGACATAAGATACAAAGCTCGTTTGGTAGCTAAAGGTTTTACTCAAAAAGGAGTTGATTTCAATGAAATTTTTTCACCTGTAATAAAGTTTACTACAGTTCGTGTCATTCTTGCTTTGGCCACCCAATTTAATTGAGAATTAGACCAATTAGATGTAAAAATTGCTTTTCTAAATGGAGATTTAGATGAAACCATTTACATGAAACAACCTAGAGGATTTGAAGTGAACAAGAAAACCAACTTAGTATGTCTTATTAAGAAATCTCTATATGGCTTAAAACAAGCTCCAAAACAATGGTATAAAAAATTTGATAATTTTGTCTTTGGACTTGGGTTTAAGAGAAGTAACTTCGATACTTGTCTTTATTGTAAGGGAAATGGTGGAGCTAATCCCCTTTACCTACTCCTTTATGTGGATGACATGATATTAGCAAGTCATGATATAAAAGAGATTGAAGAAATTAAAGACAAACTAAAATCTGAATTTGAAATGAAGGACTTAGGTACGGTTAGAAAGATTTTAGGTATGGAAGTTAAGAGAGATAAAAAAGAAAGCACACTAAGTTTTAGCCAAAAATCTTATATTTTGAAATTACTTAGCAAGTTTTCTATGGCTGAATCCAAAAGTGTTAGTGTCCTCTTGGCTAATCATTTTAAACTATCAAATGATTTATGTCCTAAAATAAAAGAAAAGTTTGAAAGAATGGCACAAGTGCCTTATCCAAATGCAGTTTGGTCTATAATGTATTTCATGGTGTGTTCTAGACCAGATATGACATATTTTATAAGTGTTTTGAGTAGATATATGTCAACTCCAGGTGAAGCACATTGAAAAGCCATGCAGTGGTTTCTTAGGTACATTAAGGGGACCTCAAACTTGGGGATTCAGTTTAGAAAACAAGTTGGAGGTGTTATTTTGAAAGAGTTTACTAGTTCTGATTATGGAGGTGATAGAGATAACAGAAAATCTACTTCATCATACATGTATACTTTGTGTAATTCTTGCATAAGTTGGAAATCCCATCTCCAAAAGATTGTGACTTTGTCTTCAACTGATGCTGAATACATTGCAGCCATCGATGCAATCAAAAAAGGAATTTGGTTAAAAAGGTTATTTAATGAATTTGGTTTTGTTAAAGAAGTAGTTCTTTATTCTGATAGTCAATTTGCAATTCATTTAAATAAAAATCTTGTTTTGCATAATAGATCTAAGCATGTTGATATTAGATTTGATTTTATTGGAGATATTATTTCATAAGGCGTTGTGAAACTTGAAAAGATATCTACTAATTACAACTTTGTTGATGTAGGTACTAAAGTACTGCCCTTAAACAAGTTCATGGACTGCTTGACCTTGTTGAATGTGGTTCCTTGATGATCTGTGGATGTTGCAATATGTGATGATGATATCTATGATAGATGAATAACCACTAATGAATTTGAATCATTGTACCAAAGGTAGAGTAGGAAGGGAAATTTGTTGCACAATGATGCTATGCCCATTGGCCTTATTGAGTTGGCCCAGCTGGAAATCAGTGGAGGCCCAGCTTACTTAAAATCTATTATTTTAAAGTGGTGCAAGCAAACGTGATTTGTTGAAGGCTTAAAACCGTGTTCTCACTTACCTGATGAAATGAACTCCAATGGAGTCACCACATGTCACCTTCAACGCCGTTGGATTGGCGACTGTTGAGTGACCCATTTGAAAGGGCTTATAGGGTTCGAGAGACTTACTTTTGGCTTCGAGATTCTTCTAATTTTTCTCTCGTGCTCTCTCTGCACCGCTTCGAGTTTTCTCTCTTTGCTGTAGAAATCAAATAATCTCATTTGATTTTTGTCTTTGTCTCAATAGCCTGTAATCTTGAGTGATTTACTTGTATTGAAGTTTGATTCTTGAGTGAATCGTGTAGTTAGCAAATGAGAAATATTTTGGGCTTGTTCGAGTGTCATCCATGTTTGTAATCTGTCTTTGGGTCCGATTCAAGTTTGTACTGTGGTTGTTCTTGAGATTGAAGCATGAACTGTAAAGTGTAGCTTGTGCGCTTCGTTCTGGTGGAAATAAAAGCTATGTTTCTGTTCTTTATTTTTTGCGTTTTAATTTCAATTCCTCACAGTTTATATTTTCAATTCTATTTTTCGATTTCTTGCATATATTGCCGTTGAATGTTTGAGATAATAGATTGAACTCCTCCAAACACAGTGTCTCTTTTAGTCCTAGAAATCCAAGAGAATAATTTGTTATGTTTTAAAAAAGAAATAAAAAGATGCAGGCACATTCGCAGAACGAAGAGATCTCGATCACAGTCGAATTACGGGAATCCCCTTTCTAAAGGGCAGTTGGCAAGGAAGGAAATAAGGTTTTTATCCAACCCACGCACATGGAAACCTTGGAAAGAAAACCAAAAGGAAGTGAGACTGTTCCCCTTCGTATTCAAGAAAGAGTTACACCATTAGGCTTCTCTTACATTATAGAAAGATTTGTAGAAAAGGGCTTCTTTTCTTTAAGTTCCGCTTGCTACTTTTCATTTTGATAGGAGTAAGTGTTTGCTGCTCGCTCATTGTCTACTAAATGAGTCTTTTTCACTGCCTATCATCCCCTATCTTTAATCTTAAGTAAAGTGAAGTCAAATCAATGAAGTGAACAACCCAACCTCTTTGTTTGAAGCTTTGCCAGGAAGCTTCTACTTCTTAAAGCTCCACCAAGAAATCGACCAAACGAGCTAAATAAAGATTCGTGGAAGACAATACTTATAGCAGCAAAACATTACAAGAACAGACCTAATATCAAGGGATGCTTCAGTGGCATCAGTAGCACAAAAATAGGTATTTGCACCACTTTGAGCATTCATACTTTGATTCTAAGTTCATGTTGCTATATAGTGTGATGAAAGATATTTTAGTTTCCATTTTTTTTTCCTTAATATTGTCCACTGCTTTATTATCTTCCTGATCAAACAACTCTTCTGGATGATTTACAGATTGGTTAAAAGCGACCACGTACCTCATACCTGGTTGGTGGTCCTTCAACAACAAGAGTTGTCAATCAGGAGGTTGTCTCTTCTAAATGAGAACGACGAAAGTACACAAGATGACAATCAATGTATATAATCGAAGTATGAGCCTTATATAATAGAAGTATAACCCTTGTATAACCAAGAATTTGTAAAACGTAACAAAAAAGTTCATGAATCTATCAAATTCTATCAATTTCATTTTTCAGACAATTTACTTTGACAAACAATTTTATAGTATTATATCTTGCAAAGATAATATGATTTTTATATCATCTCCATCAATGTTCAACTTCAACATATATCAATGAATAAATTGAACGGTTATCCATTTTGCATAACCATTGCCATATGTCATTATTTCAAGATGATTGTTACCTTAAAATCAACAAGTGTACGAGATTGTTGTATAAGTAATAGAAATAAGTGGATTTCGAGTTTATCGTCCCACGAGGAATAGTCTAATATCCAGTTCAATAACTTTGATCAAATTTGACGTCTCTAATATCAAAAGAGATGGTTTGTATGCTTTCTATACTAATTCTAAATTAAAAAAGTAAATGGAGTATTTATCTAGTATATGAATGTTTGTATTGGACTATTGAATCCTCCTATTACCATTTATTTCAATTCTTAATGTGTAATCTAGTGAATTCATGCATTCAAAACAATCGATAATTTGCTTATATTCATTATTCTTTTTCAAGATATATTAAATTTTATATCTAACACGACCCGATCTTATTCCTAGTCCGAATTTATATGAAAAACATGCATTGATTCACATAATTTATCACATATGATTGCATATGTCATAAATATTATTCATAATGCATGTTACTCATTTGTTGATTTTGCTGCTTTCTAGACTTACTATGAGTAATTATACACTACAACAAGTAACTTACTAACTAATTGATGATCTAGTAATTAAATAGTTCAACGAGAATAAAAAAAACCAATCAAGAATGATTAAGAAATACTAAATTAATTATCATGAATTAAAAAAAAAAAAACAGGATTCATCATTCATCCAATACGAAAGAAGAACTAGCCTATCATCCTATTAATTAAATTATACAAGATAATATGGAAAAAAATCACCCGGATCAAGAAAATATGGAAGAATTGAATGAAATCTTGATTTTGGTTGAATAATTTCAAGAATTTTGAGTAATTCATCTTTGTTTGATGATCAAGCGTCGTTTCTCACCTCCAAAATATGTAGAATATAGAGTAACTCATCTTTGTTTGATGATCAATCTTGATTTTTAGGTTGAGTTTTTGTATTTACGGTGTAAAGACAAAAGGTTAATTTTTTATGTTTGCGTGTTAACTTTTTAGAAAATAACTAACTTATTATTTAAATATATAATAAGTTACTTATTTTAACGTTACATAGTTAAAAAAAAATTTAAATTATCATTTTCCTCTTCTTTATTTCTCTCGTCGTTCTTCCCCTCCCCTGTCACAGTGCCGGCAAACAGACGACTAACCCAACTATTTTAAATTAAGATGCAGCGTTCTGGGCTCTCTGTAATGATTTAAGAGTATCTTTCTATATATAAAAAGTGCCTATTTAACGGAATTTGTTGGTTTAACGGAAAAACTAACGGAATTTCTTGTTTTTAACGGAAATTTTTTTTTCACCACCCTCTACTTTCAAAATTATAATTAAATAATAATAATAATAATAAATTAGCATTTGATAATTCCTTCAAACTAAAATATCTTGGAGCTAACTTATCCGAATCGACTTTTTCCCGAATCTGATTTATATATATAATTACGATTTATCCAACGAGACCAATATTCATATATTTACGATAACTCCATCAATATCTAAATATTTGACACAAATAAAATATAAATTGATAAATGTATCATTTAGTCCCTAACTTTCAAAATATTAAAATATAGTATATAAAAATTGAATTATATTTTATGAAAATTTTTGGGGTATTACATTCTCACCCCCTTAAAATATTTTCGTCCTCGAAAATTTACCCGTCACTTACCAATACTAAGTCTAACACATGATATACATATATTATCGTAATACATATAATACTTTAACAATAAAATGAATTGTATTATTACTTAAAAAAGAGTAAAGACTTAAGCCATGCAAAAAGTTTAAACCTCCATTTGTTTCTTATTAAAAACCCATAAAAATGAAAAATATGACCGTTATCCATCACATCAATTTATCAATTTTGAATTTCTATCTCTTGTGTGGGGTCCAATAACGGCTATATTTTTCATTCTCATTCTACATTAATGAGAATCAAATGGAACCTAAGTAAATTCATCTTCTTACCCCTTAACATACCTTGAGTTTTCTGTTTGTGATTTTGGGTTGGAAATGACACCGAGAAGCACTTTATTTAATTATTTATCAATTATATAAACATTACATCATTAATTATTTAATTAACCAAAAACATTACATCTTTATTAATAACAAATTAATTCTTAAACAAAACTATTAAATATAAACTAAGCAAACGTGCATTGCACGTTGCTTACACCTAGTTATTTTAATAATCACATATAATTATTCCAACGTTTTCATTTGGTAAATAACTATTATAAATTATTAACCATTTTAATCGTCCTTGGTGAGCTTAAAAGTAAAAAGAAAAAAAATGACTTTTTTCTTTTTAACTTTTCGAAAGATCGTACAATTGAAAAGTCAAATTTGATATATTTTAGCGTTTAAGCTAAGCAAACAACGCTCATTTTCTAATTCAGGGTGTGTTTGAGTCACATTATTTTGGAAGAATGTATTCTGGAATAGTAGATTCATGGAGAATGTGTGGTTGAAAAAGAAGAAAATGCTATTGATGTGATGAAAAATATTATTTTATTGAAAAATGTGTGGTTGAAAATGAGTAGAAAAATAAAAATGAAAATTTTAATGTGTACTAAACAGATGCATCAATATTGTATTTTACTACCAATAAAATATATTAGCATATTACTCGTTTTTGGCTATTTCCAAGTTGTTTCTCTTTTGAGTAATGTAAAGGAAATCTATTTCTTTCAAACAAAATTTGGAAATAAGTTCATAAGAAATAACTAATTAAGTTCACGCTACAATAATCAGTCTGATTAATAATTATAGCCAAAGTAATTAACTTTTTTTTATTAATAAGTGAAGATTTTTTTTTGAAATGTTTTATAAGTGTTGTAAAAGTAATATTTAATGCCAATTCGTGGGGAGAATTTGATGATGCTCAAACGAATTAAAGAAAATAAAATTTTAAGAGAATAAAATTGTCCCCTTAAAACTCAATTTCTATAATTCAAATTTTTTTGTGATGATGAAATACTACAAATGAACAACTTTTCTATACTACATTTGATATATAAGAATTAATTGCTGATACATGAATTTAAACACCCATTAAAATTTCTAGATATATGAATAAAAATAAATTTATCATAATAACTCTAAATTCATGTAGATCAAAATTCATTAATTGAATCTAGATTAATGCGAATGTTAATTAATTGAGAATTAATAACGCAAAATTCATATATGACAATGTTTTTTGAAGGAGTAATGCTATTCATCACCAGTGTGTTTATAAACACAGTCTAGGTGACGTTAATGTGACATTAAATGATATGTGAAATTAAATAAGTCATTTAATTTCACCTTTCATTTAACCTATAATTTAGAGCCACCTAGGCTGTGTTTGTAAACACACCAAGGATGAATAACATTACTCTTTTTGAAGTATTTATTTCGTATTGATAAACGAAGAGTAAAATATTATTAAAATAATTGAATTGTAGTAGGTTTAAAATTGTTTAAAAAATGATTCTCGATATTTCAGTTGTGTCTGACACTCATGTTGGCGATGTCTTTGATTTGGAATAGTGATTGATGGAAGAATGTGTAATTAAAAAGTAAGAAATTTTTTTGGATTTATGTGTAATATTATTTTATTGATAGAACGTGTCGTTGAAATGAAAAAAAAAAAATATATACGAAAGAGAATGAGAAAAAAAAAAAAAAAAGATGTAATAATGGCTCAATAAATTAAGAATTCCACCTACTCTGTAATGTACATAAATGTCCATAAATTATGTATGACAAAATTCAATTCTAGTCACGTGTAGATTCATCAATTTCATGATGATCACGACTTAATTAAATATATTATGATATGTGACAGTAAAATAATATGATGTCAGTTGCTCGCACGTTGTATGAATGGTTTCGATGACAACATGGGACCCAATTTTCTCTGCTGGAAATCTCTGTTTTTCTGGAAATTTTAATAAGAAAGTATATTTAATATTTGGAATTTCTTTTTAAATATTTTTTTCTTGTTAAACCCTAAAAAAAAAAAAAAAAAAAAAAAAACCCTAGATTTGGTGGTGGTTGATCTTAAATGTCACCTACTTTAAAGTTGCTTCATGTTTAAACTTCTATAAAGTCTCTTTCTTTACCACGATTGAAAAATAAGTACACTTCGATATTATTCTTGCTTTCTAATCTTCTTAGCTTTGCATTAATTAAGATATTCGCAATGAAAAAGATATGTTTAGTCGAATGCAGAAGCACAATATTTGCAAAAAGTCGCATAATAGGAAAAACGTAGTTTGGTATCACTTTTGTCTTTTAGGTACTACGTTTATTTCGATGAACTCAATTCAGTTGTTAATTTATATATGCAATTAAAACTTAAAAGTGAAAAAACGATTTTAGTGAAGTTAAATTTTAAATTCTGAGGAGAACGTTAATAAAAAAAAACTTAAATTAACTATTTTTTGCTTTGATCATACAAAAATTTAACCATTTGACCAAAAAAAAAAAAAAAATTCTTCCTTTTATATTTTTCATCCATCAAGAAATTCTAAATTAACTATTTTCTGCTTTAATCATTAAAAAAATTAACCATTTGACACAAGAAAAAAAAATAAAAAATAAAAAAATTCTTCTTTTTATATTTTTTCATCCCACTTGATGGATGTAGACAAAAATACTATTTTCTGAAAAACAATAAAAGTCAGTCCTTATAATTGTATTATTTTGTTAATTAAATTCAACATATTTAAATCTTTAATGTTATAAAATAATTATTTTAATTTTGTCCTAAAACATGCCTTGAAATTGTTGCATTTGGAATTCCCTCGAAGCAAAATGATTAATAAAAACACAAGTGAGTTACTTTACTGACAATTGGTTAATTATAATCAAATCTCTTGCCTAAACAAAGTGCATTTTGGCCTGCCATTTTGTACCTTTTGCGTTACACCAAAATGTTGTTAACACACAATATTTCATTCGATTTCGAAAAAAATATTTAGTTAAAACAGTCAATCGAGTACTGTTATCTCAACAATTGTAAATCTGCAGGTATAAGTATCATTTCTGTAAAAAGGATGACGAATTACTTTGCTCTCGTCTTGTCACGATGGATAATCAGAATGAGGATGGAAAATATGATTCTCATCCCAACCACGTCTTGACTCTTTTTTCTTTATGTATTTAAATATAAATTATATTTAAAAAATAACTAGATATCATAAAAAATCGAGATATCCATTTGACCACTATTATTCCACATTATAATGAGTCATGAGAGAAATAATAATTTTTTGAAGAATGTATGGTTAAAAAAGAAGGAATTTTTTTTTAATTTTATGTGCATTATTATTTTATTAGAAAACGTGTAATTGATAAGAAGAGAGAGAAAAATGAATTATAATGTGGAGTTAAAAAAGAAGAAATTATTTTGAAATTACGTGTAATATTATTTTATTGAAAAAATGTACTATTAATTAAAAAAGAAAAAAAAAACTATAATTTTGTGGCCACATTTTTTTGGAAGAATGTATTTTGGAATAGTAGATTGACAGAGAATGTGTGGTTGAAAAATAAGGAAAAATTATATATGTGATGGAAAATATTATTTTATTGAAGAATGTGTGGTTGAAAATGAGTAGAAAAATGAGAATAAAAATTTTAATATGTACCAAACATGGTCTTAACTTACGCGATCTTAGATTTTATTCCACTTCGTTGTCCCGTTCCCAGGACGATCCCGTCGTCACATGAAAATGAAATGGGCAAAAAGGTGATTTAAGAGGGGATGCTCTACACAATACTCGGCAGGCTGTCCATTTATTTACTATTTTCTCGTGTTTTTCTACACAAATAAAAATCTACACGGCTTCTTCTCCGCCAGAATTTTACGGCGATCTTGTGGTGCCGTC
Organism: Fraxinus excelsior; assembly: GCA_019097785.1. Classification (NCBI taxonomy): domain Eukaryota; kingdom Viridiplantae; phylum Streptophyta; class Magnoliopsida; order Lamiales; family Oleaceae; genus Fraxinus; species Fraxinus excelsior. The sequence goes on from CM032638.1 coordinate 21,415,174, forward strand.
TTTCTCTCATCCAATACATATCCATTCTCTCTCTCACTAAACTAATTCAACTACCGTAAAAACCCAATTTACATGCAACTTGCATTAAAAAATTACTGCATTCCCAATTTCCCATTTCCAGGCCCCATTGACATTAAAAAAAAAAAATCCCACAAAAGTTCAAAACTTTGCTATTTCTTATAGTTATATATACATACATACATATATCTGCTTTCTTTCTTACAAGCATCCCCCAAGGCGCAGAGGGAGGCGGTGCGTTTTGCACCAAGAGAGTTAGCCTATGAGCCAAGCTGCTTTACTTGTTTCAGATCCATATTGAGTGTAACCAAAAAAAGGTAATTTGATTCAAGCTGGCCCAGCCTATTTTGGTGTTCTTTATATGTGTAATGTGTGATTTTCAATTTTAGCCTCCTTTTGATTCTCATTATTGTAGAATGAGAATGAAAAATATAATGGATATAAATTCAAACTTGATGGCTTGATGTGATGAATAATGGTTATATTTTTCATTTTTATGGATGAAAAATGAGAAACAAACTGACGCTTAATTTTGATAATTTTTGTTTTTTCTTTTGTATTGGATCCGGTTCTTGATTTATGTTTCTGGCGTTGTTTAGTTATTGATGGATTTTGTAATTCTGATCCGGGGAATTGGAGTGAGTTTGTTTATCTGTGTGGTGCTTTGGTACAAAGCAATCTGAGAACACAATATTTTTAATAGCAAGATTAGAATTTAGATGTAATTGCCTGATTGTGATCTCTTTTGTTCGGCATTTGTGTTTAGAGCCGTGCTATTTGTCCTGGGACTAAATCCCGGGTCAAACCAGGCGCCCCTGTCTTGACCCGGGATTTTAATCCCGGGACAAGGAGATTTTCCCTTGTGTTTATTTGATCTAATGATGATCTGATTTTGATTTGCACTTTTGTGTTGCATGGAAATTTAAAGCAATTAATGCTGATCTATGATGCTGTTTATTACTGTCGCTAGATCATTATTGTTCTCAAGTAATTACAGATTTGTTTGAAATTCGAAACATCAAATGAAGAAAATGGATTTGAAGAGATTTAATCTTATTGTATACTTGCTTACATTTCAGGTGTAACAAAAAAGGTCTCTGAGGACTGATTCAAAATTTACGTGTAGAAGTATGGCTTTAGGAAAGTACTCTAGAGTTGATGGAAGAAAATCGTCATCTTATTGTTCGACAGTCACGATAGTGGTTTTCGTTGCTCTTTGCTTAGTTGGGTTATGGATGATGACATCCTCGTCTGTGGTCCCCATTACCTCGGATGTCCCTTCTCAGGAAAACAAGAGTGAGATGAAGACACAGCCGAGCGAGATCAATAGTGAAAATAACAAAGATGCTGGCAATGGTGGGAATAGTAACAATATGGTTGATGAAAGTAGTCCTAGCGATGAGGACAAGTCAAAGCAGTTTGAAGATAACCCAGGTGATCTAACTGACGATGCAACCAAAGGGGACTCTAGTTTGAATTCAAATAAAGAGGATAAGAAAAATAAGCCTGAAGAGACAAAACCCGAAGAGACAAAGCCTGAAGAGACAGATAAAACCACTGACAAAAGGCAGGAAGAGAAACCTGTAGAGAAGTCAGAGGATGAAAAGAAAGATAATGGAGAAGACAAAACGGAAGATGGTGAAGAAATGAAACGAGATGGGTCTAAGAATGAGTCGGAGAATGAAGTGGAAAAGAAGGAAGATGGGGAAGCGCAGACTGAGAGTAAAGATTCTGAAGCTGGAGACCAGGAAAAAAGGTCCGATGACAATGAGAAGAAATCTGAGGAAGCTTCGGGTGATACAAAACATGGTCAAATAGAGGAGAAGGTTGAGGAGAAGAAGGATCAGTCTTCAGGTGAGGTGTATCCTTCTGGGGCCCAATCAGAGCTTCTGAATGAAACACAGACCCAAAATGGAGCATTTTCAACTCAGGCAACTGAGTCAAAGAATGAGAAAGAAGCGCAAAAGTCTACAAGGACACAAAATGTGTACAGTTGGAAACTTTGTAATACCACTGCTGGGACAGATTATATTCCATGCCTTGACAATTTGGAAGCAATCAAGAACCTTCGATCAACTAAGCATTATGAACATAGGGAGAGGCACTGTCCCGACAATCCTCCCACCTGTCTCGTTCCACTTCCTGAAGGATACCAACGCTCAGTTGAATGGCCTACAAGCCGGGAAAAGGTGCACTACTTTAGACAATATTTTGTGTAGCTACTTTTTTGTAGTTTTCTTCTTTCTCACATTATATCTAATCTTTCGTTCCTACAGATATGGTACCATAATGTTCCCCATACCAAGCTTGCAGAGGTAAAAGGACACCAAAATTGGGTTAAAGTTAGCGGTGAATACCTTACCTTCCCTGGAGGTGGCACCCAGTTTAAGCATGGTGCTCTTCATTACATCGATTTCATACAGCAAGTAAGACTTTGAATTCATTTTCTTTCTTTGGACTAATCACTAGTGCTTTATAGGATCATTCAAGTTTATTTTTTCGACTCATGCTAATTGACTGTTGTGCAGTCTGTGCCTGATATTGCCTGGGGAAAACACTCACGTGTGGTACTGGATGTTGGATGTGGTGTTGCTAGCTTTGGAGGCTTTCTCTTTGAAAGGGACACACTAACCATGTCATTGGCTCCAAAAGATGAACATGAAGCTCAGGTTCAATTTGCTCTCGAAAGAGGAATTCCTGCTATATCGGCTGTTATGGGTACTAAGAGACTCCCATACCCAGCAAGAGTTTTTGACGCAGTCCACTGTGCACGCTGTAGGGTACCCTGGCACATTGAAGGTATGATGCTGCCAACTGCTTTGTTTGAGAAGGACTGGCTTATAATTGCTAAATTATATGACCTGAAAAACTTACAGAGAAGCATTCTTCTGGAAATGAAAAATTCTACTCAAAATTTGCTCTTAACACACGCTTTATTTGTCAACTCAAACGCTGTTCACCTTTCTTTGAATTTGTAACCATTGTAAGTCTGTTT